>OX457043.1:6323496-6625996 GCA_949752735.1 Lumbricus terrestris | reverse complement strand
AGAAAATTATAGGAAATTTAAATATGTACCGGTGAGTATCTAATAGAATACTGCTATTGACCAGTGACCATACATTCAGAACCTGAAACAGTTTGGTGCTCAACATCGTGTAGGCCTATGGTCGATCTACATGTATGCGTTAAGATTAAGATAACGAGAGAGGAGAAGCATTTTAAATTTTCTGGCTAACTTAGGAATCTTACAAAATTGTTACTGCATTAATGAATAAACTGGTTCTTCATTGTCACTGCGGTACGGTGGAGTAGTGGAGTTCGTTGCCTTGCAGCCGGATGGCTGCAGGTTCGAATCCACCTCAAGCCTCATAGGGACCTTCAGCAAATCCTTCACTCGCAATTGCTCGGGCGCTTCGGTGTGAAACTCCGATGCAGTGATCGCGCTTTAGTTGGGAGCATCTCTGAGTAGCGCCTTAAGGGGCGCTATAAAAATAGAGAAATAAATAAATGAAGGATTTAGCATTCAATAAGTTCAGCAAATGAGCACTGCAAAAAATATCCGAAAAATACAGACATCAACATTTCTATATTATACAACTAACTCTTCCCCTCTGGCCCTCTGCAGGAAAGATTCCTGCAACATAGGCCTAATTATATTGGTCCCTAGTATAATTATTATAATAAAAATAATCAGTAGGCCTAATCAGTATTTAGTTTCTACTACATTCCTTCAAAGTTCCATTGAAATATTTAGCAATTAGGTCATTATATTTTGTCCTAAATAGATGGAATTTCAAAAGTCCATGATAATTTATATCACTACTTTTACTACTACTCAAAGTACAGCTTATTAAGTCCACGGTGATTTTCTAACTACCGGATGAATGAATGAATGAATGAACTTGTTTATTGCACACACACACACAAGTCAAATAGTATAAACAAGCCTCAACAAACATAGTGCAAAAGGAATCAGGAAAAAGCTGACAGCTTATATAACCCTGACCCCTAGCTTCAAGACTATTTTTAGTGCAAGTCAGTATTAATACTTAACTAAAACTTAATTAATACTTAATTAATTAAAACATAACTGAAAGTAATAGGGATAAACATACAATGCAATAATGATAATAATAATAATAATAATAATAATAATAATAATAATAATAAAATTGTAATATTAAATCATGTTAATAAAATCATATTAATAGATGGTAATAATAATAATACTAAAATAATAAAAATAATAAATAATAGAAACAGCATATTATTGCAGCAGTAAATCCTCACAGTCTACAAAGGATTAGAGACTCGGAAACATCATAATAAACAGTCAGGATACTAACATACAATGTCTAGAATGCTGCAAGATAAATGCAGGTATAAAGAAAGACCAAAGTTAATCAACATATGCAATAGTTTGAAAACAAAGTCTTTTTAACATTTTTCTTGAAGGCACATACACTATTTTCCCTCTTCACATCATCTGACAGAGAGTTCCATAAACGGGGACCTAGAATTCGGAAGCTATTAAAGCGGCAGGTGGTACGTGCAAAGGGAACAACATATTTACTCGATCCACGAGTATTAAACGAGTGAAATTGAGCCACTGTCATAAAATAATTTTTAAATATGGGGGGTAAGAGATTATTTCCAAATTTGTACATAAGGACGACGATAGACAAATAGTACAGGTCATAAACTTTGAGAATATTAAGTTTACTGAATAATGGGTTGGAATGGGCTAAATAGGGAGAGTTAGAGATAATACGACATGCAGCTTTCTGAAGCTTTAGAATTCGGTCCAAGTTGCAGGATCTGTCCGGAGATGCCCAAATTACACAACAGTAATTGATATAAGGTTCTAGTAAGGTATGGTATAAAAGCTTCAATTTCTCAGTTGGCAGCACATGTCTGACCTTACGTAAAATGCCCACAACCTTGGACACTTTGTTAGTGACCATGTCCACATGTTTGTTCCATTTAAGATTTTCAGTAATAAGAACACCAAGAAATTTAGTTTCACGTACACGAGGGAGATGCACATCATTTACACATATGTCAAAATCTGAGTCAAGAGTCACCTTATTTCCAAATATCATATAGTTAGTCTTATTTAAGTTCAAAGATAATAAGTTGGCGGCAAACCAGTGGCTTAACAGTTTTAAGTCTTCATTCAGAGTTTTAGCTAGCATGAGAGGACAGTGCCCAGTGGCAAAGATATTTGTGTCGTCAGCAAACATGATTAATTTCAAGGCAGTCACAGATTGTAGATCATTTATATACAATATAAATAACAATGGTCCCAATATTGAACCTTGAGGAACTCCACATTTCACAAATAGAGAGGCAGAGGAAGAGTGATTAACAGAAACATATTGTAATCTATTTAATAAGTAGCTACAGAACCAATTAAGAGGCGAGCCTCTAATTCCATAATGTTCAAGCTTATCTAACAAAATCTTATGATTTACAGTGTCGAACGCTTTAGCTAGATCTAGGAAAATTCCTATGGTGAGTTGATGCTCGTCAATAGATTTGCTAATATTGTCTGTGAGCTGAAGCAGCGCCATATAAGTAGACAAGTTTTTTCTAAAACCAAATTGGCTATCCACAAGCAAATCATTTTGAGTTACAAAACCAAGAAGCCTATTATAAACAATTTTTTCCAATATCTTGGCAAAAGGAGATAATATGGAAATTGGTCTGTAGTTGGATACCATAAGTTTATCTCCAGACTTAAAGACTGGAATTACCTTAGCAATTTTAAGTTGATCAGGAAAGACACCATCGACCAGCGATAGGTTGAAAATCTCTGATAGTACGGGAGCGATTTCATGAGAGCATTGTTTTAACGTCGATATCGAAATGTTATCAAATCCTACACTGTGAGAATTTTTCAGGGAAGCTATAATATTGATAATTTCCTGAGGTGAAACCGGGTTAAAGTAAATGGATTGAGGAAGACTGGACTTTAAGTAGTCAGTGTGGCATTCAGGAACTGGCGAAATATTCTGGGCAAGCTGGGGGCCAATATTATTGAAATATTTATTAAATCTGTCAGCTATGGCCACAGGATCAGATAAGGTATTTCCATTGTGGCTAATCTCAGTTACATTATCCTTATAAGTCTTTCTACCAATAATCACATTGATAGTCTGCCAGACCTTATGCAAGTTATTTTTGTGATATTCCAGCTTATCCGCATAATAATTTTTTTCAGCAGCTCGAAGCAGGGTGGTGAGCTTGTTTCTATACGCTTTGTACTTTTGAAAATGGTTACCATTCTTTCCAGTCTTCCCCAAGCATTTTTTATACATATGATTCTTTTTATTAATCGATTTCCTTAGAGCTGGTGTCAGCCATGGAAGTTCAGTAGATTTACGCTTAACCACTGAGGTATAAGGTGGAAAATATAGATCGTAGAAATGAGTGAATTGTTTTAGAAAAACATCGAAAGACACATTAGTGTCTGAGCTGGAAGAAGCATCCCGCCAAGTATGATTGGCCACTGCTTGCTTGAATTTCTCAAGGGACTCATCTGAAAATTTCCTTTTGTGGCTCAAGGATTTAATAGTAGTGGGTTTGTGGTTAGGAACAGGAACCACACAGTAAACCGGGAGATGATCAGAGATATCAGTAACCCATATTGAACAAGAATTAATTCCACTAGGATGAGCATTGGTTATAATATTGTCTATCAGAGAGGACGAGGTCTGCGTTATGCGTGTGGGTTTATCAATCAAGGGATAGAAGCCATGAGACAACTGGGTATTAAGAAAATTCCCAGTTTCCTGATGGCTATTACAATGTAATAGATTTATGTTATAATCACCTAGCAGATAACAAGGTTTCTTTTCTTTATCAAGACTTGACAGAAGATTGTCAAATGCAGCGTTAAATAGGGACATGATGTTCAACTAGTTCGTGGACTGGATTTGGTGAACAGCATTGAACAGTATGCACCGGCGCGATGGAAGCTATTAATTAAGAAATAATAATTATTTATCGGTGATCTGTGACTCTGATAATTTTTTGCGCTGTCCTAGTAATATCATAATATTGTGTTCTACTTACAGCTACTTCTTTCGGAGGCATGTCCATTATTTGCACCTGCGATGTTTAAGTTTCGAATACCTTCAGACGACAGCAATGTAATGTCTAACTCTCTTTTATGCCATTATTTTTATGTCACTTCGCTAAATAAGACTAGCATGCATAATTGCATATTGCATAGTATAAGCAACGCCTTGACTCAGTCCAGAACCTTTGCTTGTCCATCTCTACGGAATGAACACCACGCAGTGACGGCGCTACAATGGGTTGTGGCAGGCCATTTGACCTTCCTACTTTACCCATTACGTGCTTTATGACCTGCCAAAAATTCTTTGGAATCTGTAATTGTCTTCTCCATATTAAATTGTTTCGACCTGTTGAATAACTCTCATGACAATAACACGATCTGCTGAAATAATTGCAGGCAACGCCATTGCTTCCCCCATCATGTCGCTCCTCATTTATATTTGGCAGTCTTTTCTCATTTGTTCTCTCACCTCAAATTCTGCATTTTCTCTCTGGGTCAGTCGAACTGGGATCGATCCTGAAAGGCTTTCGCTGAGAGAAGCTTTTTTTATAAATAATAGTTTAATTAGCCTACTTTAATGCAATGATTAATTATGCACGTCACGAACACCTACGCATAGGCTTACTCAGTCAACGTGCTGTGACTGTCAGCAAACGATTGCGGATTCCAATTTCCAACCTTCTGAAGGGATTCGGAGATTACTGTGGATAAATTGTTTCAGGGCTTGTGTATCGGTGCAAGCTGGGATGTGATCGACTATGCACTCCAAAAATAAAGGGGACTTTGGAAAATCGATCTTAGACTTATGATATTATTTTATTCTTTACATCCTAATAGCTAGATAATCGCTCTGTAAGGAATTAAAGTTAGGCAATCACATGCTTTACAGGCTGATACAGATTTATAAGTTTTCAAATGGTATATTTGCAGGATGATAGACATGGCGGTGTGACTGATCAAAAGAACGCGTAAGTGTTACTTTAGGTTAATCTTAGAGCAGCTCTCTAGAGTCTAGACTAACCTTTGTATAAGCTTATAATTTTTTCAAAGGAATCACTGTTCTCCAACTCCATGTTTCTTTTGCAGTAATGCTAATGCCTGGAAGCGTCTAAGACAGAATTGTTACATATCGTTAACTCCGAAATGTCTTGTGGTTTAGCCTCGCAGAAAGGGTGAACAGATCGTTGATGGCAAAAAGGAGTCCGTAAGTTAGGCATAGCATTCACCGATGCAGCCTATCTTTCTTATCACACTCGAATAACAGGGCAATATATGAAGCAGAGCATAGACAGATCCGTGGGCGTTTTATAGAACCCGCTCAGGCTTCATACGATTCCCAGTTGATAATAAGAAAATGACACACTGGTGAAAGCTGAAGCAGGTTAAAACTAATAACCTGCGTGAATCGAATGAACAGAGTCATCCAGTTAAATCCCTAAAGAAAACAGAAAGACTAATTGGTGGATCTGAGATTGTAGCCTATGCGTTGAGATTTCTTGACATGTCGTTGTATGGAATGTATGCGGTACGTAAGCCGAAAATCTAATGAAGCTGAGGTAATTAACCGCTGAGCGGATGAGCCATAGCTAGGCCACCAATCAACACTTAGGAATATTATTATAACATAGCCTACTAAATAATGTTGCCGATACATTGCTGATGACAGACGAATGAAAAATTTACGTTTCAGGTTTGTGGGCAGCTTCTTCTGGAAAGTAAAAACTTTCATAAACACGCCTTGTGTCAAATTTACTTACGGATTTGTAAGTGATCTCGATTTGCTATTCCTTTGCTAAACTCTTCGCTATAGGTTTTTTTTTAAGCTTATTTCATAATCAGCCTAGATCCTTATAATGTGCCGCATCCAAACAAGAACTTCAGGCCATTTCCTATTTTGGGTTTTCTATCTGCAACTAGTCTACATAATTAGCCTACACGTGTTTTGAAATCTACTCTCATCATCACAGAAATAATGAACTTGTCTAAGGTAGTTACGTAGACGCGTACACCGCGCATTTCTGAGTTACTTTAGAGCACGGTATTAAGTCTTTTGACAAATACATACTACATAGGCCCAGGCCTACCGACACTGTAGGTAGGCTACATGCATTGTATTGTATCTGGAAATTTACATAGCGCCGTCCACATTCAGAGGTGGATTCGAACCTCGAACCTTCCGGCTTCAAGGCGACTACGCCACCACTAGCCTACACCACCGCGCCCTACAGTTGAGTAGGCCTACGTAATAGTTCTTATAGTTATGTAGAAAGGCAATATCTGTAAAATGCTATTATCTAAGATGTGCTACTTTTTTAGATTTCCTACATTGGCTATCTGATTCTGTTTTCCATTGTGATGCTAACTGACTTTCGCACTAAGACCAGTATAAAGGAAATTGTCTTGGATAGTTGGACATTGGTTCTGATCATCGAAGAACTTAGACAGGTAGGAATCACGTGATTTCTTCATTGTCACATCGTTCATAATACCAATGATGACGACGACGGCGACTACAGTAACTGTGTTAATGATGGGGATGCAAATAAATATTTAATTGGATAGTCTACTTTTTCTTCCCACTGCGAAGTGCAAGTACATAAGTATTATGTTTATACTCCACTTGCAAACTCACAATGCAGTTTCCTTGCGGCAGTGATGGAACGCGTATGGTTTTTAAATGAGTTCTACTTTAGTTTAGAGAATCTGTTCGGACTTCGCATGCTGGCAGAATAAGGAAAACAGAGAAAGATGAGACTTGTAACGCGTGTGTAGACTATAGAAATTGACCAGTTGAATCCAGAAAGAAAAGGTGGAGGACCTGTGCAGCAGCAACAGTTCTCCTCGTATAGAAGCAATACACTTCCTTCTCTGAGCAACAGTGTGCTAAGGCAGACACAATTTCCTTATTGCTGTCCTGTGGATATGGACCAATGGACCATGTACTGCATGATCCACTTCCATCGGTCAAACCCGACTTCTTCAACAAAACCGTACAGCTGAATCTATAATGAAAAAAACTGTCATCATTAGGATGATATAAGCATTACGACTTTGAATTTGGCATAATGTGCGCTTTGAACATGTGCCTGTTTTTATCAATTCTATTAATTAGGCCTACGCTCATATCTTTTTATTATCGTGTCTGTTCACAAAAAATTACGCGCATAGCAATTGGTCTGGTAAATATTCATATCTTGTTTGTTTCATGCAAGCCTTTTCTTGACTTTCTTTCTTATTTCAGGCCATAGTTGAGAGAAGCGATTATAAGAACGCATGGAACTATCTTGATATTGGAGCATTGCTCACCTACATCGTTGGCTTCATCCTGCGTATGATCTACGACGGTGATCCTACGATTTGTCCCAATTGTCTTTACGTGGCTCGGATCGTTTTCGCCTTCAGTCTCGTCATCTTCTTCTGTCGGACGCTTCAGTTTCTCTCAGTGGCAGAAACTCTTGGTCCGATGATTTATATGATACGCCGACTCGTGAGTCGATTGTGGATGACGTGGACAATACCTTTTCAATTCGATCACTTGACCAAGCTACATCACAATTCACCAGAATTAATTCCACAACGCTTCTTTAAAGTGTTCACCCCAACAAATTTTGTTACCACATTGAAATGTGTGAATATTCCTTGATAAGCACTTTTACCAATTTTGTACAGGTAACAAGGCTTGTTTCTAGTAGCCTAGACCTAATAATTATTTAGCGTTGAATAATACTTCATCGTATTTTATCCGCTAGACAAACTAAAAGTTAGCCATTCAAAATTGTTAAAGAATCGGTTTCATATCATCACAAAACTAACGGCGATGCTATTGATGATATTATTGTAAAATTGTAGCTTGTAGACCTCATAAATTTCATGCTGATATTGACCGTCTTCGTATCGGCGTACGGTGTTGCTTCGAATGTCATCCTTTATCCCAATCAACCACTGAATGGAAAACTTCTACAGGATGTCTTCTACAACGCATGGTGGTCTCTTCTACTACAGTTCGACCGTGACGATGCTTTGGGTAAAGCTTATTATTGCGATGTTTTCCTGTGAACTGATATCTAAGACTAAAATGTCTAAACAGCTGCAGTGCAGGTGTTGTCTTCTTTCCGGCTTAAGAGTAGTCCGTTATCCAATAAACGTCTCGGGAGCTTTTGCGCGACTCTAACATGCATGATTTGCATTTATCCTGCGGGCTTTCGCAGTCGCCAATCTATTTATCAAATACATCCTTTGCTCCTCTAAACCGATATCCAGTTTAATCCTGTTTTATTGTCTCTTGTCGCGCGCCACAAAAGAACTTTGAGTTGTGATAGGGTCTTGATGGAAGGTCAGTTGTGGTGCCTTATAATTCGTCCTTAGATTAAAATCGGGTCACTTAATTATTATAGCTTTGACCAATTGACCTTCAAGGTTTTGCAGAGTTAAAGCATTGCGGAAGAATTTTGTCTAACTTGTTCCATTATTCCAATTACCAGATCGTCTTGCGTCACAACCCTCAAATCAACGGTAGGCTTTGATCCATTCCAAACTGTAGACCATTCGTTCTGCTGCGTAAAGCAAGTCTCAGTTAGACGGAAGTTGACAAGTTGACATTGCGAAACGGATCTATTGACATTAGAATCTTTGTTTCATTTCTCGATGTAATGATAAGATAGAAAAATAATGCAACTGGAAACTAATAATCACTCAGTTTTTAAGTATTGCATGTTGCAGGACTAAATTGCAACGCGGATGAACCATCAACAATTGTCTCAGTGGAATATTGCTCTTCAAGCACGGATCCAAACGTCGACTATGTGACGTGTAAGAATAAGAAATGTCCAGCCAACACTTGGATCGTTTCCGTTCTACTGGCTTTCTATGCATTGCTCACGGTCATCATGATGCTCAATGTGCTCATTGCAATGTTCGTGTAAGTGAAGGTTTTACAGTCTTGTTTCGTGCGTTTTCTTACGCGCGTATTATGTGAACAAGGCGATCTTTCTATATAGACGAATTGTCACAAAATTATACTAAAATATGTGACATCACCTTTAAGTTAAATACAAAGCAAACGTAGGCCTATTATACATCAGAAACTTTATTTGCCATTGCGCACGCATTTGCTATGCATTGGCCCAACGACATTTAAATCTCTGCATAAAATCTGTCTGCTAGTCAGAGAAGTTTAATTTGAGTGTCAATTAATATCATTGATGTGTTTGAATAGTCATTGAATTCAGCTAAAACACTGAACATTCCCTTACCTAAATATGCCTAAAATGGAATAGGACTATGAATTTCTTTAAATATTGTGGATCAACATCCTTTAGGCTATAATTATTATTTGTTTGTTACTCAACGTTCCCAATCGATTTATACGATTAGACTTCCATCTAAAAATGGTGCTGAACACTGACTTTCTGTACATTCTGCAAAAAGTACTTTTCGCACATTGTTCTTTAGCAGTTTGTGACTACTGAATCTTTCGAATCTGTATTGGGCTCTTATAGCTGCGTCAAAGATATTGTGAATTGTGATTTTTTTATAGACAGTTTTTGTAGCTCATGTAACATTCAACCTCAAACAATAACACAAAATATCGAAATTTCAGGATCACATTTTCCAACGCGAATGTAAAGCACAAAGAAGTTTCGAAGATGCAGCGATATCGACTCATCCGCGAATACAGTTCTCGGTCGATGGTTCCTCCTCCGTTGTGCGTCATTACTTATCCGTTTTACATCATTAAGTATGTGTTTAATCTATGCAAATACTGCCTTCAAGACGAAGACCACTTACAAGCATACAATGCGAGCAGTGAAACCCCGCTGTACGACAAAGATAATAAGGACGTCGAAAAGAAACAAAGAGAATGGAAACCATTGTCCAGAAGTCCACCAAAAGCCTTTGGTAAGAAACGACAGCGGATCTTGTACATTTTTATTGTGCATAGGGACTTTGTGAGTCGCGATATTATAGCGAATGGCTTCACACTACCTCGAGAATCAAAATAAAAGTGGCACAAGATAATTCACTGTGTAGTTTGAACCAATGGCATAAGTTTACTTGTAAGTTATGTTATAAAGACCAAGATCTCTAAATTCTTCTCATGGTCAAGCACTTGTGGTATAAGAGACAATGCACCGCATCGCAGATCAGTGTGTAATCTCCGTAGAATCATGAAGCATTGAAGCAGACACATGAATGTAAAATGGTCTTACAATAATTTATTTCCAAAGTGAAAGTCAGAATAACATTAAAGTTTAACGTATTTCGTAAATTCATCCAAGGAATACATCCTGATAGCAGGAAATTGCCTGAGATTGGTGCAGACCATGAGATAGAAGATTTTCGGGTGGGCTATAATAACTAAAACAGCAGGGCTTGTGAAAAATCTTTTAGATGGAAAGAAACCTATCAGACAAAGTGTTCAGGTAGGCTACCCCGTCTAACCAACTTTCAATCTTGACTGCATCATTGCTTTGATATTAAATATGGGCTCTGCTTTTCGGTAACCAAAATCTTTGGCTACCGACAAAACAGAGCTCATCTGAAAATTGTGATGAATTGATGTTTCATCTTTCCAGCAAGAACTCTAAGTTCAAGAGTAAAAGACTGGGATCATCGCGTGTTAGAAGAGTATCACAAGCGCAACAAAACCAAATGGTAAGACTGGTGTATTAAAACCTTGGACCTGTTACAAAACTTGTGTCCAAAAAACAGTTTGGAAAATTAATCATAATATCTTGAAATACACTCTTTAACATAGACAATTATTGAATACCAAGACACTTCATAACTTGCAAATTCTTCACCCAATTTATGGTGCTAGCTATTCTTAACCACATTAATTATCTAGTTGTATCGATGTCAAATTTGTATCAATAGGAAACCATTGTGAAGACAACTGCGATATTCATATATATTTATGATATACTTGACGTTGCTTAGTTGTTTATAATTCAGTGGTCACGGTTCAAGCAATCTGCCATCTTTCTGGGGTAGGACCTATGATTGGAGGAGGATCCGGAAAGGGGAAATGTCTGTCTCACTTCGCTAGGCTTAATCCCACTCGGTTGGGTTCCTAACTGTGACAGTCATTAGAATCTTGCTACGTATTTCCTTTAAAATTTCAACCGCAGTAGATTGAACCGGTTCGCGACATTTTGGCTCTGTAGTTTTTCGTGCCCCTGATTTGCGCTGGACGTTTTGACGCCTATGAAGAGTGGAAAAAAGTGCACGATGCGCAATTCGTAGGCTATACTATGATTATTTCTTACGTGGTAATGTTACTCGAGTTATTAATTTTGTGACGATGTGATTTGTACAGGCCTCCTAATCGAATGGAGTCTGAAAAGGACAGAACTGACCAATTTCACGAAACGCCATTGGGCATATTCATTACACAGCAGATTCGTGACCAGGTTACAGTTGCAATATCTTAACATTTATGACGATGTTTTTAGAAATTCATCACACAGAAATAGTATTTTGAGTGTGCTAACACAATGTTGTATGGTCAATTGGTCATTACATACAGTAACAATAGTTTAAGGTTGATAACGACATCTTAGATTTCATCGCATACAGTAATATCAGTATGGGATTGTTCACGAAACCGTTAATGGCAATCAGATTACTATTATTTATCTTCAGCTAACAGAGGGAAAGTCGATTGAAGAGATCGTTCCCAGAGTCAGCTGATGTGAGTAGAAACCTTTAGATCCAGTGACATCTGATCGACGACTTGTCTGTATTCGTATTCAAACATATCGCCATCTATTTTTGCCTGTATACCTACGAACAAGGTACTCACGAAGGCGCTAAAAGTCGAATGGACATAGAACTATCTGATTTGCAGTCGTATTGGTTGGCAAGTAAGTAAGCAAGCAAGAAAGCAAGCAAGTAAAGAAGCATTCACTTTGATTCTCATCTGCAGTCCGCATTCTGAGTTACAAAAGACATTACACATTATCATGTACATTCAAAGACAAAAATAGTCAGTAAATTTCAAAGTTCTGAAGCGCTTCTTTAAAGCTAAACGTACGGGATTAACTTCGTTTGGGGTTGAAGGTCTCACCCACGCCAAGCAGAGCTAGGCATTTAAACTAAACGTATTGAGAGAGTAAAGTTATCAGCGGAGGAGTGGTTAACAGATCTTATACCCGATGATTCACTTATCTATTTAGACAGTGCGTTCAACTTTCACGATTAACCTTCGTTTGCAGATCTGATTTGGCGGTATGGATTAGGGTGTCCCACGATTGCACAGGAAAAATATTTTTCTTGAAACTTGAAATGCAGTCCCTCCAAAAAGTTTCCTTATGGTCCTATGATGATACCTGCCAAATTTCATGACATTTTGAAAATATTTAGAGGTCCCTCAAAGCTCATATAATATGTGTAAGTTGTCACAAATTATACGTACGACATATCTGAGTTTGAAATTTTCGGAGGTCCACACTTTGATCCCACTAGCGTGCTTATGTATTGCTTAATAACATTATATTGCTATGAAATACTAAAATCTACAAATATGCAGCCTTATTGTATTTGTGAATGAGGTTTTTCAAGCATAAGGACGACAGTTAAGCTCTCGAGCAAACGAAGGATGTAAATCTGTCGTACTCTGGGCTTGCAGGCCGCTACCTCTACATGGCAATCATCAATGTAGTGGATATGCATAAAGTTAGCAGATTGTGTCTGATCTTTTCTCTAATTGGTGGAAGTACAAACATGTTGGTGTGCCAAAGTTGACCTCTGGACCAGAACGGGAATCAACGGTTGCAGTTTGGACCTTTTGAAGTCATGGGAGTGTGATGCATTAATTATTGGCAAATGCTTTGAGACAACGGCCTTCAATAACTGCAAAAAAGAGCTTGCAGTGCCTTGCACCCTTCTACATCAGCCATCAGTCGTAACATCTTGTTGACATCACAGAAATCTTTTAAATCCTGTTGCCTGGTGCATTCTTTGCGTCTTTGGTAAAGTATGACCATGGTCTGTAATTAAGCTCTTCAAGCCATTTAAAGTTGAATGCGCTCCAATATGGTTCACCGTCAACCAAACCCTCGACCAATGGTACTGCAGTCTGCATCTAACAAATCATAGGAATTCATTACTGAACAGCTTCAGCGTGGCCATCCTCTAATTATGACATCAAGAATTTCCTCAGCTCTTGGTATCCATAATCGTAATCGTAATCTCAAGACTTCTACAGCGCCCACAAAAGCCAAGTCGCGGGAACCAGCTTATTCACAGGCGCTCAATCAAAACAAAATCGATAGGCAGCGGGTCAAGTCCGGAGAGTCAGGCAGGCAGATAGATGGACGGCTAAGGTGGGTGATGTTTAGAGTTGAAATGGCGAGGGATGTGAGGAGAAGAGGAAGAATAGTTGGATTGAGCATTTCGGTAGCATTCGCAAACCTGGTGCCCATCACAGAGCAAGTTGGATGGGTAAGGCAATATAGATCTAATTGCTTTATGATGGAAACGAATCACATATGCAGTTGACGACCGTGAATTACAGGGCATCCAACCCAAACAATTCTCAGATTTGTGGTTGACATCTACAGCCAGGCAGTGTTCTCATGTAGACCGTAGAGTGACTGCTCTTTTTGAATTAATCCAAAGCTTTATAATTCTGGCAATGCTGCTCTAGACGACAAGTCTGCAAATGATGCAACATCATTCTTGGTATACCAGTAGGCCTACTTAAGATATAAGAGATAGCAATTATCTCTGTTCTTTCAGTGATTGTCTCATTAATGTGGAATAACGGGGTTATCTCTTCCTAAAAGTTTTCCCAAACCATGCTGCGTTCAAAAATAGTTTTCTCGATCTTTCAGTGAAAGAGTGGCGAGATAGCCAATCGTATAAGACCACGTGTGATTTTTCATAACATTGGTCTGTGTAAATGACTGTGGTAAACAAACATGACGCAGCTTTGATACAGAATTTCAGCTCAGCGATAACGAAGAACCGAGATCGGAGACAATTTCTCGTACAAGTTGTCGAAAAACACAGGCACATGTTTTCTAACCACAATTGTGACAATCTTGCTGACATGTGTAAATGTAGAACGTAGAACTGAAGAACAATTTGATTGCAGTGATGTAGAATAAGTAGATCAATATGAGAATAGTGAAAAAATAACGGGCAAGACGTTGATTTGTGTGTAGCTGCATGGTGTGTGCAATAAAGACTTCAATGTGTGGTCCTAGGAAAAAATAGGGGTTGAACCCCTCAGTCCCCTCAGAATTTCTTATCATGAAACAGATGAAGGTATTGAGGAGCTAAAACCACGACTTGTTACATTATCAAGAGTTTGCAATGACTATTCCCAATGATTAGTTGTGTGTACTTTTATACTGTGTCCAAAGTCCAAAGATCTCAAAATTTTCTCAATTTTTCCATTTGTTGAGCGTAAGACTATGCCCAAAATATCCATTGTATCCAATAAAGTTAGATACTTGTAAATTCTACCAATCAAGAGCTTTCCAGTGGTATTAAATTTGTTATAATAGGATCAAGGGTTGGGATCTAAAGGCATTTAGAAGTTGGACACATCAGGCGCAAATTATGTCAATATGGGTAAAATTTGGGCGGTTTGAGGGACCCCTAAATATTTTTGTAGTGTCATAAAATTTTACAGGGGTTATTATGGGACCATATTGAAACTTTCTAGGGGGACTGCATAGAAAATTTTGGAAAACATATTTGTTGGGACACCCTAGTATGGATCCATCAAGTTAGTATGTTTTATACGCCAGAAAATGCTTTGAATTGAATGTCTTTAAGTTCCACCTCGAATTCTCTTCTGCTTCGAACATGAACGGGAAGTTGTTTTAATTTAGTTGATTTTTTCTTTCAGAAACAAGAGCAGCGTCCGAATAATCGACCGTTGGAATTACACTTGGAGTAGGCTAAAGAGACGATAAAGACAAACCACTTTGAAACCTACCTAATTTGCATTGGATATAATGCATAAGCTTACCTTATAATTTTATACTGCAGAATAGCTGTTGAATTAGGAATATCAGATGCATCAATACCTAGTTTTGACCTGTTACCTATGATTATTTCCGAACAGAACAAAATCGACTGATTCAGGACAATAGGCAGACAAATTATGGTGTTTTAACTGAAAATTTTACCTAAGTATCTGAAGCAGAAATTTGATACCAAGACTTTAACTATAGGCCTACATGTAGCTTCCCGTGTTTTATACCCAGCACGGTCTCCTCCTCTTCCCTTATCTCTTTCACTCATTCAGCTCCTGACACTGTCCACCAATTATTTGTAATTGCATTGTCGCTTATATTCTTGACCTGGAACCGATTCTAATTTTGTCTGCATGTAAATTTTGGTTGGATAGAACGCTTGTTATAAACTTGTTTTCCAGCTTCATTTGTGTGCGTTTTAAAAATAGAAAATAGAATACCGGTGTATTCTTATACATTTCTCTTCGTGCCTCCTCTATTTCTACGAAATTTAATAAGTTCTTTTCTAGATGATTGATCTCGTAATCCCGTTAAAAGGACTTGGCAAAGGCTCTGCCGTTCAACGTTTCGAGTTGTATCTATTTCGATGGGTTAAAGCGCGTCTGTTTTAAAATAATTAATAATAATTATGACCACTCAATAATCGGCATGTAATGATAGGTTGTGTTACAAAACAGCTGGTCGATGAATAAGCAAATCCTATTTCTTCGTATAAAGTCCAAGCTCTGTAACCTTCTCTTTCTGCTGACTTTCATACAATAGTTATAAAACGCCCATTGCAATAATACTCATGGAGAACTCATCTGAAATCGTTGGCTATGCCAAGAAGATGCATTTTTAACTATTCTTCAAGAATTTTCAGCAAACAGCATTATCAATAGAGGACTAAGAACACTTGAAGTAGGCCTATCTTCAACAACCAACATTGTCAGCTAAATTTGGCCTGAGAATAAATTCGATTTAATTCGTTTATGAACCCAGTATCAAGGACGGATACATAAATTTTCGAAGGGGGAGGGCAAAGTCCTACGGAACTACTCATGGGGGGGACCACGTCTACTTTCCGAGCAAAATAGCTGGTCAAAAATAAAGAATTTTCCAAATGGGGGATGGCCGAATTGGCCCCCCTGAATCCGCCCCTGCCCAGTATAAACATTATTAGTAACAGAACAGCAATTAGACAAATATAACAAAGACAAGATTGACTACAAGAATTTAAACGGCAGTTTATAGGGGAAACAAGAGTGACACCTGAAGGGACGGGCACGCTATTAGAGTAGGGCCCATTGCACAAGTAGGTGACTGAGTGCTGGCATAAATACGGGCCTCAACCTATTAGCATTTATTACAATTCTTGATTAATGTTGGTTAATTTGTGCGTAAATCTACTCGTTGGTGACATTGACCACACATTGACAAGAGTAGCAGATCCTGTCGACGACACGATTGTTGACTATCTTCCACTTGTGGCCGCTGGTGCCAGGATGTACTTTCTAACAAGTACTAAGACAGTTCTACAAAAAAAGATATTGCAATAATTTATTACTCTCCGAAATAGATTATTTGCTGCAAAAATGACTGAAAGCCTTTTAACGTGAAATGTGTGGTGTGAGTGTAAAAGTAGGATTTATTATAACTATTCTTTCAGAATTTTCAACAAACAGGCATTTACATGTGTTGGATAATCAAGGTTTAAAAGAATAAAAACCGTTTTTTGCAACTGTGATCACAACGACCTCTTTAATGGCGCCATTTAAAAAAACGTTAGAAATAATTTACTGACCTGGGTTAAAGTTTTTGCTGGGCAGAAAAGTTGCAATTTCTCCTCTGCGACGCGCTGTCTTTTTCTCCACGTCATCGACTTTAGCTGACTCGCTTTGTTGTGGAGATTCATTCAATTCTACGGGAGCGCTCCTGCCACGATGCCAAGGGTGATCGAAAAGAGTGTGTACGTTGTCGTCCTTATCGGTCGGCAGGACGACACCTTCATCCAAATGAAGTAATTAACTTGAATTCAACGTTTTGTATATGAGTAGCCAAGTTTATTCTGCATTGCATTATATTGAATTAAACATTTATTTAGCGCCTTTATAGGGTTAATCGTTCAGAAGCGCTCCCAATGCGTAAAGCCCGCGGGAAAAAGCAGGTTTTGAGAAGAGAAGGACCAATAATTAGGGCAAATTATCCAGACTGAGCCATGATTATTTCAGTTCCAGAGCGAGGAACCAATAGGTCAAATCTTATCGATGAACAAAGTGGGTGGTGGAAGGAAGCAGAGTGAGGCCCTGTGACGCTTTTGTAACTGTACTTTTGGTAAGCATAGATTTAATATAAATTAAGTTAATGCTACATTTTGAGCGTTTTTATCTACGTGTATCTCTTGCTGTTTCTCTCGCTTTTCAGTCATTTCAATTAATACAAATTGGAACAAAATATCAAAAGAATGAAGAGGCTTCGAAAACTCAAACGACACTCACCTCCGTATGGCATTCTTATCTTGACCTCTGCAAAATTAACAATACCATTGTCATCGCATAACTTTAAGTACAGTTTATAATATAGTGATCGAAAATCGAACAAGTAAACGGGAAAGAATGCATCACATAAAATGAGATTAACCAGCGGCGCCCGCAGGATTTTTTTCTTGTACGCACAGAAATTTTCGATGGAGGGCTAACAGGGAAAAATTTTCGTTAGGCCGCCGAAAAAACTGATCAACCTAGAATTTCCCCAAAACATACCTTTTCTATCCGCCGAAAAAACTGATGACCTTTTTTTTTTTTTTTTTTTTTAGTCATCAGCCAAAAATTTCCCCCCAAAATATACCTTTTGGGTCATCGCGCTGTACGCACTTACCTATGTGCGTACGTCTGCGGGCGCCGCTGCTGTACGCACTTGCGTAAGTGCGTACGCCTGCGGGCGCCCCTGAGATTAACCTACGTCATAACTCATTGAACTCATTTCATCGTGTGAAATAGCCTACACATAATATAAGCTTACGTTGCGATGAATAAGAAACGGTTGTCTGGTAAATTTACATACACCTCCGATTTCCGCACTTCTAAGCCAATGTCATTGCAAAACAGTAGACTGCATAATACCGCCACTTCGAGAAAAACGGATTTTGGGCGCCGCACTTTCTAGCCCAATCATAGTCATAATTTTATTATAGTGAATAGTCCATAATTTATAATAAGATAAGCTCATATACAATATTACAAGCAAATCTCGGATATCCAGATACCCAGAAGTGGAGTAGGCCTAATGACGCGAAACGAAGCCGGTCAATGGATTCATAATAATTAATTAAATTATAAATTTTACAGTTTACGATCACGATTCCGAATGACAGTTGATAGGATTTTCGGAGTTTTAAAAAGTGTACAACTTATTGTCACTTGACAACAATGAGCTATTGTAGTTCACCTTTTGTCACAGGAGCTCCGCTTTTGGGACGCATTTGATCTTCCGGATGCTGTTGACACTGGAAATTTACCTTCCGAATTTGTGACTTCTTGATAGGCAAACGATATGCAGGAAACTGTGACGATTTTGGCGGAACACCATATTCTGAGAAACAAAGGCATTAATTACTGCATTGATTGCATGAATTGTCTGAACATCGTGGAGCGTATTTTTTAAAATCTTGCAAAAGTGCAATACCCTCAGTGAACCAATGCGTAATTTGTAAAGTGCCGCTGCTGCGAATGAGTGCAACTAATGAAAGGTAGAGAGTCTTTTGAACTTAAATTAATTTTGCTTTTGCCTAATTTTTATAGCGCCCTTCAAGAACTCACTCAGAGGTGCAATGTGATAATATCATTATTGTAAAATTATTAGCATAATACTAGGCTATATAAGACTAAAATGCAGACCATATTATAGTCTGCATTTAGTCTTACATTCACTTGCATTGATATTGGTACACAAATGCATGTGTCGGATTTGCATATACACATAGGGCTAAATCGTATATGCATACTTAGTTACCTACTAACTTTCATAAACACTTAAATATTTACGCATCTTTCATATGTAGTTGCGTATAAAATAATAGGCTATATAATGGCATAATGACACTCACTCGAATGCTGTTACTCACTTCTGAATGGTGTTTCCAATTTGATGACCCTTCCTACAATGTAGTATAAGAGAAAACTAGTAATAATTATGTCTATAACTGTTATTGGGCACTTAGGGAGTGAAATACTGCACGTGGAAAAATGAAGTTGTTAATGCCTGCGGAAATAAACAATTGAATCCATCAAATGATAGAATACGTAAGCAGTCTAAAAGCTGTAGTTTCACAAACGTTTACCAACACTTAGTCTATTGACGCTTGCTGTCCTATCCCTGATTTTAATCATCCTCTCTAGTCTGAACTCTGTAATGGGTATTTATAGGCAGATACATTTAATTAAAATATCTGTTTTTCTTGTGCTACCCATGATCTTAGCTATAACATCAGCACTCCGCCAGTGTCAAGATCAGATGGAAATTAAGAAAACTGGTTGACCGTCTCATAGGCTGATGCTAAGAATTGAAGTCACCACCAACAATATTAATACCAATGATTGGCATAAGCTTAACGGATTGCGTTCTGATTCAATTATAGCATTGTTGTTGTACATAACTATTGTACTGTAACAGATTTATGCTACTAATACTTACCATCTTTACATTGTTGTATATAACTACAGATTATGTGCTTCCAATACTCACCATCTTTGCATTTAATGATCATCTTGCAATCTGAGCTCGAGCATGTCGGCTTCGAAAGTTGAAATCTACCGGGATAGCCTGAAATGACATGAGAAACCATGCACACGTCCACAATCCACATTGATAAAAATAATAACATTGAATCATGGTAAATTGAAAATGTTTAGTTTATAGGTCGAATCAATTTGTTTAGGTTGCTTTCTAGGTTAGTTTCATTTACCTAGTTCAATCAATACCACATTGTTTAGTCGTTTATTATTAGCGTGTATTTAACTGTAGTCTAGTTAATATTGGTCTAATGTAATTGTCTATTCCAGCGTAGGCTAAAATAGATCGAGTCTAAATTCAATACTATTTTAATCCGGCTATAGTCTAATAAGTCTAATCTCAATCTAATCCGTTATACTAATCTTGTTTATGTCTATTGGCCTATTGTCTACTATTTTGGCTATTGCCAATATTTGATTGGTGGTCTATATTTTGCAGCGTAGTGTTTGTTAGTCTATTACAAAATCTAGACTAGTCTTATGTAATCCATTGTAATCCAATTACAACTAGTCTACATTTTGCGATAACCACCTTCTTCTTTCGTGATTCACCCAACATCAACCCTCGCCTGATTCAAGTTCAAAATATAACAAATAATTCTAAACCTTTCGATGAACTAAGTTACTGTCGTAAAATTCGATAGAAACTAGAACTTAGAATTAAGGCCATTGTTAGTAGGCTAAGCAATTTAAACTCGTTGAACATTTTCAAACAGGTGTTTTAACCTTTTAACCTCGTTGCTATTATTTTGGATCCGAAAATTCCAAAAAAATTGTTCCTGCAAGCAGTAAGATGATTTTGTGGTTTGGAGCCCGGAAAGACTCATGCACGGACAGGAAACACATCTTCAATTAAAATGCTCTTAACCAGATAGTTGATTATTGCCCTGAATAGTTTACCGTTCTGACAACAATAGGGCCTTATTATCGTCCTATAAGCTCATTGCACTCACCTTTTACAGATTTAGACTTTCGTTTCTTCCGTCTTCCCCGCCGTCTTGATTGTTCATCTCACAAATAAGAATAAGAAGTCATTAAATATTAAACTCTCACTGATTAAGGCCAAGAGATAATGGCATTCTTGATTATAATGTTTTAGTGTTTTAATGTTTTCATGCCTCCAAGTTAGCTACACTCAGGTTTTTAAGGCGTTCAGCTGTTTCACTTAAAACGCGATAGTCAGGTCGTGTGTGGTTCCAATGCACATCCATTTCTGGGATGTTATCTAGGCATCCGAGTGACATTAAGTTACTGTTTACAGTTTTAAACAGCGTTGATGCTATGGTGATGGAAGTTGGTGAGCCAGGATTTATTTAATAAGGGTGCAGATTTTAGTTTAAGATGGGAAGAACGAAGGTACATTTAATTTGAAGGATTTGAAGGCGAGGTACCCCGATTATCGGCGATTAATATCTATTTTATGGGATATCATGCGATAAAAGTATTTGTCATTTAATCTATATAAATAAAAATGTAAAAAGTTAGGTCCTAATGGGTTATCTCGGAAACTTCATCACGGATTCTGTTGAAATTTTTCGCAAAACGCTCCGTTCGAACACGGTCGTGTTTGTAAAAGGATATCCTGTAAAGAAACAAATCTCTTAGACCCAAAAAACACAACTTACTCATCGATTTGGCACGTTTATACATTTTGACGTTCACGGAGACGTCCGCCATCTCGCGCATGCGCTGTCGATAGCGCTGTAGATATAATATGGATTTGACCCACTTTCATTTCAACCGTCTAAAGATTTTAACTGGGTCACCAATCACAAACCTGCATTCGACGGCGCGCGTACACAATTCCAATTCCATTCGAATACCGTGTTTCTGTTCCTCCGATGTTGCTTTCAAACCTTCTATATGACCGGTTTTATTCCAATAGCGGGTTTCTACTTCACCGATTGCTTTCAAACCTTCCATAGGACCGGGTTTGTATAAGCTTTTTTGGGAAAAAACGCAATTTACACTTTCTATTCAAATCCAGCGATTTGCATTTCTACACAACGTTGCATTCGTTGCGCGCGTGTCTTTTTATAGCGCTATGCTTTTCTCGAAATAACACAACATTTGCATTCGATTTCAGCGAATCCGCTCCCTCCCTCCCCTTCCTCTCGCTCCCTTCCTCCCACACGGCCGCATTCAATTGCAAATAAATATTGAATTCGCTGAAATCGAATGCAAATGTTGTCCCAAAAAAGCTTATACAAACCCGGTCCTATGGAAGGTTTGAAAGCAATCGGTGAAGTAGATACCCGCTATTGGAATAAAAACCGGTCATATAGAAGGTTTGAAAGCAACATCGGAGGAAAAGAAACACGGTATTCGAATGGAATTGGAATTGTGTACGCGCGCCGTCGAATGCAACGTGACCTCTTTCCCAGGTTTGTGATTGGTGACCCAGTTAAAATCTTTAGACGGTTGAAATGAAAGTGGGTCGAATCCATATTATATCTACAGCGCTATCGACAGCGCATGCGCGAGATAGCGGACGTCTCCGTGAACGTCAAAATGTATAAACGTGCCAAATCGATGAGTAAGTTGTGTTTTTTGGGTCTAAGAGATTTGTTTCTTTACAGGATATCCTTTTACAAACACGACCGTGTTCGAACGGAGCGTTTTGCGAAAAATTTCAACAGAATCCGTGATGAAGTTTCCGAGATAACCCATTAGGACCTAACTTTTTACATTTTTATTTATATAGATTGAATGCGGCCGTGTGGGAGGAAGGGAGCGAGAGGAAGGGGAGGGAGGGAGCGGACGGGATGGAGGAGGGGAGGGACTGAGGGGAGGGAGGGGAAGAAACGGGAGGGAGGGGAGGAGGGGAGGGATGGAGGAGGGAAGGGGAGGGAGTGGGAATGGAGGTAGGGAGGGCAGAGGAACGGAGGGAGGGAAGGAGGCAGGGGAAAGGAAGTAGGGAGGGAGGGTTGGACGGTCTTTTCAGCCACAGCAACGCGTGGCCGGGTACAGCTAGTTATAAATATAGCTATGCACGCATTTCCTATGTGATGAAAATCTGCTCGTTCCTTAAAAGTTGCTATCGCTTCCAGGTTACAAATTTACGTAAAGTAAGGCGTATCATCTCTCATTATTGCTGTTTTAACTTAACGTTTTAAACTCTTCTTTCTGTTGTAGCACTTAATTAATAATTATTATCTATTTCTCAATTTTTATGCAATAGCTATACACTGTTACACAGCCTTTATATATTTCCAGTTAAATTTCGTCCACGTAGGTTAAATCATTAGGGTCAATTGGAATATTTTAAACAGTAATTAGCATGGTTTATTCTACTCTCACTGACCTACCTTCTTCAATTTCGTAACAATAACCGTTGTAGATACAGCTTTTCTGTTGAACTGAAAAGAAAGATAACGAATAACAATAGCTTTATAGGCGGAAAGCGGTTTTTTTAATATGTCTGTAAGAATTAGAAGAAGGGCCATTGTGGTTGTAAGTGGGATCATATCTTGAACACAAGCAGAATCTATTTATCAATCAGAGTCATGTTAATAAACGGCAATGACAGTTCTCTAGAGGGTTGGATTGATAATAATGTATTGATTGTAATGGCAAAACGTTTCTAAAACTCTGGTCTAGCCTCTAAAAATCTAAATGTATGAGTAGGGCACCAGAGTCTCACGGTAAGAGTATGAGTAGTGCACCAGCGTCTCATCCGTAAGAGGAATGCCCCAGAGCGGGTCATCAGTAATTAATCATATGTGTAGTCCATAATCAACCAGAGGAAGAGTGTTCAAGAACTGTAGGACTCAGACAAGCTCATTGACATAACAGGTGAAGATCCTGATGCAGGTAAATCAAGGCATATTGGCGACAATATTATAGAAGAAGAAGAAGATAGTCTATGTTACAGCTATAAATTTAAAAGTACACAATAACTATTCCATGTTATGCTGACCTTCCATGCTTGACTTTGGCCCTTTGGGTGGATTTTTGCTCAGTATTGGACGACTGGGTTCAGTATCTGACAGCCATGTCACCTTTGTCTGGTTTGGATGAGTATCTGACATCTTAGTCGGTTTTGGCTGGTTTGGATGAGTATCTGACATCTTAGTCGGTTTTGGCTGGTTTGGATGAGTATCTGACATCTTAGTCAGTGTTGGCTGGTTTGGTTGAGTATCTGACATCTTTGTTAGTCTTTGCCTGTTTGGTTGAGTATCTGACATCTTTGTCGGTCTTGGCTTTGGCTGATTTGACTGAGTATCTAGCATAAAAAACAAATTTTATTATGATGCTTTTTATCACGCAAATAAATTAGACACATTATCAAATTTAACATGAATCACTTTAATTTACGAATAATAACAACAATGACAATAAAATATTAAAGCATCTGTCTCCAGACAATTTCTTTGCTTCCATTTTGACTTTGTTTTAATTTGGTGGAGATAATAATTCATGATAAAATGGTAGCAGTAGTGATAGTAGTACGTGTAGCCTTGTAGTCGTAGTAGTAGTAGTAACAGCAGCAGCAGTAGTAACAGCAGTTTGCAGTAGAAGCAGTGGCAGCGGTAGCGGTAGTAGCATTAGCAGCGGTAGTAATAATCATATCAATAATTAGCTGTAATAATTACAAAAAGTAAGTCGATTATAGAGTTAATTACTGATAAAAAATTGCGAAACAGACAACCGGTGTTTTTATTCTAAAATCTCTGAGTCAAATAGAACTCACTGATACAAGCTTCACATACAAATTTTTGCTTGTTGATTATTTTTCCACCACGTAGGCTACCGAGGTTAATTAGTCCTATGCGGATTTGCAGTAATCTGTTTATTTGGACATTATCCATACGCAAAAATGTAACGAACCAGTTGTAGACCGACGAAATTCTGCTGGCGAGGTAGAATTGGCGATAGGTCTCCTGCTTCCTCTTAGTTGCGCACTCGCTGTTCTTGTAGCAGGTCGTGGATGTAGGCCTGTCCACTTGGGTCTGAGATTCTCGTCGTATTGGTATTCGTCATATGGATCATTTCGCTTTAAAGAAACATCATGCAGCAATATTGTCAAAATTGACAACTGACAAACCTTTTATTCCCAAGAAACAAGTAGCCTATACAGCATGTTCATAACAGAAAGATAAACTGATGATAAAACATTTCAGACATAATCAAGGGAAGGGACACTAGTCCCCCCTGATTGAAACTTGTTCTTGGTTTTGTTCTGCACGAGATCAGTGATCTTTCTGACCTCATATTTACTCATGTAGGCCTACATGTATTTCCCTCTAAACTAAAGGAAACAGCATTGGTTTTGGTAAAGTTCATAATTAGGCCTATTATAACCTATACCTACCTTTTGTGATAAAAGTTACGCTTAGTTAGCCAGAACTTACCAACGATTAACGAATACTCAGTATTCATTGCGACCTGTTTAATATTTTGCTATTTCTCTGGCGATTATAGGACTAAAGCGATTTTTATGTCCAAGTTCACTTGCCTTATCCATATTTTATCGTTCGTGATGTAGGCCTATTTGGCGAAGTCTTTAACTTTCCACTTACCCCGAATCTGGGACGATATCTATTGCTGCCGCCGTAGCGTGGAGGAACCTAGAACATAGAACAAGCTGTGAAAGGAGTTTATTCAAGATATTAACAAGGAAATAAACATTTATTAGCGTCAGCAATGACTTTGAGACAGAATATGACGAAAAATTAGACTCATTTTGAGACTTAGTCAAAACTGAAGATCTTTCTAGCATCCGCTACTGTTGGAACTCTGGTAGGTCTTTCATACGCCACATTTGAAACATTGAAAACGTTTCAAACATGAATCTCTTTAATTTATTGTTTCCTATTATTCTGATGCAAAGCACATAGACTACTGATGCTATAATTCAATTTCAGGGACATTTGATGTCCTTGAAATATCTTGCATGGAGATGTAGCCTACAGTACAATCTTACTCAACTTGCCAAATGTTGTTTGCTCCGGAAACAACTTACGTCTATGAATTCCCATTCTCACCGACATTGATCAGTTGCACGGTGATGGACAGTTTTATTGGATGGTCGTTTAAAGTATTTAGAATAGTCATGAAAAAATTAACTTCACCTTCCAGCTTCATATTATTTCAGATAAATAAGCAAGAAGCTGAAAACTTTAAAAAATGAAATTATTGGCCCATAGTCGGGTCAAAATCTTTCGAAAACTTACTCTAGTTGTTTCATATCGGTTTTCCTTTTCAGCAGGCTGATAATCTAGAACGAGTATCAACATTGATGGCCAGCAATATCATTTCTGACAAAACAAATGAAGCTGAAGATGAACAGATATTCGTGAGTTTAAGGCATAAAACACTGAGGATCGCAAGGAGGGGATAAAGTAAATAAATAGACTGCTGACAGATAAACGAAACACGAAACTGAAACCTGCTAAGCGTAGTCTAATATTTGTTCGACATGTACAATGTACTATCTGTTAATTCGAACCAATCGAAACCACAATCTGATATCGAACAATGTTGTCAAAAATTTTATATTATAATAGACTTGCGTGTATCGCTTCAATGATGCTTTAGGTCTTACTTGGTACTGGCGTTTGTGTGTGAATTTTAAATTAATATTGCAATCAGTTAATTCGGTTCTTAGGACCTATATAATGAGTGTGTCTTACTTTGTTGATGCGAGGCTCTCAAACAAATTGACCATCAACAAAATTGAACTCAGCTCACTTGGCTTCCTTGCTAGAAAACGGTGCTTGGTGTATAATTCCACGCAACATAACTACTAGTCAATTCTCCATTATGGAATTGGTCGGTAAATATGCGTATGCTTAAAAAGTATTTTAATGTTTATAAAGCTGATATGTCACTCGGTTGATATGAATCTATTTTTTCACTTCAACTGACTATTTAATCGAACTTTACGTATGGTTCTCGTTTTCAGTTTCCTTGTTAGTTATAAATGAAATATTGCTGTAGATGCAGTAAGTTAAATAGGCCGTTATTTACGACTAAGCTGATGGAATAATTATGCAGTAAAAATTGTCCAAACTGTAAACAATTTTAGAATGGAGACAAAATAATATAGCCTACCTGTAAACATATCTTCTTCCACAATGACCTCCGACTTCCTTTCGTTTTCTGAAATATGATTACAGACTTAGTTTGGAATTTAACTCAACAAAAATGGAGGGAAAATTTCAGATCGCTAGTATCTGGACATAGCGAGACATTAACAACGAGAATGAACGAAGAGAATTTGAGAAACCATTGTCAATCGTCAAAGTGGTAAAAATCATATGCAACTCAAACTAATAGTTTGATGAATTTCAATATGATGTAACTTAACGTTCCGCCAAGTCTACCTTTTCGCAGAATGGAGTTTAGTTGCACTGACAACTTTTGCTCCATCTGAAATTAAACGATAAGCAGATCAAGACGTAACATCAACTTTCAGACACAATTCACTGTGCTAACTTTTCACTAATAGTTTCTAACATAAAATTATGGCAAATGCAGGTAAGTTCATCTAAATTATGATAACGGATGTGGTGAGATTAGGCGATTTCCTTTATTTGCACCAAAATCTCAATCACCATCGTCGTTGTCATCATAATCATTATCATCATCATTATCATCATCGTCGTCATCGTAGGGGAAGCCGGGGTAATTTCGGCCATTTTTCGTATTTTTATAATAAATTGAAACGGGTTGACTGCTAAAATTAAATAAAATCACAACTGAATAGAGCAACATAGGGACAATATACTGCAAGGTTACTTTTGGGAGAAAGGAAAACATTTGTGAGAAAAAAAAAGTTTTTTAAAGTCAATTTTTGGCCGGTTTTACCCCAGTATACGGGGTGAATTCGGCCAACAAGATTAATTTGATCCTCACAACAAACCAAATGAGGTATATGTGGGGGTTCACACCAAAATCAGCATTAAGTCGGAAATTACACGTCAGAGATACTTAGGGAATACCTGGTTGTATGCTTGTGATTTTTAAATTTTTTTAAAAAGAATTTAATATTAAAAATTTATTTTTTAATTTTAAAAAAACCCACAACATATAGTATAAAATGATGCGTTATAGTTATATTTTAAATTAAAACTGGATATATTGGTACAAAATATAAAGTTATTGTATTAAAATTGGCACTATATACCATTCCTAACATCTTTGGGGTAAATTCGTCCACATGGCCGAATTTACCCGGACCCACCCACCCTCCAAAACAATTTAAACGAGCATGAACCGCATTTTTGTATCATGAATTTGGATAACCAAATTGGCAAAAAATATCGTGATTTGCAGAATAAAAAGCAAATAATTAACATTTGAACAAGATTACCTTGAATTCCTAGCTTTTACTGCCACAGTATGGATAAGTGGGTTAGGCTCGAACTCGTTTTTTTGCTTTTAGCAAATTATACTCACATAAAAGCAAAACTATCTCAATAAACATACTTAATATGATATTATACGCTAGATGGCAGCATTAAAATCTTCCTATGCCCGCTGGTTTCCTGGAAATCACCCTGGCCGAATTTACCCCATGGCCGAAATTACCCCGTCTTCCCCTAATCGTTACCATCATCATCAGCATCGTTGTGATCATCATCATTTGTCGCCGTCGCCATCATCATCATCATCATCATCATCATCATCATCATCAATTTCCCGTTCACTCCACACAATTGCCATTGTTTATATATTTGTTTGTAGCATGATAGATCACTGCCGCCATCTGCTGTATAATATTGCCCCACCAGAAGCTTGAACTCGCGCTCCATGACGCTGATAGTATTATTTTATGATTTGGCAGAATTTGACTTTGTGTCGCATTGTGTAGGCTACATGCGTGACGTGCGGCACTAGCTGTTGGCCTTGCAGTATGCAAAGAAGACAAGGACGAGACTAAATCAAATATAGAGGACATTAATTTTAGACCAGACAATCAAATTGCACCACAGAAGTTACTTAACGACAAACCTGTGAAAACGAATACTGCATTAATGTGTTGACGTAATTTGGATTGTGTAGAACCATGTTGTACACGTTTCCTCTCCCGCCGCCCAGATACGTCGGCACCATGGCTCCAATTTGACTGCAAAAACATCCAAATAATAATCCAAGCGGCAACAAAACTAATAATTGCTATGGTAATAATATATGCACATCTAGCAAGACAATGAATAAATTGACATAATGATGCTCGAACAAAACTTGAGTTTTAAAATTGATTCATGGCGTTCATTTTATTTCTGATCAAACTATGTGCAGCGTTTTATCAGCGTCATGCAAGGTAGGTAAATGTAAGAAAATGCGACTGTCTCACGAAACGAAGTGTGTCAAAGTGCAGAAAAAACTCACTGGAATATTAGATGGAAACTACATAAAACTGCTTTAGAGTATCAGCTTAACCACACTATAAAAAATATGCTGCTTTATAGCTGATGGGTTGAGTATTTACGAGATGATGTCTTTCATCTCGTTATATGGTTACAAATGTCTTCTCTGTGTTTGGTCCACTGGTCCTTTAGAACTACGCCTACACCATGCATGCTGCAAAGACTCTACCAGAATCCTTCTTCACTAAACTTAAAACTTTTATTTTGGGGCGCGCTGCAATCGGGAGCGCCTCTGCGTAGGTTCCCTTAAGGTTCGCTACAATGGCCTAAGTTTCCAAATAAATGAATGAATGAATGAATGAACGAATGAATGAATGAATGAACGCATGAATGAATGAATGCAAGGACGTATCCGGGTCTATTAAAACTTTTCCGCACTTTGTAAAGTTGTCTGCCTGTAACCAAACGACAACAGTTCATAGTTAACAGATAATTAATTAGAAATTTCCTTGGCTGTCCGTGTTTTCGCGTCGTTTCAGGACAGCAATAATTGATGCTTTGTCCATTTTTAAATATTATTTATGGCACGTTCTGCAATGCTTGAATAAGCTTACACACCGATGATGGCCAAATGCAACTAAGCATTAAGGTCTGCGAATAACTACATTCTAGCATCATAATAGAACTTACAATCCTACATGTAAGCATAAAAATTATAGCTAAGGTTTTTTGCACGGAGGACTTAAAAATTAGATGGATCACAGCAATGACTATTAATATAAATGATAACCGATTCACTAGGGTATGGGATACCTTATGCCAATTGAACTGGACTACGACCTTCTTCGGACTGCTCTTTTGGACAACCCTTCTGACTAGACACAGCGCTCGTGAATAAGAGGGTGCCCTGCCCTTGGCTTTTGAGTGGCGCTTTAGGAATTAGGAGATAGCGATCATGATTACGAACTGTAGGAGCTGATTTATACCTTAGTTGTCGAATTCTAATTTCTTCCTCATATTTTTCGCGCATGCTTTGCTCCCAGATAGTTATCGAAGGCACCAAGGGATTACCTAAACACAAGAGAAGAACAGTATTATTGCAAGGAATGTGAAAGAAATAAAATAATGCAGTTCACACACCCCACCACATGGGATACATCAGTACAATGGCTGCAATTTGATAAAGTTATCACGTTATGAAATACAATACATGGTAAGGTGTACAGAAAATTGAGCAACGGTCAATTGAACGGACAGGCCTAAATGTGGACTGTGAAAGCAGGTGCCACTGAATCGATGCCAATAAGTTTTATTTTGAATTTATTTTAATAGTTTGCCATTTCTTACTGAACATGTTTGTCGATGGTTCTAGCGGGGGCAAAAACATCTTCCCACGATAGTCGTCTTCAGTGCAACAACAGTATTTGCAAAGTTTGCAAAGCCAAGGAATGTACTTCAGATAGGCGATGACGCACAATGGACCAGGAAACTTCGATCGGAAATGATACTCGCGTATAAGTCGATATCTCTGCATCTTCGACACTCTGTTCTGTTTGCCTTCAACCGTTGTAAATGTCACGCTGAAACACAGGGAATGAGAGTGAATCAATTCGTCAGTGGAGTTGAGAAATATTATGCATTCAATTTGCACACAACATTGTCTACCCGCTGAAAACAAAGAGAGAGTGAATCAAGGATTTTTCGAATAATATTATGCATTCATGTTGCACACAATTCTACTTGTACCTGCAAGACGTATAGCGCGGTCTAACGGTGCATTTAATCAAGATTGCATTCAAATTAAATTGATCGTTTGCGCTTTCAATCTGTCTTAAAACGAACTTGTCTAGGCCTATGTAAATTTGCAGCCATACGCTCAACAGTAACTTATTTCAATTTTCAATATTGTGCCACTGATATCATAAGAAAAATTCCGCAGAGATAACCCTGGGTTGCAAGTGTTATTATATGCCTTTTTATATGCACAATTACGTACTTGAACATTGCAATGAGGACATTGAGCATCATGATGACCGTAATCAAAGCATAGAAAGCCAGTATAACGGAGACAATCCACCTGTTGGCAGGACATTTATTCTCCTTGCACAACTGGTAATCAATATCGGTACTTGTGGTGTCTGTACAATACTCCAACCAGAGGGTTTCGTTGCAGTTCAAACCTGTATCAGATCATTATACTCTTATTCAGTAATTAGGTTTTCGCATCACAATTCCTCCGTACGATGGTTTTGAAGAATCCAATTATTTTTGTCACACCTCACAGGAGATTATCTTGTAATGATAACGCTGTAAATTTTCAGTGAATATTGCTGCGAGCTATGTTTACGTCAGATAACATTCGGAAAAAAACACTGTTAGGCCTACTAGCCTACCGCCCAATGTTTTTGCAGAAATAAATGGTCAATCCAGTATCATCGGGTCCACATGACCCTTTTGGATTGATCCTTTCACTTTGAAGTAATTGAGTTTGTACTCATTGCTGTTATTTTGTTTTTCGCTTATGCTGTCAATAAACGGCTAGACCTACTACTGCAACTACTAGCGTGTATGAATCACCACAGTCCAGTTTTGAAGAACCATGACGCTAAACTTTGCATTGGGCTTCCGCTTCTGAGCGTAGTTTAGAACTTTTTGCCAGTTTGACAATCTGAATAGATTCTAATAGAGATTTGCACCTTTGAACACACAAATACTCAATCGTAATAATCTGATAATCTTAATCGTAATCTTCAAATTTCTAAAAGGCCACTCGAAAGCCAAGCGCAGGGCACCAGCTTATTCACAAGCGTTCTACAATCTACATTGCAGCAATCTGACTTATCCATTAGCCCATCAGATAGTTTACCTCTTGTGTCATCGGCGTTCACGTTTCCAATAAGAGACCCCCATGCATCGTAGAAAACATTCTGAAGCAGTTCGGCATCTAGTGGTTGATTGGGATACATGATAACATTCGAAACAACACCGTAGGCTGATATGACGACGGCCAAAATTATCATGAAGCTGATCGGATCTTTAAGCTGCGAAAAAGCATCATAATCATCATTCATCATCTTTGCTATTTAGAGTCAATCTTTTCGTCATCGCTACCGGAAACATCGTCTTTAACATTGTCTTTATTGCGATCATTGTAGATCTAATCGTCATCAGCCACAATAACTACTACAAACAACGGCCATGGGTGTATCGAAACACAGTTGTAGGCAATTATAGTGTAAGCAATGTACATGTAGGACAATGCAAACAAAAGAGATTTAATTGCATTTAGTGTCGCTTGTGAAAGCATCTAGCTTATATTGTGTCCTACTAGGCCTAGAACGCGGTATTGTGTAATAATAATAATAGGATTACACACTTTTAGAACAGGCAGGTAAGTTTCATGCAAATTGTTGTCTTGTTACATGTTTAACGTCAGTGTCATATCAAAGATGATTAGTATTGCCCTCCTCCTTTCTCCATGCTTGAGACTGGCATTGGCAAAGTGCAACCAGTGGCGGAGTTTCTCTAAGTTGTAGGCCTACATAGGCTTGTAGACCTATATAGGCCTAGTACAGGGTCATTGCTCGCTCTCTGACTTCTAAAGCTCCAGCTTCTCTTGTCCATGCATTTGTGCTGAGCCGCCTCGACTACTGCGCCTCCATCTTTGCTGGTCTCCCACGGATTCGGATTGAGAGGTTGGAGAGGGTCCACCGTGCAGCCGCACGACTTATTGGAGGGTTCACCAAGTACGACCGTGTATCCCGATATATGCGCAAGGTCTTGCACTGGCTTCCTTTCCCGCAGCGCATCTAATTTAGGATTGCATCTTTGGTGTGGCGATGCTTATCAGGATGGGCACCCTCTTATCTGTGTGAGCTTTGCCTCCCTCTTTCCACTTGCATAAGCCGCCGCGCACTGCGCTCTGCTGTCCATGGTGACTTAATGGTTCCTTTCACTCGCTCTGTAACAATGCAGAGGCGTTTATTCTCTCTGGTTGGTCCAACAACCTGGAATGGACTTCCCTTGACTATGCGACACCTCCCAAGCTCTTCTCAATTTCACAAACTGTTGAAGACTAATTTTTTCGCTTGATCGCGGCCGGGAGCGCCTCTGAGTAGGTACCTTGAAGGGGCGCTATATAAATTACGATTGATTCATTGATTGATATAGTCTTGCACTTGTTATCTGATAACCTCTATTTGGACAACCTCTGACAGCTGTGCAATTCCAGGAGGCCACGAGAGAGAGAGAGAGTCGTGAAAGTTTTCAACAGGTCGAAAAAGTTCAATGTAAAGGAGATATGAAGAAATTGAAAATAATTTTTTGGCAGGCCAAAAGGCAGGTTAAGAATAAAATATGTTAGATGACTTGTTGCGTCCTCTGGTGGCGCCACACTGTGGATAAAGTTAAATACAAATCGTCAATTAAAAACCTACGACCAATTTCTGAATCAGATGGTCCACTTTAAGCGTCCGAAGGTAATGCCTTGCTCCTGCAGTAGACTTGTAGCCCTTCCAATTATAGCTTTGCCAGCTACCAAGGTGACTCACACGTGGTTTCCTACACCGTCAATATGGCAACCATTCGAAACGGAGATAGCCATGAAGATTTCAAAACCTCGTCACTATCAGATGTCACTTAAACTGACTCAAAAACGCTGAAGAAATTATGATGCCTTGCATAGTGATATCTGTGTTTATTTGTGTGCGCCGATGAAGGCTCAATTATTTTTTAAATAGAAGTGGTCGAGTTGCACTTACAAGACGATTGATCATGTAAATCTTTGGTCCCAGAATAGGGTTGATGGACAATAGTTGTAGAACTCGTAAGATGGATAGCATGAGACTGAAGGCAAGTACGATCCTAGCAGCGTAAAAACACTCGGGGCAGATGCTTTTCCGACTCAGGTGAATGATTCGTAGTATGAAGCCGATTGCGTATAGAGTCAGAGCTAAGACGTCAAACAGGTTCCATTTGTTCACGTACTCTATCCGGAAAATGGAGGCCTAACATTTGAATAAAACTGCAATGAAAGGCAAAACAGAGAGCAAAACAGTGAAACACACTACAAAAAAGACAATTATTATTTCTCGAGTTGTCGTTCTTTAGTCGCATGAGTTCAAAGCCTGGCGACCGGATACGAGCATATGTCGAGCATTCGCAGTGATGCATGCCAGACTGTCTGGGATGGTCTCCCTGTTGCTCTCCGCTCGCTCTCTCATCACTCTACTGGCTCTTTACATCGTCTTCTCAAGACATTTCTTTTTGACCAGGCCTGGGCTGGGAGCGCCTCTGAGTAGAGATCTTGAAGGGGTGCAATATAAATGTATGTGATTGATTGATACATCTTCACATCCAGTTGCTTATAAGCCAGTGAGAAGCAGTGAAGCAGTGAATTTTAAGGCGCTAATTGAAAGGAAAAAAGAGTTTGAGAATCTAGCGTGACCAGAAGTTTTAATTCGAGCCTTAGAATTATCCAAGATTGGCAGTCAGGTAAGTGAATGAATATTTTGACCTACTGCGGTGTTGGAAGCTGGAGATGATAATTACCTGTCGACATTCCTCTACGATGAGAATGAAAGTCCAGATCGTTACAATAATTTCCATTGGAGACATCGGCTTGGGTCGAAATTCGGTTAACATAACGATGGAGAAAAGTATCAGATACGCAAGATATGTCAGCTGAAAAATTCGACAAGCATTTTCAGTGACTGAAGTATCTTTGTATCCAAGGCAGAATTTTAGAAAAATATGATGTGCAACCAAAGCAGAACATGAGATTAGTGACTTGCTCAGAGTATAGGCTACATCTGAATCGGCAGCCTCGGCAAAAGTGATTGGAAAGAAGCGATTTTTTATTTCTAATGAGCGAGCCACAGTTTACAGCGCAGGCTTTATGTAATAATTTGAATGCAGCGTCGTTAACGCAGAGAATAAGAGTTACTGTTGAAGGTGTGTAGAATGACACTTACCGTATTGTAGATGAATTTGATGACAGGTGCGTCAAGGAATCTCCGAACTTTCATAAAGAAGTACAAAAACGATCTGAAAAGAAATTCTTGTGTTAGTGACATTCAGTAGGGGAGAGTTGCCTGGAATGGACCGTTGCCTTAATTGGACCGCAGCCATTTAACACCCTAGACGCATTTTTTGCTTCGTTTTCAAATGTTGTATTCTTGCGCGATTGAATATTGATCGTACCGCCGCAATCAGTTTTACGGAATTCTGAGCATTTATTTAGTTGCGGTAAAAACTATTTTTCACATAGTCTTGATCTAATTTTTGCCCTACCTGACAATGAGTGTAGGCAATTTAGGCAAGCTTTAAAAATTGCAGTGACGTTTGTTTTAATCATAGCTAGGTTTCATGTTTAAGCAACAATACTCGGTTTAGCGCTAAGACTGACACCTGTTAAACTATCACAGTGTGAGTAGAAGTAGTCCTTGTTGCCTGAAATGGACCACATTAAGTGTCCTTAATTGGACCGATAATTTGGGTGCGGTCCATTTAAGGACACCAGTACTTGCAATGTTATTGGGTGCACGTGGTCCATTTAAGGACACCGGTACTTGCAATGTCCTGTTGTGATTCTTTAACCAATTGCAATACCCTCTTTTGGCGTATGTTTTATCGAACAATAGTCGACAGTGTGGCATGGGATTTGGCGATGCTTCTGACAGGCATAGAACGAATAATTTCAAAATATGCAATAAATGTCAGTTGTATGTTTAATAGTTTTATAACATTTGCTCTGAAGCAATACACTGCTATTATAGATGAAGATAATGTTCCTCTGTGCGAACTGCGTGCAATTCTTCTTGTATTAGATATACTCAAATAGATTTAACGGAGTACTAATGTAAGACTTCACAATCATTTATTCCCAGTATTAGCTAGGCCATATAATTTCACTATATAGAGGTCTATATAGTCTATATTTAGACCTGCACTGGTTATTATGGCAAAGTACTCCTAATTGGTCTGCAGGCAGAGGTTATGCCAGTCATAATATTACGTTGATTTCAGCTACTCCAATTGTGCATTGATATTTTTAACTGTATGGTTAGACACTAAGTGTTCTAAAGCGTTTCCCTTGCTTTTTGGGTAAAATTACCTTTTAAAAACGTCTTTAAAATATTGTGTCCCATTCATGGCAAATAGTCCAATCAAGGACACCATGCGGTCCATTCAAGGAAGCAGGTTGCCTTGATTGGACTTTTTAGGGGTACAGATTGTTTAGTTATTTCTCAGAAATCCACGAATATTTTCTGTCTTTTGCTTATTAATAACATAGATGAACAATCAACCAAGCATGTGGCATGTTTTCTTTTTGGAAATTCAGTAGCATTTATGCAGTAAACCTAAGTTTGCCTTAGGTGGTCCATTCATGGCGACTCTCCCCTAGCGTTGACAATGGGGAGTTTCGGGGTTAAACCCCCCATTGGCTTAGAAAAAAGTTTTCAGAAAGGTTATTAATTTTATCCACTTAAATAAGAAAAACAAAATAATTGTTTGTAGTAACAATTATTGTTTTTCTTACTTTATTTTCTTTGTTACATTATTCCCCTATTTATTTACTGCTACTTTAACGCAATACTATTGGGATGGTGTTTGGAAGGGCATCCGGCCAGGCCATAACCCCCCATCACAAATTCCTGGCTACGCAACTGGACTGGTGACATTTAATGGCGACTACAGATCTATTTTAACAAGTAAGAATTGCAGAACTGCAACTAATGGCGCTTGAAACCAAGCCGCAATTTCACCAAAATTCGTTCTGTCAAGAACTCGTCTATCCATATATGGAAATTATATAGCGCCCTAATAGATAACTGTTCATAGGTGCTCCCAACACATTCACGTGCAAAGAGGAAAGTCTTCTGTAGTTTATAAAGGAGCTGGCGAGGTACCGCTGAAGAGAACAATGTTCAGAGATGAGGCTGGTTTCATGTACAGAACAATCCGTTAAAGTGTCACCAAATCATTGTTGTTACGCAAAGATAGTCTATTCGGCTCAAGAATTTGAGCCGAATATAAAGCAGACAATTATAGCTTTGCATTTTTAGAACAACCGTGTTTGCCACACCGCAGTACATAAGTGAAAAAAAGAGAAGTTTCTTGACACCCCTCACCATTCCATGTTTTGCTGGACCAATAAAGGGCAGGACGGCGTTCAGAATTGAAACCAAGTGCCTTGACGCCGTCCATGACCGTCCAGCCACACAGGGAAATGATTGAGCGCTTGACGCTAATACATTGAATAGCCTCGTGTAAAATATGCATGCATAAGAAAACGTGTATAATAGTTCTTTTTAGGTAACTCATTGTATGGTATATTTCGCTAAGGTATAAGAAATCTACTGAAAGAACGTTTCCGTTTATAATTAAGCCTTACCGCATAGTAGGACTGTGTTCATCCAATTTCTAGAACAGAGCAAAACAATTATAAGCTCCGTCACCTTTACAAATTTGAAGGATTGGCTTAAAGATAAAGGTGGCAAATCCAACACTCCAGGAATGCACAAAAACCGATCTCCTATTATAGTGGCTATAATCATGCATTCATGGACTCAAACAGCATCCATAACGTTATACACCTTTGTGAGTGATTCTAAGGCGCTACAATGGCGACATAAATGTCCATTGTCTATTATACTTAGGCTACAGTAACAGAAGGCCTACATATAATAATTATTACATACGTACGCATGCGTCTATCTAATTGCCTTGAGTTGATTCACACACTTTCTATTGTAAGTAAATTACTTGCCTATGGTTGTATGCCATAATTAAGTTACCTACCTACTCACTTATTAGAGTTTTACCGAGTAGATTACATACCTACTTGCTTAATCATACATGTAGTATCGCGGGTTACCGCAGACGATCGCCAGTCCACATGTGTAGGTACCGAGTTTTAATCAATATTGCTTTAATATATTTACATGCAGGATTAACAGCGTGGGTTAGTCTGTCAAGTGTCACTTGTATGACGGTTCCTCCTTGATTGCGCTCCATCATATTTGTCTGGTCTTTGACATCGCAGTCTCTTCGCTCTTTGACCACAGGGAACTTGAACTTCTATCAGACAGCGTCGAGCCTTTTCCATTGTGAATTCCGTTAGCGTAGGCTAAACACTACTTCTTCTTTTCCTTCAGGCTTGAATTAATCCCTCTCTACGGAGGGGTCAGCCACTCGGATCCTCCTCTTCCACTTTCCTCTGTCTGTGGTGTCTTCATTTTTCAGTTTGAGATGTATCATGTCCTCCCGTATCGCATCCTCCCATCTCTTCTTTTGTCGTCCCCGACTGCGTCGTCCATAGACATCTGCCTGCATGATTCTTTTCCAGAGGGGGGCAATTACCTCCTCCTGCCACAATTTGTGAGCGCCCATGATAGAACTGCTCGCTATAAAAAAGATCAGGCTGAAATCTTTTTCTTCTTCTTTTCCTTCAGGCTTGAATTAATCCCTCTCTACGGAGGGGTCAGCCACTCGGATCCTCCTCTTCCACTTTCCTCTGTCTGTGGTGTCTTCATTTTTCAGTTTGAGATGTATCATGTCCTCCCGTCCTGGCTAAACACCCCTGATTTTTGTAAGTCGCTCAAATCTAAAATTTGCAGCTGTGGCTAGGCTTGGTGCACCTCTGGGTAGGTCTCTTGAAGCGACGATATATAAATTCTCGGAATCAATGAACGAATGAACTGATAGAGTCACTGTCTAAACGATCCATTGAAAGGAATTTGCCTACTTCTCTGAGTTTTTCATCGTCGTGATATTCGAAAAGAGTTGCTGCAGCGAAGGGACAGACAATCGAAACAGCCAACTGCAACAGATGCACGGTAAAAACAAAATACTTTTGACAATTTATAGGCAGATGTATCCATCCTAATATAAGTTAACAGCTTGTGTTATTAGGCCCAATGCCTTTTCATGATGCCCAAACAGTCGAGTCGATTAAAACGAATGGCCAACGCTGCTAGTGCGTTTTGTGACACATAAATAGTCAGATTGATTGAGTGCAGTGCCTACATATAATTGCATAAGTAGTGAGGATAAGCTTATATAAACAAAGGATAGAAACGATGGTCATGGTGAAATTCCTTGTTTTGGTTTTGAAGTCTCAATTGGGTCTTCCTCCGAAGTATCTTTGCGATCTCATGCTTCATCATCTCTTTCGGTCACTTCTCTGCGACTTATTAGATCCTATGGGGCCGTCCATAAAGTACGTCACGCTCCAGGGGGGGAGGGGGTGTAAGAAAGTGTGACAGTTTGTGACAGGCGGAGGGGGTCAGGCAATGTGTGACGTCACACATTTATTTTTTAAATTCTTTATTATATTTTTTGTTCTTAGTACCTAAAATCCGACCCGGCCCGGCCAGGCGTGTGTAAAACCCGGCCTGGCGGGATAAAAGTTGATTTCCCGTCACTATCAACGCGTTTAGGGACACACGTCACTATCAGAGGGATTAGTGATAGTATCCTAGGGCTTAGAGGGTTAGGTAAATGGTTATGTTTTAAAATAATTTGTTCGAAAGTGTGACGTACTTTACGGTGGGGGTCCGAGATTTGTGACAGTTTGTGACAGGGGGGGTTAAAAATGGTCAAAAATAGCGTGACGTACTTTATGGACGGCCCCTATGATCGGCTTGACCTCTTATAGCCCACCGCATCAGGACCACCATGGTTCAATCCAGATGCTTTGCCTGCATACGTCCCTCCATGTGGAATGGACTTCCACCATCAGTTCGTTCCGTCCATCTCTCTGGTATATAGTCATTCCTCACCATTCTCTCGCCTCAAATCAGGACTTTTTCTCTCATGGGCGATCTTCTGAAAAGCGCTTCTGAAAGGCTTCACTGACAATAATTGTTTTGCAAATGGTCACATACAATACAATAGACCTATAATACAATGGAATACAAAATAATGCAAAGCCATGCAGTGGAATGAAGTAAGATATATATATATATATATCTATATAGGCCCATGGGCGCCCGCAGAAATTTTTTCAGGGGGGGGCAAAAAATTTACTCACGATTAAATTTTTAAGTAGCAAGAGCTTGAAAAATGCAAAGCTGGAAAGTAAGAATGCGGGCATTTTTCAAAGAGGTTTCTTATACAAATCTCTCAGTTTCATTTAAAAAAATTATTGATACGAATAGTTTCCTTAGAAATTTGTTATAAATCAAAAGGTAGATGTTAAAAAGTAGTTTCCTAAAGGTGCGCTATATAAGTCCATAGAATGAACGAATGAATAAATGAACAAAAAATAGGTGTCAGTTTTCAAGGGGCAGGTGCTCCTCTAGCTGCTTCTAAAGCGCCACTCGAAAGCCAATCGCAGGGCACCAGCTTTTTCACATGTGCTGCATCAAGTCAGAAGCCTATTCCAAAGAGTAGTCAGAAAGAGGTCCGAGTCTGGTAGCCAAAGGGCAAGAGTAACTGTTAATGCGGGAGTCGTTTAGGAAGGTGGAGGATCTGAGGATCAGAAGAATGTGGGTATCAATTCTTTTGAACGTATCTCTTTGTCAGTTTTGGGTGTAAATCCCGAGGCACGATAACCAGAGTCCCTGGCTCCTTATCCAAGTTTATCTATAGTTTGACCTCCTTGGATTCTGTACTGGCATCTTGCAAAAAGGATAAAATGGAGCCTGGCTTATAGCAGACTTGGTTTATATAATTACAATACTGGTGAATAAGCAGATCTCCCTGAAGTAATTTCAGTGTAGGCCCTACTTAGAGAAATTTTCAAAATTTTGCATTAGTATTTAATTTTTTGGCATTTGTGATTAGTTGCACTACAGCTAGATTCCACTCAATTAGGCCATAATCGATAGGCATGCTGTTTGCATGGAATCCCGCAGGAGGGTTGACAGCCAATGGTCATTGTTACAGTTTTCAGAAAGAGCTTGAACATGCAATTGAGACAGAAAGCTATAAGAGCATGTTTATTTCCATAGAGATCTCTAAACGTTTATTTATGACTTTCACTGTCTGTATCGTTCATATCATTGGTGCATTAATGCAAAGAAATTTGTTAAAAACCCAAAAGTAGTAGTTAAAAAAACATGGTTGTCAATTTTCCAGGGGGGGGCAAGTGCCCCCTTGCCCCTATGTGCGGGCGCCCATGTATAGGTCTTATAATCATTGGGATAATAAACTATTCTTGACAACTCACTGGAATGTACATGTTCCTGTCGTAATCCACGATTTCTTTGGTCCAGATTTGGTAGAGAAGTGTCTGAAAAGATGGCTGAGCAACAAATTCTTTAAAGTCGCCGTCGAAAGCAATCTGCATCGGAGTCTGGTGTTGTAGGTCGGGAACTCGACCACGAAGCAAAGCAATCGTATTTTGTCGACTGGTAGTGTCGCATATCAGCAATAAGCCGGTTGAAAGCGTCTCAAAATCCCTACGCAAAGTAACGCAATGGCGGGGAACATACGCCAAACATTGATTATGATATATCATTCTCTGTGTCTGTCTGTCTCTGTCTGTCTCTGTCTGTCCCTGTGAGGCTGTCTCTCTGTCTCGCTGGCTGTCTGTCTATCTATCTCCCTGTGTCTCTGGGTCTGTCCCTATCCGTCGGCTCATAGACATAATTATATTTTGTATATATTTGTTTCTTCTTCTTTACTGTTCTGTCCGTAGGCAGGTCCAAAATTCCAACGACTGGCTATTATGTAATATGCATACTAGAATTTTATTCTTAAAGCTTTTAAACCATTTATTCAATGACTGTAGGGACTGTAGGCATTTGAATCATAAGCATAGGCTAAATCACGCATTCATGCATCATTAACGAACACATTTTCGATTAAACCGTTTGCTCCACCGAAAAATTGATTATTGCTGTGATTTTTAATAGGATAGCTATACGCAATGAGCGGTGATACGGGACAACTACGACGGTGTGGACGATGATGATAACAATGATGATGGCGATGACTATGATGATAATGAAGAAGAAGAAGAAGATGATGATGATGATGATTATGATGATGATGATGATGATGATGATGATGATGATGATGATGATGATAATGATGATTATGATGACGATGACGATTGCAATGATGTGGTGGTATAAGAATAGATTCATAGTCTACTTCATCTGCTCTCGCATTGCAATGAGTCCTTCTTTGCCCCTCAGTTTCCTCTTCCGTTCCTTTGACACCCTATACGCCATCAAAGCCATTGCGAGGTAGTCCTAGCAAAACACAAAGGCTTACATTAACCGACAAAACCAATGTAACCATGCGCTGTTTAAATCAAAAAGAAACACGTGAACCATCGCTCGGAATAATTTGACCTCTGTAAATCCGCGCCAAAACCTTTTTCCTAGTTTGTCTATGTTTGTAAAAAATGTAAACAAATGTAAACAATAAAAAAATATATATCTTTCCCAACATTGATAATTGTTGTGTGCAAGTTTGAATGAATGAGTGAATGAATGGGTGCATTTAAAAACAATTATTATATATTATTTTTGCTAATGTGCACAGGAATACCAAAATGATCTGAATGGATGTGTATTAAACATTTTAAAATGCTTCTTTAATAGTTTGATATCCGCTTGTAGATAAATTTCGACATACGCTGTAAATGAGATGCTTGTCTTAACGGAGTGCAGCATCTTCAAATAATTATTACAGGGATGCTCTTGAAAGCCTTTGTAATTTTCACTCTCTGTAAGAAACGTGACGGGGAAAGACATAGAGTATGACAGCGATAATCGTTACAAACATCTATCTCACCTTTCCTTCTCTCCAGAAGACTTTTGCCATCTCAGTCATTCCTTTGTAAGCGCTCCAAATGCAAAGCAATTTACCTGCGCACAATCGTCAAATAAAAATGTGAATCGGTTTATTATAGACATTTATACTATACACGCACTAATACCATTTGAAGCCTACGTGCCTATATAGCACGGATTATTGTTTCACTAATAAGCTTATGTTGATCTGCCACGTAAGACACAGGATGAAATCCATTAGCCGAACAATACTCCAGATAAACCAACGTTCAGAGATAGCCTACATGCAGTAGAAGCAATTGTAGACCTTATTCAGTTGCTGTGGTCAATAATAATATTATAACCTTCGAAAATACTTCATGCCTTGGTCTCATTCTCTCGTTCCACGTATCTTCCAGCATCTTCTCAAGGTGCATTGCACTCTAGGAGCTGACACACAACAAGTTTACAATACAACAGAATGCAATGTCAGATTGCCTATTTCTCTATCCTATCCCATCAGCATGATTTAAAACAATCTAGCATACCGAATTTGTGACAGCTCAGGCAGAACTATCTGTTGGCTAACTAAGATTGGCTTGGAAATTGTCGAGAAATTACCTATCTTGTTTTGGACGTCTTCCTGTGAAAAGTTCCGTCTTCTTGACGTTATCTGATTCATCAAATGCGAAACGATCTCGTTTTTCATTACATCCGTCAGCTGAATATGAAATAAAGTCAGAAGGTGTTCTTGATAAATTGAGGGATTCTCATATTAGCTTAACAGAAATTTTGTTTTTATTTATTCACTATTCATGATATATCCATTTGACATCTTTGATGAGGGGCCGTCCATAAAGTACGTCACGCTCCAGGGGGCAGGGGGTGTAAGAAAGTGTGACAGTTTGCAGTTTGTGACAGGGGTAGGGGGTCAGGCAATGTGTGACGTCACACATTTATTTTTAAAATTTGTTTTTCTTAGTACCTAAAAAATCCGACCCGGCCCGGCCAAGCGTGTCTAAAACCCGGCCTGGCGGGATAAAAGATGATTTCCCGTCACTATCAAAGCGTTTAGGGACACACGTCACTATCAGAGGGATTAGGGATAGTATCCTAGGGTTTAGAGGATTAGGTAAATGGTTATGTTTTTTTTTAATTCGAAAGTGTGACGTACTTTAGGGGGGTCCGAGATTTGTGACAGTTTGTGACAGGGGGAGGGGGGTCAAAAATGGTCAAAAATTGTGTGACGTACTTTATGGACGGCCCCTTAATAAACACTGCGAAATAAACACCTGACCCATAATTTGCAGGATTACGTCCGACAGAACGCAAAGCAGCAGGGAAGGGAATGGAGGTAGGGAGTTACATGGGAAGGTAGGGAGGGAGGCAGAGGAGGGAGGTAGGAAGGGAGGGCTGGACAGTCTTTTTAGCCACAGCAACGCGTAGCCTAGGCCTATTCTGCTATAGGTCGATTATTATTTGCGTGGTTTGGTAACAGAATAAGCTAACTGAAGGTGCGCCTTGCGTTCTTTCACACGCAATCCAGCAAATTATTAGGCGTCTATTTCGTAGTGTTTATTAATCAAAGAAGTCGTAGTTTGGAATAATCTTGCCATCCCCATGTAATCCTTTCAACCAAATAATTCCTGGATGTTGATACTAGGTATTACGTAAAGTGAAAATTTATAATTATTATCTTGCCTTACGCTGTTTTAACTAATAGGCTAAGTGAATCGTTGATCACCCATTGAATAGAATAGAATATTATTTATTCCTCGACCAATTGTTAAACACCATTTAGGCTTACACAAAGGTTTAATATAATACAGGCCTACTAATTCTTGCGTCAGAAATGCACATGTTTTTAACATAGTCTACATAACCTACGTATTTTGTCTTAGCCTATACAGAAAGAGAAAACCTTGTCGGAATAGCCTACTGCAGTCTTCTATCCGCAGTAAGGAGCACGGTCAAGATGATGATGATGATTGTGGTGATGATGATGATGATGATGATGATGATGATGATGAGGCAGTCTGGAAATTGTGTGATTCAGATCGCCTTTGTTTAGTGCAGCGTGCACTATTGACCAAATTAACTGTTATAGGCTACAATATACAATGTAGGTAAGCCATTAAACCTATATAGTAAAAGACACACAATTATTGCCAGCGGCGTTAGTTAGGCCTAATGGATAATTTTATTTTGTCAGAATAGATATATGTAAGATCTATGGCTAAGAAGTCTCATTCCCTCATGATGCATTAAGATTTGATAAATCATCCTAATTAATACAGTTTCTCTTGCCTCTAAATCTTCAATTTCTTTCACGACTTCCACTAGGTTGACTCCAGTGTCTAGCAAGACTTCGACGAAACTGTAACTGTTCCTCAGCAGAAGCTTGCACATTACATCCTCCAAGTCACTTCCCTGCAAAGCAGTTAATTGTTTGTTTCATGTTTCATGTACTAGACTAAGCGCTATGCTATTAGCATTTATTCCTAAATTTGCTCCTGTCTCTGCATATATGCGTGATGTGCTGCACTGGCTGCCAGTGTCCCAGCGGATCTCATACCGCATTGCTGATGTGGTCTCTCGCTGTGTCATTGGCTGTGCTCCGTCATACTTGCGTGATCTTTGCTGTCCAGTCTCTGACGTTGCAGCGCGTCGTGTACTTCGCTCTTCGGCTAGGGGTGAACTTTTGGTCCCGCTTAGCTATTAAGCAGCGCCGTGTTTTCTCGGTTGTGGGGCCTACAGTCTGGAACGACCTCCCGGTCACGCTACGCTCTCTACTTGTGACCCATCCGGCTGGGTTCTACAAGTCTCTCAAGTCTTTTTTCTTTGCTCGTGGTTGGGCTGGGAGCGCCTCTGAGTTTCTGGAAGAGGCGCTATATAAATGCTATGAATGAATGAATGAATGAATGAATGAATAAATGAATGAATTAGATATTAGGCCAATCTGTAGACAAGTAGACCCATTCTTGCTCTAATCATTATTTTTTAAACTCAACTTATTAGCCGATTGCAAAACCTGCCTTTGGCCTTTCCCGCAGAAGGTCCTTGAAGAAAAGTTTATTGTCCCAATCAGCGGCCAAAACGAAGATGTCGGTTGGGTTAGTTCTATTGACTAAAACAGTGCCAGATAGAAGAACAGATTAATATTGAATAGGGCGAAACATACACCTATTTAAGTCTAAGTAAAGAAATGCACATCGTTGCTTCTATACGCATGTTAGACTAATTCCAGTTTTAGTAAAATTATACACTATACATACTATACAGTACACTATGCACTGTATAAACTATAATAGGCCTATTTAAAGGCGAGTAGGTAAAAATATTTGCAACAACACAGGTTTTTATGCACAAAACATAAAAGGATTTTGATAGAACGCCATATGTTTTGGAACATCAATCACAGAAATATCTCTTTATAATTGATTTGAATTCAGACCGATTTTATTCAAACTACTAGACTTTTAATTTAAGTCACACAAAAGATTGAAATGGTAGAATCAAATGGAATAAAACAAATTAAGATTCTTTAATGACTTTCTAAATTTGATAAATAAGTCCGGATGTGTGCGGAAACTGGCGCCGTTTCTGGCACGGTGACCGAAAGGCGCCAAAAACTAAGTAGGTCCTATCTGATCTTATCTGACCATTTATAAAACGCTTCTCGCAGCAAGAGCCTTTCAGAAGCGCTCACAGTGCGTTTAACTCCGAGAAAAAAGACAAGTTTTTAGACGAAAGACGAGGATACACTACCAGAGAGGATGGCAGAGCGAATTGATGGGGAAGCCCATTCCATAGGGAGGGACCAATGCAGGCAAATGTGATTCTGTGAAATGTGAGGTCCTAATGGGAAATGTTTGGTTTCACAAGTGTTAAAAGTCACAACGTCACCTGCCCCTGAATAAATGAATAATGCAATGATCTGCGAGAATAGAATGGGTAGACCATAGTATGAATCAATTCTTAGGCCTACGCTATAATCACAACCACCATCATCACTATCATGAACACGTCAGGCTGTTACCTTTCAATGCTGTCAGAATGCAGAGAGAAAGGTCATGAGGCTCCTGCCCAGCGTCCTTCGTTTCACTTGGGTCGAATAATGCAAGCAGATTGGCTTCCGATTTGAGAATTAGTTGAAGGTTGCAACGAACGTGATCAAAATCATTGTTGTCTGTCTTGATATCTAGCATCTCCAGAATTTGTTCCGTATTCACTCTGGAATGTATAGATGCTCAGATGAAGCAATGGGATTCAACTACTATAATAATTATCAGCGGTAGCCTTCTGTTTGATCAGCTCTCAATGAACGGGTAAAAGCTTGTGTGAATGCGTTCTATTCGATCCTGTCTGATACAACAGCCTATAGCCTATACGATACAGTATTATGTATGTATGTATGTGCACTTGTTATAGCGCCCCTTCAAGCTCTCTCTACTCAGAGGCGCTCCCGAATGCAGAGCGGACACTGCATCGGAGTTTCACGCCGAAGCGCTGAGCAATTGCGAGTGAAGGACTTGCCCAAGGTCCTTACGCGGCGAGGTGGATTCGAACCTCGAACCTTCCGGCTTCAAGGCAACGACGCCACCACTACACCACCGCGCCCCACGAAATAGTGGAATATAAATTGCAATCAATTGAACATTCAACGCCATCATCGCAATCACCAAGACACGAAGAGATGATCGTCTCAAGTAAAATTGAAGTCAGTTTGTAGACTCTTGGAATTGCATTTTCGAAGTCCGATAGTTCACAAAGCCACCAAATTATATAGCGGTTGGAAAGAAAGTTGAAATTTCACAAAATTGGAAAGATTTAGAATAACTTAACTTTTGATGATACGCTGGCATAAAACGGCTGCTGTCTACAGTAACTATTCAAACATTCAACTTTCAATACCAATTGGAGCAATACTGTCCTAGTTCTGGGTCCACAAAGATAGACATAGCCTATACCGAGAAAGATCTCATAGATTTATTTGTCTCTTATACTCACATTTTTGTTTTCAAGACTTCAGCTATAAGGTCGGCCGCACCACCAGTTCCCTGAATGAAACAACGCTATGCTGATCCGTTTACAAGACACGAATAATAGGCCTACACTGTGCTTGTGATAGCCTAAGTACACAACTTTCTATATATAGCCTATGTAGACTACAGCGAAAGTTAACAAATTATTTATTTATTTAAATTTATTAATTTCTCGCATTTGCTATAGCTCATGTAGACCAAATGAACTAACAAGAAGTTCTTACAGTAGGCCTATAAGATAGGGCCAGAACCCAATCTCTGTCTCTTACTTTTTTATTGACGCTTTTTATTAAGGCTTCCGTTTGGTTGCCACCTTGATTAGTCAAATCGATAGCACAGCTCAGAAAACCCCCTAACGCCTAAAGGGTTCTATTATTATAGACTAAATATGTAGGATACCCAGGATTGCCGTCGTGATTGCCTGTTGTGTTATAGGCCTATCCATAACAATATATATTTTATATATTACTATTTGTAATCGTAATCATAAATTTATATAACGGCGCCTCACGATGAACTGCTCAGAGACGCTATCAAACGTATCGTATTGATGTGGCACAGTCCACTTCGCCAATCTTCGACTAATCAAACGATATACGTATAGGCTAAACATTGCATTTAGGACCGGACCAAAGCAGGGCCAGGTACTTCTCATGTTTGCCTGTTGTGCAGTAGCCTATCTTGCATGCAACCCGCAGGCTGTGAAAGTTTATGCCGCTTCATTACAATAATTTAATTATTGGTAGAAATCATTCCAAAAAGTTTCAGCCATCATAATTATTTCTAATCTTTGTAATAATTTTTTCACAAGTGAACTCTGTGCTGAATTGAAACATCTACAAAAACCTCCAGATTCATCACGATAGTTGACATTGCAATTGACTTATTTCACTGTTTCACGCAAACCTTGGCAATGACGACCGATATTTCGTTGGCTAGAGCTCGTTCAACACTTTGAATGTCATTGATGTCGCCACCGATGAGAAAGTAGATGAAAGGAATGGAAGTTTCGTTGGACGAATCTATGAAATTAGGAAAAGACACCTCAATGGCAAGATACAATGATGATGGTATAATAATAATAATAATAATAATAATAATAATAATAATAATAATAATAATAATAATAATAATAATAATAATAATAATAATAATAAATCATTCCAAAAAGTTTCAGCCATCATAATTATTTCTAATCTTTGTAAAGATTAAAATTCGATGAGGGGTTGCGCGCTGGCACTGAGAACATTCTAAATATAGCTCTATCGGACGATCAATGGTCACTCGCTACCCTGCCAATCAGGATGGGTGGTCTGGGAATTAGGAGAGCATCTTCGTTGGCACTTCCAGCTTTTTTAGCCTCAGCCGCAAGATCTCAACTCACCCAATCGCTCATCCTCGCCCTCACACAGGTTCCAGTCGACTCTATGTTGGAAACATTCAGAACCAGATGGCAACAGAACTCCTCAGAAGTGATTGAGTTCCCAGTTTCTGACAGCAAGCAATCCTCGTGGGACATACCTCTTTTGTCAGCTGAAATATCGGAGATTACATCGCGAGCTCGTGACTCGTATGATCAGGCGACACTAAATGCTATTCAAGCTCCACATGCTTCGGACTGGCTCTTTGCCCTTCCACTGGCAGCCCAAGGTTTACGACTTAGCGACGAGGAGATGAGGGTGGCAGTAGGCTTGAGACTTGGAGCTGTCATCTGCGCCCCACACGTTTGCACTTGTGGTACAATGGTTTCGGCCAGAGGCTCGCATGGTCTCTCTTGCTCACTTGGCTTCGGAAGACAAGCTAGACATTCCGCAGTGAACGAAATTGTGCTTCGTAGTCTCATCAGGGCAGGCATACCATCGATCAGAGAACCAGCTGGCCTCACTCGTCTCGATGGGAAAAGACCAGATGGTCAAACCCTCATTCCGTGGAAAAGTGGGCGTTCGCTTATTTGGGATGTGACCATTGTCGATACGCTGGCACCTTCGTACTTGACTGAGACTGCTGCAATGGCGGGCGGAGCTGCCGAAATAGCAGCTGCTAGGAAAAAGGTAAAATACGCGGAACTCCAGACAAGATACAGTTTTACTCCGGTTGCGATAGAAACGCTTGGACCTATGGACCAGGAGGGCCTGGCCTTCATCACAGAACTCGGTCGACGATTGTCACGCGTATCCGAAGACCCTCAAGAAACCTTCTTCCTTTTCCAGAAGATATCAGCCACAGTTCAGCGATTCAACGCCATCGCATGCCTCGGCTCGACGAGGCAGTAGTACACTGTTTTTTGAGAAATATAATGATGATGTTGATGATGATAATAATAATAATAATAATAATAATAATAATAATAATAATAATAATAATAATAATAATAATGAAATAATAATAATTAATGACAATAATGATAATTAAATAGTAGTAATAATACTGATATCTCACTGTCACACCATTTCGTTCTTGTGGCCATCAAAACTGTGAGAGGCTGGCACTTCGAGCCTCTAGAATTTGCACAAGATCCAGGAGGCAGGATTTCTGTAGTGTAGCGACAGATGCAAGAGTGAAACCAGTCATCTACTTCAGCGTCTATCAGTAGGCCTACTGCTGTTTCCAAATAAAACACTATTTGTCCATAATGGGCACAACCGATCCGAACAGTCAAGACACGAGGCCGAATGACAGCGTTGCATAATGTTGAAAATGATCACTTTCAATAATTTATCCTTATCTGGTTTCATATTTTTGTGAAATTAAAATAATGATTAAAATAAAAAAGAAGCATGACCCAGTACAGGTCTATTGTTCTTTGAGATTAACAACGTAGCTTACGTTCGTCGTTATCCCCCGCATCATATTCTCTCAGCTTGAGTTCCAGCTTCTGTCGGACGATTCTCTCGCATCCTCGATGAAACTGACGACCATCGTCAACGAGAATGAAGTTCGTATGGTTTAGGTCGAGGGAAAATTCCTTAGCTGGGGTTTTCCCACCGCATGTACTGCAGATTGAATGCTATAAAAGCAAAAAATTGAACAAAGTGCAAGTAATGTAATACAAAAGGTTCTTATTTCCTGATCTTGTTTGCCTATCAGCGAGTCTTAAGATCCGGGGCACTCAATCTGAACCTGTGCATGGTCGAAACCGTTCAAGTTCACTGCTAATAACAAGGATAAGTGTATATTTGCACTGAATTTCACCGATAAAACGTCAACAGATTACAATATAGTAGCCTACGTAGAGACCTCGTTCACTTATTCATCTTAGTAAGACTATTAGAATAGATTGATTATTAGAATGATTTCGGTTCTTATTCATGGGTAAATCCTACCATGCAGGGGCGTAGCGAAACAAATCTGGGTTGGAGTCCGTTGCGAGGTTTCTAATGGATATATTCGATAAACTGTGGTTTAATCAATTCGGAAATTATTTCCGGATGTTGAACCAGGAAACACAGTTAAACAAGTATTGCTGCCCTTGGTATCCCATTCTCGTTTTTTCGTGCTGAACGCACCTCTGCATAGTCATTCTGCGAGAGGCACCATATAAATTGGTATAATTATCTACTATCTGGTAGGCTACAACCTAAGTGATCTTCAATGATGTGACATTGTGATTGTCGTGGTTTCTACCGTTGCGTGATAGTTGTTTTGTTTAGTTTCTTTGATAAGTCGATGTTTGTCTTTGACGCATCCCCAGTTGCAGATGCTAAGAACGGCCTTTGGTCTCTTGCCTTTCTCGTCCAAGATCTTCTCGATTTTATCACCAACAATTCCACCAATGCCTTCCGTTACTCCCTCAGTTAGTATCCAAGCATCTACGGAGAAATGAGAACAATATTGAGATTAGAATCCTCTAAAAACGTCTAATAGGCCTAATATTCCATATAAATTAGTCTCTAAGTGTCACTAGTATGACTTTCTCAATGATTTTGCAATACTAAGCCCGCTTTAGTAGAGTTGTCGGTCCGCTGTTCAGAAGTAACATAAGCTGCAAACTCGAAAGCAAAGTATATGCATTTTGAAATCGTTGAGTGGGCGTGTAGCCCATAGTTATTTTAAAATTGCTTTTCCTTCGATAAGGATTTCAATCAAAATGTGAATTATTAGAGAAAATACAAGTCGTTATGTCTACCCAGAAAATGAAAGAGTTTTATGTTGATTATACAGTTATTTAGAAAACTTTTTCCGCCTTAATTAGGCTAATTATATTTTAATAGATGAATTCACTTAAGTTGATGAACTTACTTGTATGTGTGGCTGCCTCGACCAACTTTTCGCAGAACTTTTCCATTTTAATCTCAATCGCGTCCTTGTTTCTCCGCGTGTCACTGGAAATTATGGACAGGAACAGTTGAGGCTGCTCCATTTTCCAGTAGTCACGGAACAGTTGTAGGATATTACCAGGATCCACTTTGTAGTCCAGGCGAATAAACTAAAACAGCGCTTAATCAAATTATCGCTACATGTAGCCAGGGCCGGATTAAGAAATGTGGGGCCCTGTTCGGGACATTTTTGACGGATCTTCCGCCGAAAATTCTGATGACCTTTTTTAGTCGTTTGGTCGAAAATTTCGTAGAATAGGCTATACCGATTATTTCCCTCCAAAAAAGTCGTTTCTGTGTCCGCCCTTGGCTGTTACATGCAGCTGATGTGTTCACTTCTCACGGTTCCGCCTATATATATCTCAATTCGTTTAAGACAGCATAACATAACGTAAGAAGGGTTCTAATTATTAAGTGGTTCAGAAGACACTGGGTCTTTGTTAAGAACCACTGCAAATTAGATTGAAACACTTAATAGGCCTAATCCAATTATACTAGCTTGTTCTTAAACGCTGTGACTGTGTCCACCGTTCATTTAGGTTAATTCCGCCTTTGACGCCCAACTCTCGTTCGTATGGATGGATGGATCCAGATTTGACCAGGGTCTATAACAACAGAGGCCGTTACCCTGGACAGAAATTTGCTCGGCATATTACAGTACTTAAGAGCTTTCTTCTGTCGAAGTTTTTTTGTTCGTATGGTTTGTCGGACATGACTATGAACCTTTGATCCGCCTAATGACTTCAGATCTACACATAATTTTAAAAATCAAAAGCCTTCCCTAAACTTTTACATTTGGCCTATATTAGGATTATAAGATATTATAAATAATTATGAATGATTGAAAGGATTGTCCTACCCGCTTGATTGTTGGCTTGTTGAACGGTCTGTACTCTTCGCTTTCATCAAACTCTATTTTCCCGTGGGCATTTGTAGTGAACATTTCGGTATCTTCTTCAACATTCCACGACTTGGACATGTTGTGGAGCATAGCAGGTCCAACAGATTCGTTGCTATGCGTCGCCTTGCTATGACCGCAGTTGCAGATTGATTCAGCAATCGGAATACGGGTGGAGCTTCCATATGGTGAGTCTGGCTTCGAGCTGTTAACGGTCTCATCGTTCTTCTCATTCCCTTTGCAGCCACAGTTGAGGACGCTGCTGTAATGCATAAAACCAATTCTGCTCAGCCAGGATTTAATTTTAACTATGCCGTCGTAGTTTTATTATGCGTGTGTGTTTAGACAGTCTGCTTCAATTTGAGTTGATGTCTAAGGATTTAGTCAGAGATGTCACAGAAGTTGCTATCAGGTTTAAGACCAATGATTATGTTAAGTCACGATGAGGAAACACAACAAAATGATAGTTATTAGATCGATATAGTTATAAGAATGACATAAGAATGATATAAGAATGATACACAAATGATATAAGAATGACATAAGAATGGTATAAGAATGATATAAGAATGATATATGAGAATGATATAAGAATGATACAAAAATGATACAACAATGACATAAGAATGGTATAAGAATGATATAAGAATGATATAAGAATGATAGAACAGATAGAAAGACTGAATTACAGAATGGCTAAGTGACTGATAGGATGAATGAACGAAGAAACGAATGAATGAAGAAATGAATGAATAAATTAAAGAAAGACAGTTCCGTAAGGTCTACTCATGACTCTGATGTTTTCGGGTTTCTTATTTTCTTCTCCTCGGCATTAGAAACTAAATACGGAACATTCTCTTTAGCAGTCTATTTAATATTTTTACCAATTAGGAATAAGTCAATAACAAGTTGACAATAGTTGATGGGTTAAAGACAAGCGGTCAAGGTAATCGGTGTCAATGTCCACAGGGTCCTGGGCACCATCCCTACTGGGGTATGGGCTCCGGGTCTTGTGTTCTGAAGTATGGGTCCACCGGAAGTGTCCCAACCGGAAGCACTCCGACCTGAAGTGTCCCAAGCGGCAAACCAAAATTACGACACTGAGAGCTGGTGAAATGGATAAGCAGATTAACCGACATTGTCAAGATAATAAAATCCTGGTCATCAGTCTAGCATATAAAAAAGCAAGAGTTACTGTAGGTAGCCTCCTCCTCTTGCGTCCATATAGGCCTAGCTGCGCCTATGATCTGACCCTGCGCGTGTAGAGACAAATACAACAAGTTTAATAAAATTAAATCACTCTTTTATTACTACGGTAACTAAGCAATTATTTTGAAAAGAAATTCAATTATTCTCACTCTGCTTCGCAAAATCGAATGCATTCTCGACGGTGGAAAGTCGTTCGAATAAAATTCGCAATGTCAGTCTAGATATAACACAAAAGCAGAGAAATTATTTGACATATGCTATTACTTTTCTATGAAAACCACAACTGCTGCTTGCCCAGTTTAAACTTCTGATTGTTGCTCTTAATATGACACCACATAAAAAGATAAAATTAGAGTAAAATAACTTTGAATAGGGCCTAACTAGCGACGACAAAATACACTTTTACAGCGGTTTAAGCAATCAGAATCCCGCAATCAACTAAGTAATCAGATGCTTTCAACCGTTGACGAAATCGACGCATCGAAAACAAAGTTCGTGTAGCTGGTTAAGCTGACGTCTCTTCAGAACGTTTAGATGAATGAGGCGAAAGCGGGTTTGCCCCACTGTGAAATTAGAGAACGATGAGGAACTGGTGCGAAAAGATCTGAGGTATAGAGTGCTTGGGGGAAGTCCGACACTGGAGGGAAGTTCGACAGACGTAACTGATTTGCTTATTTACTCACGAACTTTAATGACACGTCATTTGCGAATAAATTTTTTAATAAAGCTTTCTTTAGTTGTTATTTTGGCCAACTCGGATTAAAATTTTACCACATGCAATCCTCGAAACCCTGAGCTAAATCAATACACCCGATATATAGTCAATGCATCCGACTGCGCAATGTAAAATCATGTTAAGAGTTTATTTGCATATCGCTCATCTCGAGGGAGATTTTATTGTTGTCAATGCTTGAACTACGTTTAATGGCAATGAAAAGTAGGCTGGTAGGATGCATAGTGCTCATTACACAGTGGGTCGCCGAGTAAGTGACCTGTCGAACTTCCCCCCAAGTTCGTGTAAGTTCGACACCTCTGATTGGGGGAAGTTCGACAGTGTGCGGCTCATGAATATACGTGGAATTATGTGATTCTTTTTATGCGTGTATCATTACTGTAGATGCAAAAATTAATGTCTATACAATAAAAGTCTGATTTTTTTGGTGCCTACAATTGATGTTCAAGAAGAAAGACTTTATAACCAATATTAAAAGATAAACAAAATGTCCAAAGAGAGAAGACCTCAGTTCTTACTTCGGATGTGTACACCATGTGTGTATGTATGTACATGTATGTATGAATGTATGTATGTATGTATGTATGTATGTATGTATGTATGTATGTATGTATGCACTGCTTGTATGTATGCATTGTATATATGTATACATGTATGTATGTATGTATGCATTGTGTGTATGTATGCATGCATGTATGTATGTATGTATGTATGTATGTATGTATGTATGTATGTATGTATGCATTGTGTGTATGTATGCATGCATGTATGTATGTATGTATGTATGTATGCATGCATGTATGTATGTATGTATGTATGTATGTATGTATGTATGTATGTATGTATGTATGTATGTATGTATGCATGTATGTATGTATGTATGTGTATATGTATGTATGTATGTATGTAGGCCTATGTAGGCCTATGTAGACTATGTATGTATGGATTATGACACGAATGCTAACGATGTCAGTGATCCATGTAATTACACTTTGCTCAATGTGGTTGTTCATACTTTGATCCACCCAAGAACCAGGAAGAAGAATGGATAAGGTGTCAGATGTGTGGACGTTGGTTTCATGAGACGTGTACATATGCTGTCAATGACATTTATCTAATCTGCACACGTTGTAAATACTGATTCCAGTGACAGACAGTAACTGTCGGAATTCCCCCCACAGTGAGGGGAAATTCGACAATTTGGTGCCCTCAGAAAAGGTGTTTGTAATTTCAAGAAATAAACTGCAAGGAATAAATTGCTATTGCTTTTGATTAAAGAGATATAGTACTACTTTAAAATATTTTTGTTATAATTTTATGATCTCGTTTTAGCCTAGAAATTTTGCAAAAATGCTTAATGTGTCGAACTTCCCCACAAGCACTCTACGTGTGATTGCAGGTAGCATTATTTTTGATACACAGAGTCAATGGAAACTTGCATTGCGTCCATTCAAAACCCCTTTCTCAGAGGCGCTCCCGACCCATGCCAGTCGAAAGTAGGCTTAGGTAGTCTTGAATGACTGATGAAGCTGAGACTATAAAACGCTGGGGAAAGGCGATTGAGAAACTTCCAGTCCATGTTAAATTGTTGATGGCTACGGATTTGGGCTGTGTCGTGGTAGAACAGTAAAATGTAACCTCGTTACATGCAGCGCAACATTGAAACGTGCATAAAACTAAGACACATTTACGCGTCTACTGTTCGGCCTTCGCGCTCAATGAGCTTGCGCAATTTTAATAAATTTAGTCTCGAGTGCTACTAAATGAGTATATGGATTAATGACCTACAATTATTGTCCCAGCTTGTTAATTACATTAATTATTAGCGTGCATTAACTTTTACAAGCGCAATGCTTGAGCCTTTCAAGTGCCTTTGAGTTGGTCCAATTTTGTTTTGATTCCGGAAGAAGCATGCGGGCATGTTGCAGTGGCAAGAGAAGTGATCTGATTGGGCGCTGAGAGAAGAGAAGTTTACCAGACGTCGTATGCCTGCAAGTCCTTGACGTCTTCAGTTGTTGTTGATTCTGGGTGATGGGGCGCTAAGTGTATAGGCTAATAATTATTATGTTTTATAGTATCGGCTATTGATGTCCCGCCAGGTCCTCCAGTCTGGTGGTTTATAAGCTGCGAGTCATGATTGTGATCATTCCAGCCACGTCATACAAGTTTCTTGTGACCATGAGCAAGTCTTAGTCATGATTCAACTAATGACAACGTACTGAATCATTAGAAAGATCACCAGCCATACGGCAGCTGCAAGGCCTATTCTTGACGGGGGCGCAGCCTCTATCCTACAAACGCTTTGGAATTATTGGGCAAAGCTGTAATTAACACACGTGGGGCGCGGTGGTGTAGCGGGTATGTTCGTTACCTTGCAGCCGGAATGTTGCGGGTTCGAATCTACCTCAAGCCGAGTAGAGACTTTGAGCAAGTCATTCATTTGCAATTACTCATCGCTTCTGCGTGAAAACTGTGATTCAGTGTCCGCGCTCTTACAGTAGTCGGGAGCGCTTCTGAGTAGAAATCTTGAAGAGGCGCTTTAACAACTGTACATACATACAGACAAATATTCACATCAGCACATTATGGCCACATAGCATTCTATTGCATTGTCACGTCTATTGCAAAGATCAGTGTTACTTACATTGTCCGACTTGGGATGGATTTTGTTCACTCTCATTCTTCTAGTTTCGATGATATAATTTCTGACAATATGATTTAACTTCCAGTTTTATTCTCTGCGTAGAACAGAACCAAGCAATCTGTGTTAATTGCAGTTTACGCTGAAGACACTACAGAATTGTCTTTGTCACAGTGCATGTTGCGCAACAACACACTTGACTTAGTAATAAATGCAATGCATGTGTGCTGAACAGTAAATTTACTAGTCATGCAGCCAGGTTACATGGGAGGAGTTTATCAGGGGCTAGGGGGCTAAGCCCCCGCCCAAGAAGACACGGATTCATTTTTTTACCATGTAAAATTGTAAATGGTATTTCTTCCCGGGTTTAGCCCCCCCTAAGAAGGCTTTAGCCCCTCCAAGAACGGAAACCAAACTCCGCCCATGCCAGGTTATCACTTATGCAGGTAAAAAAAGAGCTGATGTTATTGACGAACTTTAATATTTTCCACATGGTGGTTTTATTAAGCTAAGCATACATTTCATGTTATGACAAGTAATAGTATTTCGACTCATGTCTAACAATGCATCGTCTAGTTTATAATGTAACCTATGCCTGCAGTGTAATGTAACAAGACGTTTATAAAGCGTCACTTAGAGCTTTGCCTAAATGAGAATTTTATGTCTTCTACCTTGATGTTTAGGTCTAATAACTTTATTGCCTGATCGTTTTATCAGACACATGAAATCGTTAACTGAACCAGATTTTTGCCTGACAGTTTACGACTCGTTGCTACACGAGAAAGTGTGATCCCTTGGCCTCAATAGCAATTTACTTGACATATTTTTATACTTTGACAATTTATGATCGCAGCGTGTGTTTGCATGTGTGTGCGGAGGTCCGTGTGTGTTGCGCAGGTCGCCTCGACTTTCTCTCAAACGGTGTTACATCGGTTAGCACGTTGGCCCTAATGGACGACAATTATTGGCAAATTCCTCTCGAATATCGTCGCTGCTGTGTGGACTCCGTTAAAAAAATTGACAGCTAGTTGAATCGAGTGTCGCCTGCGGATGAATCAAAAGCTGGAGGAGCAACCGGTAAGATAGGTCGATAATACTTTTGGTATCGTGTTCATGATCTTATTATTCCTTATCTAATCAATCTACTGAATTAATTTGTATGACCACTATTGTTTGACAACGTATTGAGATTATCGATATTAGTTGACATAGTATTGATATGATTGCCATTGGTTGACATGGTATTTACATGAACGAAGTTATTCATAAGTCATAACATTATTTGAACGTTTTAGAAGTGTTCACTAGTCTTCTGAGCCAGCTTAGCCATTAACCAGCTGAGCCATTAGCCAGCTGGGCCTTCAGCGATATGAGCCATTAGCCTCCTGGATTTCGTTCTCGCTTTCTAATGGGTTAGGTCTACGATTTTTTTATTGCGATTTACATGTATCACGAAGCATCCATGCACTAATGGAATCGATTCTAATCCAATAGATTCTAATACAATAGATTCTAATACAATAGATTCTAATAGTAGGCTATATAATTTTATTTCACTCTACTAGACACGCAGCTTTTTCTAATTCAAATCAGTGAGCCACCAGATTTTCCTAATTCTGATTCTAAGCTAACTCCAACCGTTAGTTCTAACTGCAATCGTGTACCTGTCTGGTAGAAATGTCTTAGCCATCAGCATAGCAACGCTTCAGAAGTGCATGCAATTTGGACGCCTGCCAAAATTTTATCGACAAATACAAGTTCAGTCACTCGACAAATGCTACCAACCTTCTGCTTCTTGTACGATTTGAACAGTGGAAAATCAAGCGAGATGCCTTCCTGCTGGAGAATGGACCCTATTCGGAATTTCGAATGTCTCAGCTACTTGCAGACCATAAATTAATTAGTTATGCTAATGTTGTGAAACTTCGGACGAGTGTTCAACGTTTTACTGGCCTCTACGCCTAGGCTAGATGCCAGCGGTCGAAGTGTTGTTATAATAATAAACCATGGGGTCTAGTAGCTGAAGGATGTTTTCGAAATTAGTGTTGCCAATAACTGGCAATAAGTCACCAAACGTTTTATTGGGCTTCTCTAAGCACCTCACAAGAGTTGATTACAGTCGCCGAAAGTTGTCAAGTTGCCAGATTCACAGAGGCGGTCGACAAGCAAGCGTCGCATAAATTTCTTGAAGGGTTTCCACTTTTGAGCAAATGCACAAAGTGGGACCTGATTTCTGAACCAGTTCAGATTGTTGTTGTCGTATGTCTACTCAGCTTTAAGAAAGGCTTTCAAGTCGACATGAAACATCCTCTATAGTCTATAATTAAGGTAGACAAAAGTCGTGATCTTTCTACGAAGTTTAGCGTCCAATCGCAAGTTTAGATGCATGTAGACCTACGTAGGCCTATGTAAAATTGCTGATTAGGCCTACGTGAGTAATTTTTCTAAATAGAAATCCTGTTTCTGTGTTCTCTATAGCTATACATTTGATTTTAAAACGTTATTTTTAAAAACACTATATCATTTTTAACTGAAATGTAACTTTTTGCTGTGCTGCTTGCATGATTGTCCATAAAGTGCGGATTACTTAGCCTACCTACGGTATTTAGGCTAAGTTTCCTGCCTAGTTATCTATTAATTTATTTATCTATTTATTGGTTTGATTGCTATTCTCACTGAAGCTCTGACGGCATCTATCTATTATAACCACAGATTTAAATGGTGTGTTGTAGATTTTGCAAGGTAGTTGCAATCACTGCTGAATAATGTCAAATAAAACGGTACATGTGTGCAGCGCAGAGCGGCGTTGCTTCTAAGGGTAGGTCCATAGAACCAGCACATTTAGGCTAAGGGCTCGAATTTATAGGCCTACACGGAGGCGCGTCACTTCTCCACATGTATTGTCGCAACAGTCTCGGCCTTAGTCAATGAATACCGACAATTTATGATAATGCTCCTACTTATTTTGCGCCACTATGGTAGAAAAGCAGCTTAGTAATGCTAATAGTGGATTGGGTTAGATAAAATTTAATCATGCTGAAGCCTTCCGATATCAAGAAATCTGTGAAAGTGGAACACACGAATAAAATTAAGCTTGGATCTATAGAAGAGTGAAAGCGCTTTCGGAGAGCATTAGGACTAAAGTTGGATTCAGTAGGCCTACAACAATTGAAATCAAACGAAAGTTGCCTCTGCCACAAAAAAGAATCACAGATCGGCAATAAATATTGTTACATTTGGCGAATGAAAATTTTAAGAAAAGTTCAAAATGATTTTTTTACAGATAGGACTCTTTGAACTTGGCGTCTGGATGAAAAGTACGCAGTGACAAGGACATCAGAATGCCTGGAGCAAAAGTCTATCCAAAATCAGACGACGTAAATGTTCCACAACAGCATAACTTTGTTGCAGTTTAAATAGTAGCATGTAAATTAAATTACTTGAAGAAATATTTTCATTCGGATAGTCTGTCTATATCTTGTATAGATCTATAGCCTACGCAATAACGTGTTCTCGTAATTAATTTCCGTGATGGTGTCGGTGTTAGTTTTGTCCTTATGTCAATGTTACTGTGTGTGTTATTGGCCAATGTTATATATTTATTAGTGTTAGTGTCTGCAGGGTTGTCGGTAGGCTATAATATAGTAATACAATTACCAGTAGACTATTAGGCTATAATATAGCCTAATAGTCTACTGGTAATTGTATTACTATTGCGTTCGTTCTCTGTGGTTGATCCGACGACCTGAAATGGAATTCCCTTGACTATGCGACACCTCCAAAGCTGTTCTCAATTTCACCAACTGTTGAAGACTGTTTTTTTCGCTTGATCTCGGCCGGGGGCGCCTCTGAATAGGTATCTTGAAGGGGCACTATATAAATTAGATTGATTGTAACAATATGCATTAAAATTACAGGTAGAGTTTTGAAATGATTAGGCTCAATAAAATATTTCATATTGCCTAAAATTGCATCTGTTTAGACATGCTAGATATCGACGCAGGTAGCGCTCTACGAAAATGATTGAAACGTGACCAACCATATTATAATAATAATGACTGGGGTAGCCTACTGCAACTAAAAACTTCAATATTCCTAGTCCAGAGATTTGAAGATCCAGGCCTTACCCTACCATAACGCAGCTGCTGTCGTAACAAAATAAGATGTCTGGCATTTTATAGAAACTATGCAGTCTATAATGAAATCTATGGACAATAATACTGTTACAACTACATGTACATGTAACAACGTGTTAACATTCGTTTTGAATTTTAGTGCATTTGTCAGATTTATCGCTCTGACTTCTTTTAACTGGATTGCAAGATAACTAAATAAATATGATACTTATGCTACTGTTCATTTACTAAGCAAAATGTATGACTTTTTAATTGACTACAATTTTGTGCAGGGCGATGTGGTGGAATTCATAAGGAAGACATTCGAAAAGCGAGAGTGCAATCGATTCCGAAGTGAGACGATCAAGGACGATATTGAGTGAGAATCAGCATTAAATTTTATATGTTCTACAGAGACTTAGCCATCTGGCTTTAGATAGATCCAGCTGTAGAGATATTGTGAAGAGAACATCAGTCACTTACGGGCACTGAGCTCATGGCTAATGATGATGATGCTGACTTATATATTGCTGTAGTTATAAACGCTGTTTGTACCACGCTAGCATGGACAGTTAACCTGACCAGAGCAATTGGAGCATAGTTAATTCTTGGATAGGTGACCGCCCACGTATACCAGACCATCACATTTTGACTAATCTGGTTCAATTCAGTCCGAAATCCCTCTGTAATAATAAATAATTGAGTATTTCATGTGGCACTTCAAAAGAAGACTTCTTAGAAACGTACCACGTTATCTTCGAAAATGTAGCTTTTGTTTTTTAGGAACTGTAGTATTTAGACCTGAATGCTGAAAATAATGGTCATTAAAGTTTAAATTCCAAAAGTCATTAAAAGATTTTGAATATGAACATAATCATAATTACATCTAATGTATGTGGAGATCGTTGTTTTAATGGTGAGTTGCGTTTTTTCTCAGGTTCTGTGAATGTGGATACAGCAGGAAAGTGCACAGTGATGAAGCTCTCCACAACGAATTCAATCAGTCGGAACCGTCTACAAAAACCTCTCCAACCGATGCATTTGGAAAAGTTGACTTCGTTGAAGAAAAAGATGCAGACTCTGAGCGGAAAACAGAATTGAAGAACATACGAGTATTACGATAAATATTTGTTAGCCTACTTCATTGCTTTAGGCCTAATTGTATCAGAAATTATTTTTCTATCAAATTTTGTTTCGTAGGCTAGTTCATTGCTATTTTCCTATCAAAATTGCTGAATTGATGTTCTTTGTGCTTTATCTAAAATTGCAGTATGTCCGCCTGGACTACAAAACAGACGTCAACAAGGTTTCGAAACTGTTTCGCGTTTGGAAATTGGTTGAACCTGACGTAATCCTTTCAGTCCTGTCCGACAGCGAGTCTCTGACAACTGAAAGCAACGAGATGAATGAGACGATGTCAAATGGATCGGTTCAAAACACCAGGAAAACCATCTGCAGCAGCCTTGTAGAAGCCGCAGCTTCAACCAGTGAGTTTATAATGATGAGCATAAATCTGTCAATGAGCCTGTAAACTTTGTTTGCGTGAATGCACGTTTGCAATGTAACTATATGTAATATATGTAGGCTATGGGCAGAGGGGCAATACGCTCCTCTCGGTCCCTCTGCGTTATGCAGTGCACTGTGCCACAGTATGACAATTTCTTTTAGTTGTGTCGTATTCAGATCATCGTCAGCCATGACATTGTGTCTTCTGACGGTTTGCTTAATTCTTTGTTGAAATCAGATGGCTGGATAATCACTGGTGGACTGAACAAAGGTGTAGACCAACTCATCGGAAATGAGGTGAAGCAGAGACTGGCGCGCAAGGACAACATTCCAGAAGCCGTTCTAGGCATCAGTAACTGGGGATCTATTGAAAAGAAAGGGAAGTTTTTGAGTGTAGGTATTCTATCTCTCTTGTTTCGAATTTGGCCTGCTAGCCATCACATAAGCATTAATTAGTTAATAATTATTAACTGAGTAACTCAGGTGTAGGGTCTCCGTGTGTGTAAAGTGTATTTATATCTGAGAATGAATATCTGAAAATAGATTGAATCTACAATTGACATTATAACAACTTCAACTAATTTGATGTTGGCACTATTTCATATCAAATACAGGCTACTTGAAACAGCTTATGCACACTTGGCAGTATTGCTTCCAAAATTACTACCCAATTACTACGTATGCGCTACATGAGTGCTGTAGAGGACCCAATGACCAGACTGCATGCATCTTCCATGGTCAAACGTCCGTTGCAAATGTGAACCAAAAATCATTTATGCACAAATGCTTTTCACGAATGTGTGCGCCAATGCAGTAAACTAGGCTACTTAGGCCTATGTAACCACATAACTAGACCGCAATCGCAGTTTTTATTGAAGAAAGTAAAAGAGTTTAACGTAATCTATGTTGACATAATAGGCTAAAACATAAAGTTGTCTCAAAGAGATAGCCCTAAAAGAACGCTAAGACGGGTCACCTTAAAATATAGTACCTTTTACAACATTATAAGACCTTTTGACCATTGTTTGAACAAAATTGAAACGATACTGATTAGGCCTATTACAGGTTAAATCATTGCTAAGTAAGCATGAAAGATGAGATTAAACCAAGCTGATTATGAAAGACTATGTGTGCCATTGATTTTCCGACGATTATTGTTTCCAGAATTCATCTGGATCAAATGGATACTGATTAGGCCTATTACAGGTTAAATCATTGCTAAGTAAGCATGAAAGATGAGATTAAACCAAGCTGATTATGAAAGACTATGTGTGCCATTGATTTTCCGACGATTATTGTTTCCAGAATTCATCTGGATCAAATGGATATGCGTCCGATAGCAATCCAAATGGAATGTCGCTTGATCCACATCACACACACTTTCTTCTGGTCGACGATGGTACACAGAAGAAGTCAGGCTGTGAATGCGTCCTACGAAAAATGGTCGAGTTTACGATGACGAAACGGGAAACAAGTGATGTCCACAAAGACCAAAGTATGTCACTGAGTTAATTAATTTAAAGTAAATTACTTTAATAAACAGAAATGCAGGACTTTTTTGGCGTGAAGTTCGACATAAAAATTGGCAGTTGCATAATATTATATGGATCTGTGCAGCTTTAGGAGCACTTTTATGGGGTTAAGAAATAGCACATTCGGTCAAACTGATTTGTCTGTGACATGTAATTCTTTACATGCTTCTTCTACAAAGGAATTAGTGTGTATGTTTCACACCATGCTCATGCAGAGGTAGCAAGTTTCTCTCAAAAATGGTTTCGTCATCGAGTATCTATGCATGCAATTTCACCATTGACGCATCTTGAAGCATAATATTAGTGACTCGTATGAAAACTGTAGACTTAGCAATTTTTTTAGGAAAACCACTTATCTACATCATAATCGGAGGCAGTATCAACGTTTTCAGCTTCGTTGAACGTGCTTTGGCCAACGGAATTCCCGTCATTATTGCTGTGGTGAGTGCTCTAAAGCTAAAAATCGAGTAAAGTTGCGCATGATTTTGCAGAACTGTTCTAAGTTTCATACAAGATGTCAGATTTTACTCTCTATTAGGTCAAATTTGATTCTTTGAAAGCACTGGAGGCTGGAGCTATTGAGAATAGAACAAGATATCAGATCTGGGCAAATTTGATTACCAAAATCCTTATTAATTGGAGTATGATAAGATTAGTTTGGTTCTACCGGTTCATCGAGCACTCTATATCTACTTTAAAATAAATATGGAACCTACAATGAAATGCTTGTAGACATAGGCTATCAAAAATGATATGCGTATTTGAACGCGATTTCAAATTCATCCCCTGCGGCATTTTACTTATATTCAATTCCATTCTATTCTATACTGTTCTGGCTTCATGGAATTTTAAAGCGTCTATCATAGTTGACTCTACAACCTAATCGGAATCACTCTGGTTCATATAACCAATCCTTATAGCCTACAAAAGACGTTGATTTTTTTATCCAACTCTTTCTCTTTCAGGAAACTGGGGGAGCTGCGGACATAATTGCCGGAGCAGCGGCGACCAGAGAGTAAGTTCATTTTATTTTACCCACAGAGGAATTTGAGGATTCGTAGGTGGAGAGATTTCATCATGTGCTTCTCTCCTGTGAAGTAAAGATCATGCGACTTATTGCAACGCTTCTTCAGGTTTGTGTTGGATATGGCTTGGTTGGAGAACATAGGATGGGCTGTGATCTCGACCTTGTCCCACGAAATTTCTGTTCGTCAGTTTGGCTTATGTTCATAAAATACGATTGGATTGTAATCTTATGAATGGCAGAAGTTTCGGTGAATTTCCCAGTGGCACTTTCTGTTGCTTTAAATTAGTCGAATGGTTAATATAACCTGAGATTTTGTATTTCGGGAAATCAAACCAGTGATGAAGAGAATAATGACTATTTGCCACCAGGTGTAAGCTCCGAGGATGAGAAATTAATCTGTTAATAATAATCATTACAGTAATGATCAGCTTCTAAGGATGTCTGTATATTTCCGTTCCTCCTCTTCTTCTTCCTCCTCTTCCTCCTGTTCTCCCTCCTCATCATCAACATATTCCTCTCTACTTCTTCGTCGTCATCATCTTCTGCCTCAACTGCTGCTGCTGTTACAACTTAATAACAACTCGCACCTCTACTGCTTATACCACTAATACTGCACTGATACTACTCCTACTACTACAACTGCTACCCCACCCAATTCCACTACTTACTGCGAAATGATGAGAATAGGTAACTTATTATTGCCTCCTATGATACCTGCACGTACACGAGCAGAATGAAGTTCGAAGCATGAGAAAGAAGTCTCATAGTTTGCAATACATCAACCCTTTCAACCAATAATAATTACTAGTGCAAGAATTGTGTCAATAATTCTTTTCAATCAGAGGCGCCTCTCTAGAATATCTGCCAGAAATAACTGAGAAACTGTTTCACCGACTCGAAGATTTTCTGATCGAAGGGAGTGTCGATGCTATCGTAGCCCGAAGAGCCATTTCCAAGATCAAAGCTGAAATTAAACTCGAACCGTTCCTTGAAGTTGTTGAGCTGCTGGATAAAGCTAAAGTTCCTGTAGGAACTGCACAGCAATTTAGAAACGAAATCGCCAATTTGAAAAAAGCGACAACCGATGAACTACTGGCTGGAATCAAGGACCTCCTAATCTCCAAACAGACTCAATCCGATGGTAGCAACCATTCATCCACCAACGCTGAATCTGACACAGTGAACCATCTGCGTGCAGTTGTTGAACAGATGTTGGCCATTAATGGAATCCAAGCAAAGAACGCAAAGCAAGCTGCAGATAGTCTAGAGCCAAAGATCCTGAATGAAACTTTGGCAAAAGTCAAGCTTGTGTTTTCCAATTTGAAAGCAATACGAACGCACAACCAACTGGATCTGCTGATCAAATTCAACGTCCACAGCAAAGAGAAGAAATCCATCACAAGCTTCATCGTTGAAGCACTGAAGAAAGGTGGGTGCTAGGTGCACGCTTCGATATAATTTAATAGCAGGATTTTTAACAGCAGCTGCGAACGGTGACTACCGATTACTACTCTAGTTTTTTCCCCATTATAATTATAAGTAATAGGCTATTGCTTTCATCAGACGTTGCCTAATTATACTGGGTCTTAGAAATATGTGTTATCACTCAGGAATATAACTTATGGATATAATTATTTTGTAGAGCTAGTCGCCGTTAATATCATGCGCGGTTGCAATGTGTTTTAAAGGGATGGTGTTGTAGCAGCGCTGGATGGCCATAAATAGTAGTAATAGTTTTTGTTGTAGTAGTAGGCTCGTAGTAGTAGCAGTAGTAGTAATAGTAGTAGCAGTAGAGCAGCAGCAACTGCAGTCATAGTAGTAGTATTAGCAATAGCAGCAATAACCATAGCAGTGATAGTTTTCTTAACATCTTCATGCCAAGATGACTAGAGACAAAATTGTCCATGGGCTGTAATTTTTCGCCATAAGAAGAAACTATGTAGATCAGGGGACTCGTTTAGTAAACAAGCCAACACTCTTTCTTTCCGCTTTTAAACTCTGTTAGCGAGCAGCTGTATTCCTTTCAGTCAAATGGACAAAGCCATGTGACGTTTACATGCTGGTTGCTGATTGGGACAACGAAAAATTCTTCAAGCAACTGCTTCTGGAAAACTGGATGGTTAGTGTAAAAGTCTACTGTGGCATAATCTCGAAATCTAAACTTCAGATAATAATTGTAGAAGGTCTACAGCGCCTGACGTTTCATATACCGGTAGGCTTTCACAGCTCTTTAACCAATGTAGCCTGGCTTTAGTTATACTTAGTTTTTCGTGACCGTATGTTATATTTGTTCCCATTTTGAACCTTCTCTGACGATGTTTTGACTATAGAGGCATGACCACGAAAACGTTTTCATGAAGCTTTTGAACAAAGACAAACCGAAATACGTTAAGTTGATGATGGAACATATCGGTAACAGCAACTGGATGACCAAGACCCATGGACCGCTGGTAAGTCTAAAAGCTTCTAATGTTCATTATATTATATGCATTTGTGTGCAGGAATCTTTTTTGACAAGATATCCTTGAAGGGATCAGAAGGCCAATCATCTTTTTCCAGTTTTATTTACTTTTACTCTGCGATCGTAAATTTCCTTCTTGCTGACATTTACAGCATTGTGTGTTGTGGGTCCAATGTGTCATACATGTGTTTGGATTTATAATTCAAAATTAAAGAAATAAAATAAAATATGCATGCGTTTGACCTACAACAATTACAGTCTTGTAATGAATATGATGCCAGATTGTTGAATTGCGCAGACCGTAGGCTACATCACTCCGGTTAGCCATTTTCACAACTCTTGCTGACCCTTAAACGATAACATTGAGAGTTATAATCTTTGGCTTTCTGGTATTATACAATGCGCTTCATCTAAAGTTTCTTTAATTTTACAGGACGAAGATTTTAGGAAGCACGAACTGTGTGCATTCTTGCTGCAAAAAGTAAATGATCCAGGGAGCAACTCAGACACGGAAGATGAACGCTACAGGATAAAGGGTAAGAGACAGATTTAAAGTTTTACTTCACATTTTCTGGCATGCTTTTATATTATTCTACTGATTTTAATTTTTAAACAAAGAAATACAAGTAAATTTACTGTAGTGTATCTACAAATTTATAAAGCGCCCCTCTCAGTACGCACCATTCACCGATCAGGGGTGCTCCTACAGAGGATAATTTTTGTAATCAGGGCAGACACAGGGCAGTCATACAATTAAACAATGTCCAGTGCAGGGCGCGATTTATGTATCAAATAAATATTATTGTCGACAGATCAACAATTCTGGGGGGGGCAACGACCACGACAAAAGCAGTTTAGCCAGGATAGGCAAATGACATGGCATACCCTGTGCGGCCGCCCCTGCACCAAAGTAACAGAGAGAAGACTGAGGTTAAGAAAGAGCAGAAAGATGCTTTGTAGCCTACATAAACAGGTTATGGTATTATTGTAAATTGTCGTCCAATTAAGCCAAAATAGATGGCCTCTTCAATTAACCATGGCATTGCTTTTAACATTGTTTACTGTATGAGCAGATTGTCGTTTTATTGTTTCAGGAAAGATGTTGTTTATTTGGTGCATTCAGAAACAAATGCCTGAAACGGCAATGCTCTTTTGGAAGCAAGGACAGGTAACAGCAATACTTGATTCCATGGTTTGATCTCCTGTCTTTTTTATGATAGTCACGTTAAAACTTGAACAAGTCTTATCGACTTCGAGTTCAATGTCATGAATAAGACCGTGCCCTGCGCTTTGCTATAAACCGCGCTTTAGAAATGTAAGGTTAACGGTTAGGCCTACGATTAAGAGGTTGGATGATTTTTCAATTAGGCCTACGTGTAGTAGACCTCCTGTGCTCTAAGAGTTTTCTCTAAGCCGATTGTTTTCTTTCAATTGTAGGACTGTCTTGCGATGTCCCTGGTTGCTTACTACGAGTCAAGGGAACAGAAGAAATCTCTGGTAGACAAGGAAGGATACGATAGCATGCAACAGCAAATGCAGTAAGTCTGTTTCCCTACACAACCAGTGCTTAAAGTGATAAGTGCCTGGACCACACACTCTTTTCCAAAAGAAGTGCCTGGACGCCCCTACCTTTATAGGCTCTGCTGGCCATTAAGTGACAGGACGGCGTTCAGATTTAAAAATAAGTGCATGGACGCCGTCCATGACCGTCCAGCCACACTTTAAGCCCTGTACACAACTACAACTATGGGACGCGGTGGTGTAAGGGCATGTTCGCCGATTGTTCGGCGCCTCGGAGCTGGATGGTTGACGGTTCGAATCCACCTGAAGCCATCGCGTCAGAAAGCTGAACAAGTCCTTCACTCGCAATTGCTTATGTGCTTTTGCGTCATACTGCGATTCAGTTGTCGCACTGTAGGCGGGAGCGCCTCTGTATAAATATCGTGAAGGGTGCTATAACAAGTGTGCATACATTAGGCTAGTTCAGTCACAACCGCAATCCATATACTTCTAACTAATCTTGCTTGGCACGGTCTACTGTAACAGCCAGTGCGAAACTTGAAAGGAGGCGCATCGCAAGGATAATGAAATTAATAATCATCTGTGTTTTGACGCAACATAGTAGTTTCAATTTAACGTCATTGTGTGATAACAAGGATCATTAGCGACGCCCTCCTCCTTCGCGCAGGCTTCGGACTGGCACTGGCAGAGTGCAGCCAGTGGCGGAGTTATTGACGCAACGTCTTTCAAAAGAAACTCTGTACCTTGTGCCCACGAGCGTGATAATTTGCATAAAGATGGTGGGAAGATTCTGAGGAATCGACTAGTCCCCAAGTCGCAAATAGTCAAGGACTCAGGGCTGTTTTAAAGGAATTTTTAGAACTGCACATCCTCTTCTCCCCTTTCTCACCCTCCATGGTAAATTACTCCCAATCTGAGGAAAATGATATATATTTTACTAGTTTTCACGGCACGGAACGTGACGGAAGTGCTTCTACAACTGCACGAATCCATTTAGAACTGCACATTTTGTGTAGAACTGCACGTTAAAAAAAGCCCTGCAAGGACTCAAAACCTATGTAGTATGTAGTGTCCATGGACTGCAGACTAGTTTGCTTCGCCATTGCTTACGCTACAGTAAAGATTCGTTAGCCTGAATGAGAATCCACAGGCAGTTTGAATCTGAACGTTAGTAGTAGCCTACATTGTGGGGCGCGGTGGTGTAGTGGTGGCGTCGTTGCCTTGAAGCCGGAAGGTTCGAGGTTCGAATCCACCTCGCCACGTAAGGACCTTGGGCAAGTCCTTCACTCACAATTGCTCAGCGCTTTGGCGTGAAACTCCGATGCAGCGTCCGCTCTGCATTCGGGAGCGCCTCTGAGTAGTGAGAGCTTGAAGGGGCGCTATAGCAAGTGCACATACAAACAAACAAACAAATTGTCGGACCAGTTATATGAAAATTGTCCTGTGATCCGATTTGACAAAGGAACTCGATGGATAAATACGAATGGTAGACGAGGGTTGGGTTCTTGGATATTTGGAGCAATTTTATTTTTTCTTGATTTTTTAGTTTTCTTATTTTACTTCTGTCGTCGGACTAAGGCTGGTTGCGAATGGTTGTTAATCCATAATAGATCTACTGTATGTGTCATTAAGCAAGGACAATGGAAGTCTACCTGGCAGTCCTGTTCTGCACTGACCAGGAAGTTTAGGACCTTGCGTAAACCTAGGAAGTCTGGCACCTTACGTAAACCTATAGGAAGTCTAGCACCTAACGTAAACCTATAGGAAGTCTAGCACCTTACGACTACGTAAGCCTATCTGCATCGTGCAGACGCGTTGAATGAAAAAGTGAAAATGATAGTCTTCCTATGCTACGCACCGGACACAATGGTTCAGTTAAACCTATGACGACTTGTTTCTGACGCAGATACTTTTCGAAGCTTTCTCTCAATTTGTTGAAAACATTGTACGCAAGCGATCACCGAAACACTCACGATCTACTCGTTGGAGCAGTTGAAGACCTCGATGGTCTGACTCCATTGCAGATTGCAATTGATGCCAACTTCAAGACATTTATTGCGGAGGCGCCCGTTCAGAAGCTGTTGGACAAGATCTGGGTCAAAAACATCGAAAATTATAGCAAATATAAATACGCACCGGTGAGTATCCGAAACAGTTACATTGCTAACGACCAGTGGTCATACATTCAGAACCTGAATTGTTCTTTTTTAACAGGCCTGGGTTGGGAGCGACTCTGAGTAGAGATCTTGAAGGGGCGCTATATAAATTTATGTGATTGATTGATTGATTGATTGATTGATTGAGTTCTGTGAAAAGACATCGGGTAGACCTATGGTCAACCGATGTGTTGAGATTTAGATCTCGTAGGCATGAACAGAAGCATTTTCAATATATTTTCTGGCTCATTTGCGAACCTTCTACATTAATTTTAACTGCAATAATGAACAGGCTGATTCTGCATCGTCACTGGAAAACAGACGAGAGTTGAGACGAATCTTTCACCCCTCTACCTCATACCACTCATATGACGATAATCATAAACATCAAGTTCCTAGCACTTCATAGCTTCTCGAGAGTAGGCTACAATAATAATTATTCTAACTTTCTTAGTTTCTTATTTTTTCATTTTCTGTCCAAAAGCTTTTCGTTTGACGGATCCACGCTCTTCCGGATATTATTCCCTCCACAGTTTCGCTGTATCTAACTGAAATTCGTGTGCTTAGTAATGATATTGTTTTCTGTTTACAGATACTTTTCTCGGAAGCATGTCCCTTACTTGCACCGGTGATGTTTAAGTTTCGAATACCTTCACACGGCAGCAATGTAATGTCTACCTACTTTATGTTATGCTATATCACTTCGCTAAGTAGCTAAATAAGAGTAGCTTGCTTGGTATAGTCAGGGTTCAATCTATGGAATCTACTTCCACCCAGAGGCGGCGTTACATTGGATCGCTGCTGGCCATAATTTTTACCTGTCTGCTTTACTCATATATCCTGCCTTATGACCTGCCGAAAAATTCTTTAGGCTTTGTAATATCTTCTTTATATTTAATTTCTTAGACCTACTGAACAGCTACCGTGACTCTGACACGACTGTCCTGCTGAAATAAAATTATAACTGTATCCTGGCGCTGTTCGCTCCGCTTTTCGTCTCTCTGCTCATATTTCTTTCGCATCAAATTCTGTTTTTTTCTATCTATAGGTCGATCGAACTGTGATCGATTCTGAAACAATTTGCTGAGAAAAGCTTTAGAAATAAAAGTTTAATTATTGCAAGTACATTCCATAGAGATGGACCAATGATTATACGCGACACGGACACCTAGGTTTACTCATTCAGCGTGCTGTGTCGGTCAGTGAATGACTGCGGACTCCAGCCTTCTGATGAGAATCTGAGATCACTGTTGGCAAATTGTTTGGGAAGTCAAAGGTTTTTGAGGCAGAGACAGATTTTCTATCTTAGTTTTTAAATGGTATATTTGCAGGATGAGGGACGTGGCGGTTTGACTGATCGAAAGAGCGAGTAAGTGTTTCTTTTAATTAATCTTACAGCATATCTCCAACCTTCGTATAATTTAGGCCTACTCACCAAGGACTCAATAGGTAGGATCCGCTCATGCTTTAAATGGTTCCTATTTTATAGACCTAGTGTGGACACTGGATAATAATCGTTATTCTAACCGTTTTCTCCAAATCTCTAATGCGACACATGAAAGACAAGCGCGTGGCACCAGCTTATTCACGAGCGTTGGCTGTATGCCTACGTGCATGAGTGGAGGACTGCGAAGACTGAAGCAGCCAAGATGTGTAAATCGAATTCACAGAGTAGACTTGCGAAATTCCTATGGAAGACAGGAAGGGCAAGACAGAACTGACGAGTCTGATATTGGACGCGTTGAGATTTCTTGACATCTTTTGCTGTATGAGGTGCAGTCTTCCGAACGGACAAAAACGAATGCAATGTAAAGTTCAGAAGTGCGCACACGATCATACGACAGAACATGAATGGCGTCGGACTTGCTCTACGTTCCCTACACAGTAATTAACCTCATGAGGAGAGAAGCGAACCGGTTCTCAAATGTTACAGACCAAAAACCACAATTAACCTTCCTGAGGCAAGAAGGGAACTGGTTTTCCAATGATACAGACCATGAAGCCACACTTTGGAATATGACTTAAGCTACTAAAATAATAAGCCTTGATGCCGATACATTATTGCTGATTGTCAATAGAAAATGTACGTTTCAGGTTTGTCGGCAGTTTCTTCTGGAAAGTGAAGACTTTCATAAACACACCCTGTGTCAAGTTTACCTATGGATTTGTAAGTGTCCTCGATTTCTACTCGTTTGCTAAACTGCTTGCTATAGGGTTTTAGCTTATTTCATTGTATAGCCTACATCCTATGTCCTTATAATGGGCCATAGCCTATCCAAATGGGAACTTCATGCCTTCTCCTAATTTGGATCTTCCGATCTGCAACGAACACTACGATAATATAAGTGTTTTGATATTTTTGATAGCACCACGGTCACGAATACTAGCCAAGGAAGTGTAAAAAGGAAATTACTCAGTAAGATAGACACTCTCAAGCTGAGTAAGTTGTTGGCGTGTACCAAGCCGCTATAATTAGTGAGTTTGATCCTGGAATAATTTAGTATAGTGTATCTCGCGGAAAAGCGCATCAATATGGCTACCGAGGACGATCATGGTAGAAGCAGAAGCATGAGCAAAGGCGTGTTACAGTACATGATCAGCACGATGGTTCCCAGTTGATGGTAATTTTGACAAAAGAACATGAGTGTCACCGCATATATAGAGAAAGTACAAACAGAACCTTGAGGGCACAAAGTTTGAGGCAACCCAATGGGTTATAGATTCACCTCAAATAGTGAGTTGAGTATAGTCTGCTGCACTTCTAATAACATAGACTTATACCCTAACTATATTAATTTATAGTCTAATGGCAATGTATGCAATTGACATTGTCTAAGATGTGGTACGTTTTAGATTTCCTACATTGGCTATCTGATACTGTTTTCCATTGTGATGCTGACTGACTTTCGCACTAATATCAGGCCACCGGAAATAGCACTGGATAGTTGGACTTTGGTTCTGATCATAGAAGAACTCAGACAGGTAGGAATCACGTGATTTCTTCATTAGCACATCGTTCACAATACCAATGACGACGACGACGACGACTAGTGTGTTAATGATGGGGATGCAAATAAATAATTACTCATAATATACTATTTTAGGCCTACTTCTTCTTGCCACTGCGAAGTGTTATTGAGTGAATAGGTAAGTAAGCATTTTCTTTATTGCTCAACATGCAAACGCACGATGAGACATAAAACACCGCTGTAATACATTGAAGTAACAATAATTGGCAATAAAATATAGAAATTAAATCACGAGTTGAATGAAAATTTCATTTAATGACTAAAATATTTGCGTCATAATTATTGTATACAGCATTTTGGTGATAGGCTAACTCCCCTTATCAACGAATCACAGCGTGATAATGGCTCTAGGACCATTGCTCATAGACTGATGGCTCATAGGCTGATTGCTCATAGGCTTATTGCTCATAGGGTCTATTGCTCATAGGCTCATTGGTCATATGTCCAAAATAAACGAACTTAGGCCTAGGTCTAAAACAAATATAGATCTACCGTTTGCTATAACGGTGACCTTCTTCACGCCTTAGCTTGTGCTTATCAATTAGAGACAATTAGCGTTGGTAGACTAATAAAAAAAATGTGTCAATGACGAAACTTGGGAAGATATATATATATATATATATTTTTTTACATTTTGTTTTTACATTTGATCAATTACATGACCTAGTAAATGTTTGACATCTGAAGTAGGGAACAATCTAGTTGTTAAAAAGTTGAACGCTCTTTATATTTTGAACAATTACATCTATAGTTATCAGCGATCAATCTTTTACTTTAACAGTTTCCTTTAAATGTGACTAATTGTGACAGCATATGAGCAATAAGCCTATGAGCAATGAGCCATATGAGCAAAAAGACCTATGAGCAATAGACCCTATGAGCAATAAGCCTATGAGCAATCAGCCTATGAGCAATGGTCCGTACACCGTGATAATATCTCTATATTATGTGAGTTGAGCCTAAGTGAGTTGACCTATCCATTTACTCGTGCGATTTTGTAGTGACGCTGACAGACGGAATTAGTAGCTCGAGGCGCTTAAGTGGTTCGTTAGTTTCTATGTCATCCGGAAAAATATAAGCGCCACAACTTGGAACTCGTGTGATTAGTGGCTAAAATGATAGGTTACGATGGACAAAATAATATGGGTATCACTTTAGAAAAGGGGCAAGCGTCTTAACTAATAATTTCCTTTTAATTTCAGGCCATAGTTGAGAGAAGCGATTACAAGAACGCATGGAACTATCTTGATATTGGAGCGTTGGTGACCTACATCGTTGGCTTCATCCTGCGCATGATCTACTACGGTGATCCTACGATTTGTCCCAGTTGTCTTTACGTGGCTCGGATCATTTTCGTGTTCAGTCTCGTCATCTTCTTCTGCCGGTCGCTTCAGTTTCTCTCAGTGGCAGAAACTCTTGGTCCGATGATTTATATGATGCGTCGACTTGTGAGTGGGTTGTGGAAAACATGGATAGCATCCATGCAATACGATCGTTTGCATGGATAGCATCCATGCAATACGATCGTTTGCATCGTAATTATTATTGTTCACGAAAGAATTACTTCCATGATGTGGCTTTGAAGTGATCAGTCTGAGTAGAAAATGGCAATAAAATTTTTTTTGTATTTAATGTGGAAGTGCTATCCGAATAGGGCGGTATAATAGCCTACACCGCATCGGCGCGGGTTGCAAGTAGTAGGCCTAAGTATAATTAGCCCATGCAACATGATCATTTTGATCAACTTAAATATGCATGCCAAAATCATTATGGGCCAAAGACTTTATCACAGTAGCAGTTTATTACGATGACAACTATCGAACTCATGCTAGCACAAATACTGTACATGTAGGCTACAAGAGAGGGAAAAAACTGTTATGTAAATATAGATGGTGGTAGAGTGTCTACTCTACCATCATTTATATTTAGGCGCAAATAGCTTAATTTTACTGTAGGCCCTATTCAGTCAATCAAACTGAAAGTTGGCCTTTCAGCACTGTGAAACGACCGTTTTAACATTGGGAACAAAAACAAATGACGATCCTAATGATGATTAAAATTATTATTGTAAAATTGTAGTTTGCAGACCTCTTCAATTTCATGCTGATATTGACCGTCTTCATATCGGCTTACGGTGTTGCTTCGAATGTCATCCTGTATCCCAATCAACCACTGAATGGAAAACTTCTTCAGGATGTCTTCTACGATGCGTGGTGGTCTCTTCTGCTGCAGTTCGACCTTGACGGTGTCTTAGGTAAGGCTGGTCGTGGTCGCAATGTTTTCAGTGATTTGATTTCGATATCTTAGATGGACATCTCTAAACAGCAACGCAACAGTTGTTGCGTTTCGTGCTTAAGGGTGATCTGGTATTTAATAAACGTTTTGTGGAGCTTATGCATTGACTCCAGCATGCATGGTTTGGCTTGTCTTTGTCTGGCTCACTTTTACAATCTACAGTTGCCAGCTCTAATCTGAATAACCAACCTCTGCTTAATTGTTTCTTGTCGCGGGACACAAGTTCACTTTTGTTCTGTGATACTACGGCCTTGAAAATAGATCAGTTGTTATGAACTACTTATAATATTATTAGTCTTCAGATTGAATAGAGTCACACATTGTTATATCTTACACAAAGGCTTAGAGCCTTAGACCTTCAAAGTTTTGCAGACTTGAAGCAATGCGGCAGATTTATTTTACTTGGTCCATTATCCCACGTTCCAGATGGTCTTGCGTCACAACATCACAGCTCAGGTATGATCAACTCTAAACTGTAGACCATTCGTTTCAATAGCAAGTCTCGATTAGACAGAATAATAGTTGATTTCATGTCAACATAATCTTTATAATATGACTTATCGTAATTACATGTATGGTGTAATCCATTTGATGCTTCAATATTATGTGATAAGTCCTACATGAATGATTGGCAACGCAGAACTTAAGTGTATTATGTGCTACAGGTTTAAACTGCAAAGATACCATCACGGCCCAGTTATGTGCAGATACCACAGGGAACGATATTAATTATGAGTCGTGCAAACAGGATCGGTGTCCGGCCAACACATGGATCGTTTCCGTTCTACTGGCTTTCTATGCCTTGCTCACGGTCATCATGATGCTCAATGTGCTCATTGCAATGTTCGTGTAAGTGAAGGTTTTACAGTTTTGTTTCGTGCCTTTTCTTACGCTTGCTGGTTGTGCAGTTAAAAAATTTCTTTAAAAGTCCTGGTATAATACTACAATAACTATTTTGCCATTGTGCATACATTTGCTATGCACAGACCCGATGACATTTAAATATAAAACAACATTCCCCCATCTAAATAAATGAATAGTCTATGAGCTTTTTGCGTTGCCGATCAATGACCGTTAGGCCTATATATTTATTTGTTACTCAATTTTCTCAATCGATTTACATGATTAGTCAACCCCCAAAGCTCTGCCAAACACTTGTTTTCGTGTGTGCATTTATTTTCGTGTGCGCATTTGTTTTCGTATGTGCATTTATTTTCGTGTGTGCATTTGTTTCAGTGTGTGCATTTATTTTCGTGTGTGCATTTATTTTCGTGTGTGCATTTGTTTCAGTGTGTGCATTTATTTTCGTGTGTGCATTTGAATACGTGTGTGCATTTTTTGAGTTCGTGTGCGTGCGTTTGACCTCCGGACCTGTGCATTCTGCAAAAGACTAGTTCTCACATAACGTTCCTAGCTAGTTTGCGACTACTGAATTTTTAAAATTCGTATTGGTCTCTTATAGTAGCGTCAAAGATATTGTGATAAGTTATTTTTAATGAACATTGGTTTGCATCATCAAACCACAGAACAGTAGCCTAATGCAAAATATCGAAATTTCAGGATCACATTTTCGACCGCGAATGGAAAGCACAAAGAAGTTTCAAGGTGGCAGCGATATCGTCTCATCCGCGAATACAGTTCTCGTTCGATGGTTCCTCCTCCCTTGTGTGTCATTACTTATCCGTTTTACATCATTAAGTATATGTTTAATCTATGCAAATACTGCCTTCAAGACGAAGACCAATTTCAAGCATACAATGCGAGCAGAGAGTCTCCGCTGTACGACAAAGATAACAAGGACGTCGTAAAGAAGCAAAGAGAATGGAAACCATTGTCCAGAAGTCCACCAAAAGCCTTTGGTAGGAAACGAGAATACTGACAGCGGATCTTGCAGCCTACATTAATTTGTATTGTGCCCTGCGGTGTTGTAATGAATGACTTCACACCACCTCAAGAATAATAGGCCTACATAACAAAACAAGAGCTCTTTGAATGGCACAATAGAATGTAGCAAGTAAGATTAAGCTTATCTTATACAGACCATTAGTCCAGTAGGCTTATCTCTAAGTTCCAATCATGGTCAAACACTTGCAGATCATTCTTTAATTGCAACAGAATAATGAAGCATGAAAAGCAGAAACATGCAAGTGCATTCGTACATTGGTCTCATATTAATTTCTTTCCAAAGCAAAAGTCATAACAAAAATAAAGTTTAATATATCTCATAAATTTATCCACGAATAACCTACATCTTAAATACGTGCGGCAGGAAATTACATGAGATTGGTCCAGACCACGTATTAGAAATTAAATTGGTGCCAGGCTTGTGAAAAATCTTTTAAAGAGTAACAAACGTATCAGACAAAGTGCTCAGGGAGCCTTGGCCCTCTGTGACCAGCTTATATTATTTTTCAACCTTGTCTGCATTATTGCTTTGATACTGTGGTTACCGAAAAAACAGAGCTCAACTGAAAATTGTTGATGAATTGGTGATTTCCTTTTCTAGCACGGACTCTACGTTCAAGAGTGAAAGACTGGGATCATCGCGTGTTAGAAGAGTATCACAAAAACAACAAAAACGAATGGTAAGATGTATTCAAACCGTAGGCCTACTAAAAAAAACTTGTGTCCAAGAAGAGTTTTTGGAGATTGACCATCTCTTAAAATACACTGTATATCGGAGAAAAACTATTGAATACCCAGACTATAATTATAATACAGTGCTCAAATAATATCATTTATCCTGGGGTATGATTGGAAGAGGAATCAGGAAAAAAGAAAACTTCTGCCTCACTTCGATAGGTTTGTGCTCATTACAGTCATTGCACTCCTTTTAAAATTAGTTTTGGCGCCACTGATTTGGCGCTGGACGTTTTGGCGCCTACGAACAGTGGAAGCCAGCGTACCATATGCAGTTCGCATTCCAGATAATTTCATATCCATACGAGCTATAATTGTAACTCGTGCTATTAATTTTGTGACAATGTGATTTGTACAGGCCTCTGAATCGAATGGAGTCTGAGAAGGACAAAACTGACCAATTTAACGAAACGCCGTTGGGCAGATTCATTGACCAGCAGATTCGTAACCAGGTACACCTGCAATATTTTTAAACCGATAACTGCATTTTTAGAAGTTCATCATATACATACATAGTAATAATAATTATTCTAAACTTCTTAACATTTTCTATGGGCATTAGATACAGCAACAGTATTTTAAGATTGATGAGGTTAACACTTAGTTCGTCATCGCATACAGTAATAACAGTTTAGGATTGTTCACGATTCGTTAATGGTAATCAGATTATTGTTTTTTTACCTTCAGATAACACAGGGACAATTGATTGAAGAGACCGATCCCAGAGCAAGCTAGTGCAAGTAGAAACGTCTAGCTTCAGCGACATCTTGTCGACGACTGATCTGTAGGCTATTCGTATTCAAACATGTCGCCATCTATTTAGGCCTAGCCTACTTACTGATTACTGACAAGGAACTGAACAAGGAAGACTCTAAACATTGAATGGGCATCGAACTATATCGACACGCTGGCGCCGTGTATTGCAGGCTGTCTCTTCAGTTAGTAGTTAAGTTTTGATGAGGTTTAGCCGTTCTAGGCACATTGCTTTTATATTAATTTTTATAAGTCACTGGGGGAACAAAGTACCTCAGGGCAAAAAATGTTTTTCTTTAATTGAGCGCCTGCAAACGCACTGCGCTTTACATGTACAAGTCATGCAGAAATCTTAATTAACATCAAACTTAATTGACTTCTAACTGAACAGACAGCCTGCAATACACGGCGATAATAGCAGCCTACAAAGCAAGTCCGCCCAACGGGGTCTCGAACTCGTTACCTCTTGCTCTCTAGGCCAGCGTATTATCCATTAGTCTACCTTAGTCTGTTGGACTATAATTGTCATAAAACACGGCAAAACTTACAATAAACCTATTGAAATACCCAATTGACGGAATCATGTGTTTTGTTCCTAGACCGACAAACCCCTTCCATTCCCTTCCCAACCTCCTTGGCAAATTGCTCACAATCGGATTACAATGACTTTTTCAAGCAGTGCTGATTCACTTATCTATAGGCCTATCTAGGTATGCTTATAAGGTTAAGCCCAAGTACGTTCAACTTACACGACAAAGCTCATTTGCAAAACCGCATCATGCTGGTGAAGGATAAAGCATCCTCGCTGATAGTAGGCATATAAATGCCCATTTTGTGACGGGAAATGAACTGGATCATTATCATCAGTTGCTGTCCATGTTGGTAATTAATCGTAATCGCAATCGTAATTTATTCTACAAATTTCTAAAACGCAACTCGAAAGCCAAAACGCAGGCCACCAGCTCTTTCGCGAGCGCTGAGTCTATTCAGAAGCGCTCCAATGCACTGCTCACCCATCCCACTGGGTCAGAAATTCGGCGTTAGACAATGTGGGAACCGTGACAATTGAGTGTTTGCATTGGCGGTGTAATAGGTCTATCAAGTCATAATGTCTTAGCCTAAATGCAAGAAAAAAAATTGGAATTCAATGTATTTGTTTTCTATTTCGATTTCTCTTCTGTAAAGTTCGAGTAGAAATGAATGGAAAATAACTTTATACCTAATAATTAGTCGACTTTTTCTTTTAGAAAGAACAGCATCTTCAGAATGATCGACCGATATCGGAGCTAAACGGAGAGTAAACAGACGATAAAAATGAACCACTCTGGAACTTGCTTATTTGCATTATATATAATAATATTATATACCTTATAATTTGTTGCCAAGGAATAACGACGACGTTTTAATTCATAAAACTTTGTCATATTCAGTATCTGTCTCAACATTGGTGTGAAGTGGAGGTTATGAGTGACGTGTTGATACCGCAAATTTTTCTTGTGGTTAATTATTTTTCTGACTAACTGTTATCTGACTCAATGAAGAACTTATCTGGAGGAATAGCCTATAATCAATAACTACAACAGCAAAAGCAACAACAATAACAACAATAATAATAATAATGATAATGGTAATGATAATGATGATGATGATGATGGTGATAGTGATGGTAACGATGATGATGATGACAAATATTGCGATAATAATAATAATAATAGTAGGCCTAATAATAGTAATAATAATAGAATGATAATAATGTCTTTAGCTCTAGTGTCGGTAGCTTTTTAAACTGCCATCTTCACAAAATTATTCATGATTTCATGCTCTGAGACATGGCTTAAGACTTCAAAAAAATATGTCCCCTCCCATTGTTTAAAATATTTTCAATTTTTGCAAACTTTAACGGTAATATTTTCAGCTGTCATCTTAACAGAATTGCTAATTAAGCTTATGGATAAACAGTCGAGAACACAGTGGAAATTTATAACGATATACCTGAAAATAATGGGGGGATATAAGCATCTCCGTACCCCCTCCACCACAAACTTTGGAGGAGACCCCCTGTTCCCCCAAGGCCTCCGACCATGGTCTTAAAGAAACTAAAATTGAAATTTAACAGCCATATGGAAAACTAAGACTATCATTCCGGTTATTATAATAATAATAATAATAATAATAATAATAATAATAATAATAATAATAATAATAATAATAATATAAATAATAATAATATTATTATTATTATTATTGTAACAATCGGACCAGGGCTGGGCAAATGACACCAGGAACCGAACCCCGAACCCTAGTCCTCAAGGCGATCGTCCGTCCGTGTAGTCCGGCGTCAACTGAAGATTGACGACTAGCCAGTCAGGCTTGAAACACTTTTATTCGACTTCAAAGAAAAACCTCGCAAAGCAGTCCTCAGCCAACTCTTATAGCGCCAGTGTTCGGGGCAAGTTCGGAGCAATGTTCGGAGCTATTCATGTAGCGCCACTGTCCCTAAACCACTGCACCACTGTTCACAGCAATTGTCAATGCAGAACGCCGAATCGTCGTCGTGTAGATCACCGCTGCCTCGCCAGCGCACGCAGAGAATCTGTGTAGCGGGTCGGGTTTCGAACCCGAGTCGGCGTCGTCGAAGACAGGAACTGAACCACTGCGCTCACCCGGTCGGCAGCGTTGGCAGATCCGGCGTTGAATCCTGTTCGTCGCGGCACAGCGACGATCACCAGTCCTTCCGTCGTCTGTAGGCGTCGGATTTCCGAAGAGCACGACCGCGGGTCAAGAATCGAACCCCAGTCGACAGCGTTGCACAGCAAAGGCCTCCAAACCTTTCGTCGTCGACAGCGTCGGATCCCAATCGAATACGTCGGTAGCAGCGGCGTCGAACTCCAAATCGTCGGCGTTGCACAGCGGAGATCACCAGACCTTCCGTCACGGGTCAGGCTTCGAATCCAAGCGTCGTCGTGGCACAGCAAAGGTCGCCAAACCTTTCGTCGACAGGCGCTGAATTTCGGCAGCGTCGTCAAATCGTCGTCGCGCTCTCCAAAGCGTTTTCCTCCAGACGATCACCTGCTGACCGTGCTGCGATTCGATCCCGCAACAGCCGACCGACGCGTCTTCCCACTGTTCCTCGGCGATTTCTTCAACGACTGTTTCTCTCGATCAAAGACTGCGGATGACTGTTGTTCGATGACTTGATCGATGACTGCCGTGCCTGCGCGCGCACTCGTATTTGTGTGTCACGAGGCCACGCCCACCAGTTGAGGTAGACGGCAATTCGGGTAGACGTTAGGCCACGCCCACCAATTGAGGTAGACGGCAATTCGGGTAGACGGCAATTCGGGTAGACGTTAGGCCACGCCCACCAATTGAGGTAGACGCCAATTCGGGTAGACGGCAATACTTAGGCGGACACGAGGACAGACATTCAATAAAAATAAACGAACCCCATGAACCCGATTTCCAACATTATTACTACTACTACTACTACTACTACTACTACTACTACTACTACTACTACTACTACTACTACTACTACTACTACTACTACTACTACTAATAATAATAATAATAACAATGATAATAATGATAATAATAATAATTATTATAGTGATGAATGGCAGTGAAACTATAATACACAACCCATGTAATGCAATGCATTGACTCCAAATTAAACAGTTCCTTGCTAGCCTAACAAACCAATGCACACTCACTGAATTCGTGCATCTAAAATTGATTTAAGTACATTGCACATTAGCATTGTGTAGGCTGGTAGCCATATAGACATACGGTACGCAGCTTAACTGATTGATAATAATATTCCGCAGATGGTCAAGAGGCGTCGCCACAGCAGTGGGGGAAAGATTTCACCCGACCAATTCAATGAAAATGAGTAGAGACCCCATGGAGACTATCATGGTTGCAAAAGATATTCCAGTAATGGCACATTTCTATTTGGGTGTAGGCCTACTATGGTCTTGTAAAATTCCAACGGACCTAAATAGTAGCGCCAAAGCAATAGCCTATAATAAAATTGACAACAAAATAATGATCTATGTTTAGCAGTAAAATCCCTGGTTCTTTTTATCCGTAATGCTTAGGCTAACTCTTTAAATAGCAATCGGTAAGCCCACGCCTTCAGTCGCTGCACTTTGTACGAAATAACTATGTTATCGTTTGACCTGCGGAGGCGAAAACTGGACCGCTAAATTGATATCACAGTTTTTTTGTCAAGGGTCAGACTGTACAAAGATGACTGTGCTGGAACCTTTAGAGATGAATCAAATCATTACTGGTCTCTAGCGTTTGCTGTCAAATTGACAGGGAATGGCTTTTTCACTTTCGTTTTTGAGACTGCCTTCTCTATTTTAGTAAACTACTTTGAATACCAATCGACAATTGAGGCGGAATATTATGATGGCAGGTCAGTATATAAAACTAATTCATAACAATAACAAAATAGAGGACAATCCGTATTGTAGACCTATCACCCCGCAGTAGACCCTATTGGCTACGTTCATGGTGATATCGGTTGGAGCAGTCACACTTGTTAATATATTGACTTCAAACTTCATCCACAATCGTCACATCTAGTCCTATAGTTCATGCGAAACTTGACTACTGCAACTCTCTCTTTGCAAACATTGATATCACCCAAATTAACCGCCTCCAAACTATCCAGACTGCCCTCGCCCGTGCAGTCACTAGGCCTACAACCCCAAATGTCACCACGTCTCTCTTCTTCTGAAATCACTTCGCTGGCTCAAAATACCTGAACGCATCGAATACAAAGTCCTCTCGCTAACTTACAATACACTTCAATCATCCCAGTCGTTCTACCTTCGTCAGTTGTTCATCATCCAGCCACTTCGTTCAACACGCTCCTCATCCTCCATTACACTTTTTCGCCCTCCCATCACTTCATCACTGAAAATTGCAAATCGTTCTATAGCCATTGCCGTTCCACTTCCGCCAGCACTACGTCAAACTTCCGACCCATCATAGCCTTCGAGTTCACAAAAACTCCACCTCTCGCTATCTCCCCACAGGTCTTTCACTCAAAACTGAAAACATTGCTCTTTCACAAATCCTATCCTGATTCTTCCTCTTCTCCTCACATCCCTCGTCATTTCAACTCTAAACATCACCCACCTTTACCGTCCATTTGTCTGCCTGACTCTCCGGACATGACCCGCTGCCTACCGATTCTGTCTTGATTAAGCCCCTGTGAATAAGCTGGTTCCCGCGACTTCACTTTTGTGGGTGCTGTAGAAGTATGGATACAATCACGATCACGATTGCCCGCGCATCGGCTAAGACCGTCGGTACTTAAATGGAGTGCCCTTCCCATTTTAAGAGGCAAGGCTGTTAAGGGACCTACCTTTCACTTCCTTTCAAAATGAGCAGAATTGAGATCGTGCGGTCACTTAAACAAAACTCCCACATTTACATTCCACGTTCTAGTCTCAAATGCGTTGAAGTGCGTGCACACCTAAACACAGAACAGAGTAGGCCTAAACTAGCCTACTGATTGATCAACAAAGTGCGCACTGACGGTTTTCTGTCAAACAACTTTAATCTCAGAGTAACGAGAATGTTTTTTTTATGACGACCTACTGCACCAGTCAGTGGCGCAACCAGGGGGGTGCTGGGGGTGCTTGAGCACCCCCCAGGGCTAAAAAGGTGACCCATGCAATTTTTCTAAATCCGATGAGTTTTTTGTGGGTTGGGTGGGGGGGGCTAGGGGTCTTTTGGTCTTACTGTCTTTCAGATTACACAATCAAGCAAGTTCCTTGATTCTTCTGTATTATAATTTTAGTCAAATTCATGGTTCATAAAGCATTTGATTTTAGTGTTTAGCTGATCTACCTGAATTTGTCTGGGTCTAGAGAATTTGCCTATCCTGTGCCTTTACATTACAGTATCTCACCAATTTATTGATTATATGTTAATTACGACTTAATTGATAGTAGGCCTACCATGTGTGCAATTTTTTTGTGCAAAATTTGACAAAATGATAGTAGTTTTTAGTTGCTGCATGTTTATTATAATTATTGTCTTACATATTATACCATGATCTTATTTCCTAGTTCCTACTATATAATTATAATTTTATTATTTATAATTATTATATAATTATGATACTATCATTATGATGTTATAATGTGCATAACTTACGGTATTGTTATTGGCGGATATTTAGGGCGATAGGGGAGACGTAAGTAATTGTTATGCAACAGACTGAAGTCTTAAACCCCCAAAGTTTGTGGTATACAGGGGACGGAGATGCTTATATCCCCCAATATGTCATAAATATTTCTTAAATAATTTTTAAAATGTCTGCAATGTTATCCACTGTTTATCCATAATGAACAATTTGGTAAAGACGACAGCCTAAAACGCTGTCATTACAGTGTGTGTAAGTTAAAAAAACAATTCTTAGACGATGTGAGAGGCATTTATTGGAATCTTATATCACATCTCTGAGCACTAAAATCATAAGTTATTTTGTAAAAATGACAGCTTTAAAAGTCACGGTGCACTGTGCAAATCCCAAAAATTTTAAGTAATTGTGAGGCAACACTCTGAAATTTTAAATTAAAATCTATGACTATCAGCAGTGAAAATGAGCAAATTTATTAAGATGACAGCTTTAAAACCTACCATTACAGTATAGAAATTTAAAAATAAAACAATGGGGAGGGGCATTGAAAGTTTACACCATGTCTTTCAGCAATGAAATCATGATAAATTTTGCTAAAATGACACCCTAAAATGATACCACTGCAGTGTGGAAATAAAAAATTCTATGTTGGGGAGGAGGCACATCCTCTGCCCAAACCATAGGCGCAACCACCCTATGGGACCCACGGGACGCGTCCCCCCAACTTTTGAGTGGTCCCCTAACATTATTATTATGGTTCCCCCCAACTTTTAGGACGTGATTCATTATGGTCCCCCAACTTTTAGGACGTGATTGCACCTATGGCCCAAACCCATTGTTGAAATCTGAAATCACTTTTTTTATCAGCACGGAAGTAATAGAGTTATTTTGCTAAGTTGACATCTTAGAATGGTGCCTAAATAAACGTGGAAAATCAGAATTTTTATAATTGTGAGTATATTCATTGAAGTTTAGACCACTCTTGTTAGCAATGAAGTAGTAGGCATATAGCAATTTTGCTTTAGATGACAACTTAAAATGCTGCCATTGCAGTGTGGAAATTAGAAAAGTTCTGATGTTGAGGGGCACACCCCCTCTCAAAACCCCTGCCCTATCGGCGCCACGTGCTTCGGAGATTTTCCGTCGGATGCTCGTCTTTCCCCAGAAAATTTGATCCCCAGATAAGGACTAGAAAAAACACAGGTTATTACGGCGGGGCTAGATTAAACACTGGTTATTAATTCTACCACTCGCGAGCAGAGATGGACTAAGACCCTTTATTTTATATAAACAAATGGGAAAGGACATTATTTTTGCAAGTCCTAAACTATGTTTTTCAGAAGTTTTCATGACTTTATCGCTCATAAATAGAGCTGGTAAACAAGAGCCTGAAACGCGCTCTAGCTGATGCCAAAAGTAAAAAATGTGTTGGTTTCTGGGGCTCCGCCCCAGACCCCACTGAGGGAGCTTACGACGCTCCTCCAGACCCCCCCTGTAGTCGGCATTGGCTTCGTGCCCTTCGCACCTTCGGCGCTTACATTAATTTGAGCACCCCCTAGGAAAATTTTCTGGTTGCGCCCCTGGCACCAGTCCTCGCAAATCTCCATCGTTACCAAGAACCAAGCTCTCTCAACTTTCGGGCCAACCCACACGCACGCACACACGCACTGTTATTGACACCGCACGACGACTCACGATTTATCCAATCCATGAAATTGAAGAACGCTGTGATAGTAATGGCTGTTTCATCATAGCACTGAAAGATGGTGCAATTTCATCTCTTGTACATCATTATGAGGCGGTGGTGTATAGTGGGTATGTTCGTCGATTTGCAGCCGAAGGGTTGCAGATTCGAATACACCTCAAGTCGCCACGTAGGAACCCTGGGCAAGTCCTTCACTCCATGCAATTCGGCGTGAAACTCCGCTGCAGTGTCCGCGCTGTAGTCGGGAGCGCTTTTGAGTAGTGAGCTTGAAGGAGCGCTATAGAAAGCGCCATACAAACATATTAGTTCAATTTGTATGAACTGTGTCTCATGACGATAACAAAAAATGTTTCACCTCCTATGCCATCTCGGAGGTCTTCCTTTTTATTGTCTTTATTTCAATAATTGTTTTCATTTCATTTGTCTTTATTTTAGCAATAATTATTGTTGAAATAAAGACAATTGAAATGAAGAAAATTGTATTGTTAATACTGTCTTCATTTTAGTTGTATCGTGATGGCAACATATGCTTCTGCTGGGCTTTAACTGCTGAATAAAACTGCAGACAAAGCAAATCAACTGAGAAACTTCCAGCATGTCTCGAATTCCACGTAAGTTTATGCACAGTGTACATTAGGTCGACACCCCAAGCCTACTCAACTACAGACAGTAGACCTACACTGATGGTATACACAGTCCACGGGAGGCTCAGACGGTGAGGGAGAGAAGTAGCCCCTCTCCATCGAATGGCAAAGCTGATACCAGTGGCGTAGCCAGGAATTTATTATGGGGTCTGGGGGGCTCCATGGTCTGGCCGGATGCCCTTTCTGACACCAACCCATCAGTATTACAGTAAATAAAAAGTCAATAAAGTAACAAAGGGAACAAAGTAAGAAAAACAATTGTTACTACAAGCAATTGATTTTTATTATTTAAGTGGATAAATAACTTTCAAAAAACTTTTCCTAGGCCAATGGGGGTTTGGCCCCGAAAAACCCCTTGTCTACGCCACTGGCCAATACAAATGAAATCGATAACACGTGTATATTGGATGCCTCGCCTCAGTGAGGGTGCATTAGTCTCAGATCCAGAATTTTGGGAGTTCATCCTTTGCCTGCCTGTGATCAGGACTTCAGAGTCTTCCTTAGGTTATGGGACTCATAAGTACTCTACTGTAATCATAACTACTTCATTGCTTGATATTGAAATCTCTTAACGCGCTGCTTTTGATCGAGCATTAACAGCATATATTCTTTTTCGAAATAAATTATCTTTCTCTCTATTTTTCTCTCTTTTTCTCCATATCTCTCTGGGTTTTGTTTCTCTTTCTCTCTCGCTGTCTCTTTCTGTCTTTGTGTCTCTGTGTCTCTGTCTAGGCTTCTGTCAGTGTGTCTCTGTCTGTCTGTCAGGTTGTCTGTCTGTCTGTCTGTCTGCCTGTCTGTCTGTCTGTCTGTCTGTCTGTCTCTTTCCATCTCGCTATTCCTCGATTTTTCTCTCATTTCTGCATTTCTGTATCTTTATCTATGTTTATAATTATCTCTTTCTCTGTCTCCATTCGTCCGACCATCTATCTGTCTGTCTGTCTGTCTGTTTGCCTATGCCTATTATACTCATGATGCTATTCTGTTTGTAGGAGTTGTAGCTCGAGTAGTTCGTTCTTTGTGGTTGTGCATCGTCCGATTCATTCAACAGTGAGTCCGTGCTCCCAAACTTAGTAGATTTCGTTACTTTCTTAGTGAAATCTTGAAATGGTTACTGTAGTCACGTAGTGTATAATTTGTATTGAATCCTTTACATGTATTAAGCGCCTCTAAAGCACGGGTCTTTTAGAAGTGTGTGTGTGTGTGTGTGTGTGTGTGTGTGTGTGTGTGTGTGTGTGTGTGTGTGTGTGTGTGTGTGTGTGTGTGTGTGTGTGTGTGTGTGACAGTGGCGGCGCCCCCATAGGTTGACCTGCATATTCTACTCTTGAGCTGCCTTTTGACCAGCCAATAAATTCTTAGACTTTTTAATTTTTTCTTTGCACTTTAATTCTCTTAGTTAATGAATAAACCTGATGATGAAATTGTATTCCTGGTGCTGCCACTGCTGTGCGAGGAACCTTGAGATAAAAGAATGATTTTAAGTTCATAGAAAGAGGTGGAAATATATATTATTGTGCCACCAGGTCAGACGGAAGAACGTAGGTAAAGAGGAAGTCCATTCCATAGAAAGTAGAGCTCGGCTGGCAAAGTAAATGGATTTGGCATCGTGGGTCTAACATGGAGAATGAACAGGTCAAGTTTGTCAGAGAATCTGAGAGGACACAGCGATGTGGTTGAAGAATTTGGTGTAAAAAATTTATGGGCAAGACCCAGTTGAAATTTGAGCACGACATTGAGAACTTTGAATTGGACGTGAGTAGCCAATGGACTTGTTCAGTCATAACTTTTAGAGATGTGAGTGAATTGAAGAAGAAGGCGATCATTCAGTAGGCGTAGGGCATACTACTTGAGTTTTAGCCGTCTGTTATTGTTTTCTTAAATGTCATTTTCAGCATTCTGAGAGTCATCTATAGAAATCTGCCATCCTGGATCAGACATTTGACGCAGCCAGCGTGGAGGACATTTCAAGTTTTGAAGTTTTACATCATACCTGTGATATCAATCCTAATCAAGATTATTCGGTATTTCATATCTGTCATCGAACGTCCGCTTCAATTACCAACCGACGGTAGGCAGGCTATGCGTGCTGCTTGTACATAGGCCAATGCATGAATATAATGTGTGTAGGCCTACAAATGTATAATTTATGTAAATATATATACTACAATCAACACAACCTATTCGTGCGAGCGGCTTAAATGTAAAATGCACTGTCCACGACGTGTTCGTGAAATTTTTACTCTGCTTTTTCTTGAGCGCTAGAAATGACTATAGCTTTGTTTCTGGTAGACCACTTTGCAGCAGTACCAAGATACATGGCTTTAGTTTGTACTGCGCAAATAAAAATTACTGAAGCATGCACTAAAATTAAAAATTGAAAATATAGTCCTACACTAAATAGCGTTCGTTTCCCTTGAAGAAAATCTGCATGAAGTGCCAGGAATAATAGTTATTGCTCTTCGAATAATGGCATTCAAACGTAATTTACCGTAAAGTTCATGGGAATGATGTTGTATCCTAGAAAATTACTTCAGTATTATGAAAGAGGAAAGTTAGAACTATGGTGTATGCCACTGTATTTACATATAAGTATATGTGCATAGAGCATAGATAGGACTAGATCTACTCTGTTTCTTATCTTTATAATCTTCGACTTCTGTTTTAGATAACAACCAACTCGCAGCCATCGCCAATGCAGAGCCACGAGGTCTTCAGAACCTTGGAAACACGTGCTACTTCAACGCAGTCCTGCAGTCTCTCTGTCACACACACAATTTGGAGGAACTGCTGAGAAGAAGTGAGACATCCGGAAAACTAACCGAGTCGTTTCGAGACTTCTACAAGAACATGCTCTCGGGTAAATCGGGGCCCTTTTCTCCCCGCGCCCTGCGTAAGATTTTCGTCAGAGAGTCATCACGTTTTGACGACAGGGGGCAGCACGACAGCCATGAATGTCTTCGTCATTTCCTGGATAATGTGCGCAAGGAGGAGAAAAGACAGCTGGAGAATAGAGGTTCGGGTAGCAGCAGCAAAAATCTGGTCACAGTGGTTGATACAGTGTTTGGTGGTCACTTAATGACTGTATATGTCTGTAGTACCTGCCAAAGTCCCTATCATTTGTGTGAACCATGTCTTGATCTCTCTTTGCCAATCTGTTTTGATAGACCAAGTGAGGGAAGTCTCAAGCAAGGGTTAAGCAAGACCAGGAAAGACCTTCAGACGACCGAAGAGGGTAATGGACTAGAGAAGAGGAAATTTGAAACGTCAGAGGATTCAAAACTCGAACTGTCCAATGAAGATGAAACAAGGAAGTCAAAAGAGGATGAAGGCGAGAACAGTGACGTCGAGAATGAAGACTTGGGGGAGGAGGAAGAGGTGGAGGAGGGCGATGACGAAGAAGAAGAGGAGGAAGCGGAGGAGAAAGTTGAATCGAAGCGAAAGAAAAAGGATCAACCTGATAAGAAAGTAATAACATTGGAAGATCACAAAGATGGAACCGATGAGAAAATGGATGTAGAAAATGAGCGACAGCGTGACAAGGAAGAGACTATGTCAGACGAGGAGGAAAAGCATGTTGAGGAAGAGAAACACGAAACAGAAAAGTTGATTGACGATGACAACATCAGACAGACAGAGGAGACCAAGATTAAAGGAAGCAAGAGAAGAAAGGAAGGGCTTAGAAAACCAGGTGCTGTAAAGGGAGAGAGCAGCTCGACGATTAGCAATAAAGACAGGAATGCTCAGGACTGTAAAACAAGACCACAGCAAAAGTTTAATCCTAAATTTAAAACCCTTAAGATGAAAGCAATTGTTGAGCCAGAAGTAAGAGTGAGAGTCAAGTCTCAGGAATCGTCGAACGTGGACCGGTTCTCAGGAAGATCAATGAATTCATTAGAAGACGATGAACCTTACACAGAAACTGATCCTTACAGAAATGCTATTCGTTTACTCATGCAGTCACTCAGTTCTAACTTAGCCAATCAGTTGAGATGCAAAGACAGCAGAGTAAAGTCTGTGGAGGATTGTCTTTTGTACTTCACTCGCAAGGAGCATCTAGATGAGGACTACCTTTGTAAAGACTGCAATAGTAAGCACCTTGCAACCGGTGGCACAGATGTACTAATGACATCCGCTACGAAGCAAACTCTGATCTTTAATCCACCTGCAATTCTAACCCTTCACCTGAAGAGGTTTGAACTGAAGCAGGGAGGATCCGTGAAACGAAGTGACATAATAACCTATGGAGAGCATCTAGACATTGCACCGTTTTGCAGCTCCATGTGTCTCCGCAACGACCCTCCATGCAGCAACATCTGGTATTCTCTGTACGCGGTCGTGGTGCACTCTGGATCTCTGGACTCTGGACACTACACAGCTTACGTCAAGGTACAGAGGAAGGAACAAATGGGAGTGAAGAGGTTCCTGCGGACGGAACACTTCGATCGTGATATAACGAAAGAGGAACTCGTACAGATGACGAACAACAAGCAAATAAATAGTCGTGCTGCTTCAGTAAAAGACGCCGCAGTGTGGTACTGCGCAAATGACTCGATCATGACACAGGTATCTTTGGATGAAGTGTTGAATCAAGAGGCTTACCTTCTATTCTATGAACGACTTTAATTGAGCAATTAACGCTATTTATCCAAACTTCAAATTCTGATTTGGCGAAGGTTCAACTTCAGGGTAGTGCTCTAGAACTTTGGAGTCTGCGATTACGATTCACGTAGAGACTTTCCAACCCAACAAGGCGGTGTAGAAAAATAAGCAAGAAAGGATGGTTCAATGTAAAGCTCACTAATTAACATGGATTAATCAAAAGAAAACTCAGCATTTTTATTATGTGCAACAATCATTTCATAATGCATTTTCTATGGAACAGAAGCGTATTGCGACTTTGTGACTTTTATATTAATCATTATTTGCATAAACTGGTAAGCATTTCTGATTCGCTGACTAACACAGAGGAAACGACGGGCAGCCAATCCATTACTCCAGTGTTGGTCCACCCTTATTGACATCGAAGGATATCGCAGGCTTCAGGCCGAGTGCCCCAGCTCTCAAAATCAAATAATTATCATAACAATTGCAGTTAACTGGGTACAGACTAGTTACAGATAACTATGCCAGATTATGACTTTCCAAATAGGGAATATTATTTATGTACAGGTTTTACAGAAGCCTTCTGCCACCTGCACGTAGGATATAATACAAGGATTATTTTCAGCTCTCATCCCAGGTTCTTTCTCGTTGTACAAGATACTCTTTTTCGTATTGCCGAGCCTTTGCTCGAACTAACACACGCCTGTTTTCTATTAAATCTACTGGGACCACCACTTGAGAAAAAATCCAAGGGAAATACGATTGAACCCCAGTATTTGGGCTAATTTAGAAGATATTTAGCGACTTTCTAATAGAAAGTACCTAATAAAGATATAGTATTGTTCGTTCAATGTATGCATTCGGCAGTTAAGCTTTTTATTCTTTTTTTCATAATTGCTTGTGACTCAGCAGGGTTGAGCTGTTCAGTTTTCTTTATTTTGTTGTGTTTTCTTTTCCGTTTCCTTACATAAGTAGCTTGATTGGGCTTTGTCACTTTTGTCAAGCACAATGAATAAGCTGGTCTCCCTGACGTGGTTTTGTAGGCGCTGAGAAATTCTCGAAGATTTACATTAGGCCTACTTTACAATGTGGATTTTGCAAAGATTTCGTCATGGCCACCTCACATCGTCAACTCAATATAGCCTATTAGTTGGTGTCCCTAGATAGCGGTATTATTTTATCCATTTAGGACCTGCCTGTTTTTTAACCAATGAGCAAGATGTGTAAACCTGTCATGTAGGCTATACTTTGGATGCAGAATAAAAAAATTGATTGATTGATTTGATTGATTGATTGATTGAATTGTCGAAAGGTTCAAACCGCATCAACATATCCTATCGACTAGTTGATCTATGTAATATGTAACCTATGTTTGTATGTAGGCTGTGTAATATTGAATTCGTTGTGAGAACTGGATTTTGTGTTCATGCTCTCAAACAATAAGCCAACTAATTGGAAAATAACTTTGCAACTATACCTGTGATCTTGTCTTTTACTTCGTTTTTACACATTAGGCTATTGCACAACTTTAACTAGCTCGGAATTACCATTTCAAATCAGCCCACGGACCGCAGTTTAGACATCACTGCCAGTCTGCCCTACACTATGAGGGGCAGTAGTCTAGTGGATATGGCGTGTCAGAGCCTTCGTTTGTTTCTTGGTCTCAACATTTAGGGTTGGTCATTTTTGTCTTCTCTACTAACAACCTGGTCGCGCGTCAGCATTCCTCAAACGTGTGAAACTGAGATAAGTAGAAAGCGAGTCTGGTCGAAACATTTAAACATAGGCTAATTGATATTTTTGATGGGATTTAAATCTCAGACTATTCGATTGGCAATCGAGAACCCTGGCCACTAGACTATTGCACAACCCCATCCCCAACTTCGGAGTCAATTATTGTGCTTGATGGATGACGGCATTGTTGACTGCGCTCTGCTATAATTTGTCTTTTTGAATATTAGGCTATCGTCGAACCGCGCTATATTGGGTTGCTCGTTATTATAGGTATGACTTTGAATGGCTAGAAGGAAAATTACGAATCGCAAATCTAGACCAAATTTTCATTTACTATAATTGTCACTTTTTATCGTTCATGCACAATGAGTCCCGTACCTCTGCCAGCGTACGGTACTCAATATAACCATGCAAAGTATTTGGGAGCCATACAAGTATTGAGATCCCAATAGGTATAGGCTATTGGTCCCATGTGTAACTTGAAGGGGCGCTATAGAAATGGAGAAATAGACAATAAATAAATAAATAAATAAATGCAATACATAGGCCTACAAGTATGCTGAACGGACCCTGGCTTTGGCTAGCGTAGAAGTCAAATTGTGCGCTGGTTAATTAAAAACCTCTTGAACTTTGTTCGGTTTTGATAATTGCCTACATCCAAGCAGAGCCTAATGCTACACAGTACACAAGGCAGCCGCGTTTCTTATAAATGAAATTACCTTTGAAAAATTAGCGTGCTGATGCTAAATTTAGCCATTGTGCATTTTACCGTCTTTCACATTAGAGTTGATATTTTGTTCGTGAACTCGTCACTTGATGTTCAAGTTGATGTAGCATTGACGGACGATGCTTTCACTATCGAATTCGGTTTGCGCAATAATTATCTCAAGATAGTCGCTTACGTTCGGATAATAAAGTTCCAAAAGATTTTAGAAAGAGCAGTCATTTAAATCGGCTTGAATTCTGCGAAGGTTAGTCTAAGTCTGTATAATTGCCCATGGTGGTTTGAATACCTATTTAGGTGGATATGTTGCTTTTAGCTGCGTGAAAATTGCTTTCAGTTTTACTTTCTGCTCGATCCGTGTGCTACTGTGTCTGTCTGTTACAGTATTAGCCTAAAGCTACAGATTTCTATGTTAGGGTTCAGGTTTTTAAAAAGTCTTAGTAGTCTGTGAGGCATTGGTATTAGGCCTAGTAGGCCTAAGAATAGGCTGCCAGTTACAATGCAGCTTTCAGGTTAGCTTCTGTTGACTTAATTCTACAAACAGCTGAGTTTACTTGTTTTAGGTTATGATCCAGTAAGTTCTTTGTGTTTTATTCAGTTCACTTGAGGTTCGTAATGGCGTGGCTGATATAATAATTATTGTAGGCCTACGTCTCGCACCTGAGCATTCTTTGCATGAATTTAGGCATTTGTATATTAAGACACTAAAACACTTAATATGTTTTATAAAGCGCAGCGTCTGCACAAGGACGTAGCCAGGATTTGATGGGGGTGGGATTCTTCTGTTTCCAATTTCCCGTCCGAAAAAACCGATGACCCTCTTTTTAGTCATCCGGCCGAAATCTTCAGAAAATGTCACCAATTCAGTGAATATTTTAAACATTTTTTGGGGGGTGTTTTCATTGTTTTATTTTGTGATTTTACATCATGTGCTATTAAATGCATTATTTTATTTTTTACATTTTCCATTTCGGGGGGTACTGTTCAAACACCCAAAACACCCCCTAGCTACGGCCTTGCGTCTGCATGTCCTGACTGACAGAGGGCACAGTAGGCTAATCGTGGATCAAGATCATTGATTGATTAGCCTAATTGATTGATTGATTGGCTGGTTGGTTAAATGGTTGGTTGATTAATTGATTGATTGAATGATTGATTGAATGATTGATTGATCGGTTGATTGACACACAGCAATCTGATGTTTCTTGGCTTTAGGGTACTGTTTATCTCTCTGATGTGTAGTGACAAACATCTACATAACAATCTTTATAAAATGTTATGTATTCTATAGGCCTATTTACAAATGCTTCTCTATATTTAGGCCTAAAATGGTCAACTGTAACCTAGACCTCCTTGTTTCTAATTTTCCTTTTGGTATCAGTGGGAAATTTTTATTTCCAAACTATGCGGTAAAATTTTGCCTTTAAACTCAAATTTAGTTTTGTTATCGATTTCAGTGAGACTTTTACTTTCGCCATGACGTTTCGTCATTACAGCACTTTCGGTAAAATATTTGCTCGTTGATATAAAGTTGGACTTCGCTATCGATTTCAAATGAAGTTTGCAGTCATTTTAAAACTAACTTTAGCAATGAATTAGGCTAATGAATTTCGATAACATTTTCGCTTTCAAAATCAAATGACTAGTTTCGTTCTGCATTGTAGCGAATGCTTTGTAGTGTGCATGAAATTTTCAGTGTGATTTCTGCAAAGTCTTTGCTTTCAATCAAAGAAAAGTCGCTTTCGTTTTCTATTTTCAGAAAAGAAAATCAACAAAAAATTTAGGCTATTCCCACAACTCCTGATGATCTTTGCTATTTTCGTTTCTGTTAATTAAGGTTTTGCTTTTAGTTTTAGAACACGTTTTATGCTCTCCGTTTAATAACCTCCTTTACGACAGAGTATTGAGATTCATCGGTTAGTTTATCAAAGTGCCTTTTTATGATTAGGTGCTCAGAATAAGTGTCAAGCAAATATATCCTCAGTAGAATAAAGTTTAGGCGCCATCAACAAAATGATGTCACGCACCTAAGGGGGATGACTCTAGGGAGTCACACATTTGTGACGATTTGAGACGGTCCCTACTAGATACCATGTGAATTTTGTTATGACGGGTGGTGGTGGGGAGGGGAGAGGATGTCAAAAATCGTCCAGGACGACCCATTAGGCTATTTGTAGACTAAGGCAGGCAGGTTGAATAACCATGTCACCACGATCAACTTCATACAGCCATGGGAAGTTAAATTGCACTTATTGGACATTAACAAGAGAAGTAAAAAAAACTGCTATAGATTAGCTGTTACAGTAGGCCTATAAAGCGAACAGTTGAGCCAAATGCAAATGACACTACATTCACCGGAAAGCGATTCATCCGCGCCAATTTAACATCTTCCTCTCTGACCTACTTAAGGCTAGCCTAACCCGCCAACGTAAAACTTGCAAGGCTAGCACGCGAATCAGTTTCTTGACATGGGTAGCCTACCCAGTTCCTAATCATTATTTAAAGGTGTGGTTTTGAGAACGCATTTGTCTATTTAAACGAGGCCCATCACTGCACGGACTTAACACTTATACTTTTTTGTAAATGAACGCGGTTTAGAAAATGTATTCCCAAGGGAAGATCTTCCACGGTGTCCATCATGTAAGAAATGTAAGAAACGTAAGATGTGTAAGATCTCCGGGTCCCGTGCCGCATAGTCTCCACTCCAACAAGACTTAGTTACATGCCTCGCCCGCCCTCAGATGTCCTTCCAGTACCTGGTGACTCCTTAATAGTTGGTCAGCTGTTTTGAAGTGCTGTCGGAGTCCTGGATCCTGATCAACCTGTCAACCTGACAACCTCGCGTGACGCCCTGTGTTGTTCTTCAGTCGAAGCCTTTAGCACTCAGCTATTCACCTTTCCAGCACGGTGAGGAGCAGGCATTAGCCTAGGCTACTTGGAAGGTTGGACTTTCTAAGCCACTGACCTATGAATATGGCCAGCACGAATAGCGTTTATTGATTGATTTAGAAATATTCGCTATTTCTAAGACGCAACAACTCTCTCTGTTGTAGAAATGGACAACAAGATTCCGATTCTCATTGGTAAGTCGTGTTGCTTTCAAATCAGTTGCAAATGGTCGGTAATTCTTATAAATAAAAGCTTAAGAAAACAAATGAGTTAAAATAAGGTTTCCAAAGTTGATTCTGCCTATTGTTTGCTCACCTTGATGGTCACATTAATCCAGTCTGCTATCGAATGGACTGACCCAAATGACAGTAGGCCTATCAGTTTTCGATGAGATGTGAACAGCATTCAAAAGTGTGCACACTCGTTTTACATAGGCCCTATACATGTAGGCTATCTTCATTTGGCAGAGTAAACGGAAAAAGTAGGTAGGCCTACTGGTCTTTGCGAAACATAACTTCTTTAGGTGAGATTGTCGTGCGGTTCTGTGTGCAAACTCTTGACGAGAAGTAAGATTGATCTAAGACTTTCCATTTGACCTCGACATATACAGGGTGGGCCAGCATAAATGTCCCGACTTTGCACGCGTATAACTTCGCCAATTTTTAACATTTATTTATACTTTATGCATCAAATTAAAGGTATTTCACTCTAGTATTATCTCTAAAAAGGTCGAACTGATACTAGTCTCGGTTTTAATTATATGCCCGGAACAGCGCTAGCTACCATATTTTGCTGTCATTTGTGACGCAACCTGGCGCCGTTGACAGACGATGATCGCGTTTCGATCTTAATTTTACGAACTGGTAAGGGATTTAATTCGTTTGAAATGATTAACGAATATTCTAACAGAGGATGGAATAAACAATACCTTGTATTATCTGCTACGGAAAATTAATAAAACAGGACTTTCTACTTGCAAACCATGGGAATCGGAGCGCACGGCGCTCACATCCGCTAACATTGCTCGTGTGTCCGCGTACATTTGCAGTCAAGACAATGACCAGGGCAGGCCCTGCATGCAAATTCAGCGCAAAATAGGCCGTCTTAGAAGCACTGAATAGCGTATTGGAAAAGATTATAGACCTAAAGTTAAAGTAATTTGTCGACGAGAAGTCCCACGAACTCTCCAGCTCTTACGCAAAGAAACGACTGGCAGCGTGCAAGCGTCTGAAGCAGCGCATGGCAGTGCACGGCTGTTGGCAAAATTGAAAGGACGCGGTTTTGCGATTAGAATATATTCATGGTAGGGACCCTACAAACACTCAAAATGATCGTGTCTACGCGCGTTTTAGCAAAAAACGATAGAATTTTCCCGGGAAACGGCGTCATAATGCGTCAGTAATGACAAAAAACGGTAGCTAGCGCTGATCCAAGTATATAATTAAAACCGAGACTAGTATCAGTTCGACTTTTTTAGAGTTAATACTAGAGTGAAATACCTTTAATTTGATGCATAAAGTATAAATAAATGTTAAAAATTGGCGAAGTTATACGCCTGCAAAGTCGGGACATTTATGCTGGCCCACCCTGTATATAGCGCTTGCAGTTTCATTTTTTCTTCTTAATCTTGACATGCGAGTGCAGTGCACTCCAAACAAGCAGTCAACGGCCGATCCGCTACCCACGTGGTTGCTAAAAGAGTGCGCTGGTACAATTGCTCCATTTATCACTCGACTTGTAAACTGCTCAATGGCATCCGGCAAAGTCCCAACGTCCTTCAAAGTGGCAACCATCACTCCGCTACCGAAGAAACCCAGCCTAGACACTGCGGACGTAAAGAGCTATCGGCCAATCTCCAACTTGTCTGTTCTGTCAAAGATGCTGGAAAGGGTTGTCTCTAGGCAACTTGTTCAATACCTCAATATCAACCAGTTATTCCCAGACAGACAGTCAGCCTACCGTGCTTTCCACTCCACCGAGACGGTTCTCGCAGATATTCTGTCTGACATTCTTCTTGCGATTGACTCTGGCAACTTCTCTCTTCTTTCACTCCTGGATCTGTCTGCTGCATTCGACACTGTCGATCACAACATTCTGCTCCAGCGACTGCATCTTTCTTTCGGTCTGTCTTCCACTGCTTTACAGTGGATGACCTCCTACCTTACTGACAGACAGCAATGTGTCCGCCATGCCGGCTCCTCCTCCAAACCGACTACCCTTACCTGCGGCGTTCCTCAAGGCTCAGTCCTGGGACCCATTCTCTTCCTGCTTTATACCGCCGACATCCTAACCATAATATCCAAACATGGTCTGCATGGTCATCTCTACGCGGACGACTCACAAATCTATGGCTTCTGTCGTCCTCATTCAACTGACGTCCAGAATCTTCGGTCCACCTCAACGAGCTGCATCAGCGACATTGCCGAATGGATGAAATGCAATCGATTGCAGCTCAATTCATCAAAATCGGAATTTCTCTGGTGCTCGTCTTCGCGCAGAGTGGAAAAGCTAGACCGCAGTCCATTCATCATTGGTGGGGATGCTGTCGTGCCAAAGAATGAGGTCCGTGATCTCGGACTTCTACTCGACAACGACCTTTCAATGACATCACATATCACTGCAGCTGTACGAACCAGCTTTGGAATACTGAGGCAGCTGAGATCTGTGTCTCGCTCTCTCACACAAGACGTGACACGACATCTGGTGCAAAGTTTGATCCTGAGCCGAATCGATTACTGCAATGTCGCCTTTGCTGGCTTGCCACAGAGCAGTATCATTCGGCTTCAGGCGGTCATCAATGCTGCAGCTCGCCTAGTCCTGCGATTAAACAAGTTCGATCATATTTCCACCCCGATCCGGGACCAGCTTCAGTGGCTGGGAATAGGCGAGCGCATCAAGTTCAAACTTTGCACCATGATGCACAAATGCCTGAACAACCGTGCACCACCCTACCTCGTGGACAACATCAGACCGCTGGCAAACGATCCCAGCAGGTCACGTCTGCGGTCGTCCAAGACCGCCGACGTATCCGTCCCTGCAACAAAAACTAAAGCGGGCGATCGTGCCTTTCGGGTCGCTGGCCCACGCGCCTGGAACAGTCTCCCATCATCAATTCAAACAATAAAAAGCCAATCTGCTTTTAGAAAACAGTTAAAGCTGCACCTGATTTGAGCTGTTTGCATTCATGCCGAACTTTGACAATTTTGTATTATGACATTTGTGTGTAAAGCATCCTAGAAGTAGCTTGCTACTGACGATGCTATAGAAATTGTCTTGATTACATTACATTACATTACATTACATTACATTACATGCGAGTGTCTTACAACCTTTCCAAGTGATCATTGTCGTTACATATTCATAATTCGACAGACCAATAAATCATCGTATTGTTTTAACATCCAGTCACAGTGCTGCATAATATTATCATATGAAATTAGGTGAAGAGAGGATTTTTCCATTCGCAACATTCTCAAAAGAATCTTTCCAACAAGCAAATTTTCTGTTTCAACAGTTGTGCTTTGACAGGTGTGCTCGTGACCGTAGCATTGGCTAGCGGATATCTAGTGACGTGCTGCTTACCTATTAAAAGGTAAGGATAAAGCAGTGGTATTGGCATCGATGGCTTGGCAAGTCTTGCACTATGTTTTGTATGTATACAATTATCATAACAATGACCATAACCACATAATTATTTTATTGCTCAAAATAACAGATACAAGCATTATATATATATAGCGCCTCTTCGAGATTATTACTGATTACTCAGATGCGCTCTCTGCACTAACTAGCCGAATGATATTAAGAGTCATAACGAGCGAAAAATAGCAATTTACAAAACAAAACACAGTGAGCTGAAAGAGTCAACAGTGGCGAGCCCTCGAAAACACGTAGAGTTAACCATAGGATTCCCGTAGACAGCTGGTAGGCTAGATGGCGTGGCTGATCAGAGTCAATTGCTACCCTTGATGTTTCTACAGCGTTCTCAAATGTGCACACAGAAACAGAGAGATAGAGAGATACATGCAGAGACAGGCATAAGATACATACAAACAGATATAGACAGAGACTGATAAGCATAGGCAGACAGACAGAGACAAGCGGCAAAGAAAGACAGACAGAGAAAAACATGTTTTATTCAGAAAGATATGTTCGGTAGATAATGGGTCGAAGGAGTTTTTTAATTCCATAATGTGTTATATGCTGGTCCGCTTTTCAAAATAATGCAGTAGCCTAGATAAAAAGCTTTAGCGCCTAAACATTAGCAGTAAAAACAGTCATTGAAGGCAACGTTATTATGTAACTAACATTAATTGATTATCAATGAACTAACAATGTATTGACTGATTTGAATTTTTGGAAATGTTTTACCATGCCAAGGGAGAAGAAGAGAGACGAGGAATCTTGTATAGAAAACATTGAGCAACCGTTACAGAGAGAAAACAATGAGCAACCGTTGCACAGAGAAACGCATTCGAATTCTACTGTCAAAAAAGTCGCTCAAAGTGAGTTAGAAAGATTGGAGGTTATTAATATATTCTAATTATTAATTAGTCATTGTTATTTTGCATTGAACAGTTCTTTAACTGAGGACCGGCCGCACCATGGGCAGTTATGCTTCATCTCTTCTGCCTCTTGTCGCCCTCAATCACTGACCAAATGATACGCCGTTCTTCGACTTTATCAGTCAATCAATCAATCTAAATTTATATAGCGGCTCTTCAAGGGCCCTACGCAGAGGCGCTCCCGGTAGTCCGCAGCTATGTCAGTAAAACAGTAGGCTAGTTATGCTATTAGCTATCAATCAATCAATCAGAATTTATATAGCGCCCATTCAAGGTACTACTCAGAGGCGCTCCTGGCCGAGATAGTTAATGTTGAAATTATTAGGCTCTCCTTCCAGCGCTGTCCCTGAAATGAAAACTGCATTTGAATGTTCCTTTGAACAAACAAATATACCTAGTTAAAGAGAGTTGAGGACCATGCTTTGCGGATTTGTTCTTTAAAGCTATATAGTATATAAACAACAATTGGTTACATATATTCATTGCACTTGCAAGCATTGTATGTACAATGTGTGTTGATGCTGGCCTATATCATACTATAATAGCATCCATAATAATACGTGTGTTGATGAGCGTATAGTACTGCATACATAGACAATTACATGTTTTCGTCAATATTAAATTTATTGTACCGTCATTTTGTAGCGGAGGAACGGGAGGAAGCTTACCCGCCTGCTATAGACCCAATAGCTGTAGATCGAGTAGCTTCTGTACGAGGACTTAAGAATCTCGGCAATACATGCTATTTCAATTCTACCATGCAACCGCTAGTCCACACAAATCTCACGTTTCGCGTGGAACTAGAAAATCTTCGAAAGAAAGGAGACTTTGTAAAGAGCGTGCTGACATTCCTCAGCGATATGCAACATGAAAATCGGAAGCCATACTCACCGGATGAAATGCACCGAATGTTTGGCAAGAAGTCGCCAAAGTTTGCTGATCACAGGCAACACGATAGTCACGAATGTCTTCGAAATTTTCTGGACAATGTACGCAAGGAGGAGCGGGACAGTTCAGGTGCTGTTGACAAGCGAAAGGTGCTAACGGTTGTCGACAAAGTGTTTGGCGGACATTTCGTAACAGTGTACAACTGTCTTGATTGTGGGACACCGTACCATGTGTGTGAAGCACTTCTCGACATCTCACTGCCCATCATGATTAACGAGAAAGACTTGGCTGCAATGAACTCAGCGCGTGGTGGTCAAGGGACGAAGTCAAGGACAGTCAAACAACAGACTCCAAAGGGTCGGGTGAAAGAAGGTTCTTCGCAGACTGATAAAACAAATAAACGTAAACGTACTAAACAATCAGTCGGCAGCTTGAGACAGAGTAGATCTGATGAATCAAGTTACAAAGAGACAATTATTGCTGTGGACGGTAAGATTGATCTGAAATTCAGTGAAACGGATCCAGATTCCAGAGTGGATGCCACATTGCAGCAAAATACGTCAGATCAAGCTGCTCAGTTACAACCTGAAACAGAAAATACTATCAGACCTTCGACTAGCAGCTTGGCACAAGATAGCGAAATTCGTGAAAGCTCTGCTTCAAATGAGCGTGAGTCAGTTCTTCAGGATGAGGTTGTAGGCCCATTTGAAGCTGATGGGTTGCACTTTTTGAAGGAGGTAGGAGAAAATTCTCAAAGTTTCGTTGAATTGGAATCCACATCAGGCGCCAAAAACCGAGAGATGATGTCAAAAGAAGACTGCTTGACAAATTTGAATGTGTTTAACACAGACACTGAATCCAAGACAATGACATCTTCCTTGGACGATAAAGACAAAATTTCTGAAGAATCGATGACTACGTTTGGAACAGAAACTGAAATGGGAGACGTTTGCAAGACGGAAGGACCCGACACATCAGAAGAAAGCGCCAGAAAAGAAAATGTTTTTGACGAGGAGAAAGTATCCATAGATGTCTGGAGCGCGAATACATTGGAGGCGAACGTCAAGAACATTAGTAGTAGCAGTACTGAAGCGGATACTAATTTAGAAGAGAAAAACGACGCAGGGTGTGATCCAAATACACCTCAAGGGCATTCAATTGAGCCACGGATCCCCGTTGAACCAGAAGATAACAGAGAAAGCGAAGTCGACGAATTGGTGAAGAATGACGAGCGCGACATTTCTATCGAAATTGATGAATGCAGCGAAGGATTACCGTCAGAGGAGGAGCAGCTTAAACAACAAGAGGAGCAACAGCATGATGAACAACATTCCAAAAATACAGAACTGGTAGAGGAAGAGCGAAATGCAGCAGAGAACGAAGGTGGACAAGATTTTCACAAAGCAGAACCAAATTCAATAAATAACGACATGTCGGAAATAGAAGATGGACAACAGATTCATGATACAGAACAAGATCAGGAGCAACACTACATACAGGAAGACAATGAACGACATGTCACGAATTCAGAATTAGAGGAGAAAATTCCAGAAGTGATAGAGCTGCATGAAGGAAGACATCTTCTCGATGTTCAACCAGAGAAGAAGGACAATGACACAGAAGAACAAAATACTGGACAAAACATTAGGAATATAGAATTAGAAAGAGAACTGGGAGAGGAAGAAAAGCAAGAGGCTGAGACAGATAGGCAACCAGAAGTACACGAAAACAAAGAAGAATATGAAAAGAAAAATAAAGAGGTGAAAGCGCAAGAACTCGAGAAAGAAGATACGGAAGAAGAAGCACTGCGTACGGATGACAACAAAGATGGCGACGAAGAAAACAAAGATGAGAAAGATAGAAAAGATAAAGACGAAGAAATTGATGTCATCGAAGAAGGCTATGCATTTGAAGGAGAAGAAATTCAAAAGCAACAAATAGACACAGCGCAGGAGAAGGACGTCGACGAAGATGTCAAAGAAGAAATTATTGACGAAGGACATGAAAAAGAGAAAGAAAAAGTAAAGGTAAAGGCACAAGTACTCGAGGAAGAAGATACGGAAGAAGCACTGCGCAAGGATTACAACAAAGATGGCGACGAAGAAAACAAAGATGAAGAAGATAAGAAAGATAAAGACGAAGAAATAAAAGTCATTGTAGAAGACGATGTGGAGGAAGGACGAGAATTTCAAGAAAGAAACCGAGACGCAGCAGCACAAGAGAAAGACGACGACGAAGATGTCAAAGAAGAATTGAATGCCGAAACAGAAGAAAAAGATTATAAAGAAAAAGGAAAGGTAAATGAACAAGAACTCGAGAAAGAAGATACGGAAGAAACACTGCGTACGGATGACAGCAAAGATGGCGACGAAGAAAACAAAGATGATGAAGATAAGAATGATAAAGACGAAGAAATAAAAGTAATTGAAGAAAGCGACGTAAAGGAAGGACAAGAAATTGAAGAGCGAAACAGAGACGCAGCGCAAGAGAAAGACGACGACAAAGACGAAGAAGAAGTAGAAGAAGACGAAGAAGAAGTAAAAGAAGACGAAGAGGAGAAAGACGAAGAAGTAGAAGAAGAAGAAGACGAAGAAGAAGTAAAAGAAGACGAAGAGGAGAAAGACGAAGAAGTAGAAGAAGAAGACGACGAAGAAGAAGTAGAAGAAGTAGAGGAAGAAGAGGAAGAGGAAGAAGAGGAAGAGGAAGAAGAAGAAGATGAAGCTGATAAAAGAGACGACAAAAAAGACGTAGGAGAACAAGTTGCAGAAAAACAAACATTAGAAGAAGAAGATGACGAAGTTCAAAATCTACATCAAACACTAGGACAAGACGAAATAGAATTTGAGGTGGAAGCTTCTGAAATCAGCGACAGATATCGAGATGCCGTAGGCAAGTTGATGACACCTCTCTCATTGACCACACCATATCTACCAAGAGAAAAGAAACGTGTTTCAATTTACGATTGCCTGACGTACCTCACTCGCAAGGAACACATAGACAAGGAATATCTATGCAACGACTGTTACGGAAAGCACCTTGCAAACGGTGGTAAAGATATATATTTGACATCCGCTACGAAGCAAACTATGATCTTCAATCCACCTGCCATCCTAACCCTTCACTTGAAGAGGTTTGAACTGAAGCCAGGCGGATCCTTGAAACGAAGCGATATGATAACTTATGGAGAGCATCTGGACATTGCACCGTTTTGCAGTTCCATGTGTCTCCGCAATGACCCTCCATGCAGCAACATCTGGTATTCTCTGTACGGCGTTGTGGTACACCACGGTTCTACACTGACGTTCGGTCACTATACTTCCTTTGTGAAGATATGGGACGAGGACGCCGGTCTCAAGAAATTCTTCCAGGAGAAATATTTCGACAGAGACTTCACCAAGGATGAGTTGATAGAAATGATGCAGGAGAAACAACCACGAGAGTCTCATAAACATCCGGATGGTACTTGGTACTGCATGAACGATTCGTCGTTTCACAAAGTAAAGGTCGATGAAGTATTGAATCAGGAAGCCTATCTTCTGTTCTACGAAAGGATGTCTTAAGAGAAACTGATAGCTAAAAATAACGACCACTTTTCAAAACTAAAAGTTATAGGCCTACTGAAATTTGTCTTCGACGCATAATAAATTGTTCACTGTTATTTGGTTTAATTTCGATTAAAATGATTTCTTTACGAAAGGCTTTGTTGGTAAATATTAGGACTTTCTTATTGTCGTTTATCAGCCAACGTCAGTTTAATTTTTAATGCACGAACATTTTAGGATTCGCAAGTTAATTGACAAACAACTGGAACTTTATCTGTTAAATCTGTGTTATTCAATGCTATTTCAGATGCTGTTGTATACTGATAATACAATAATAATAGGCCTAATCAATCAGCGCTTCAACGTAATCGCTTTCTGCAGCACTTTTCCCATTCGCGAAGACTAGCCGTTCCAGAACATTGCTCCTAATTTTTATAAATCCGGAGGGATCATTGATACATTGTGCAAAATACTAATAAAAATATAATTAGTAATAGTAATAATAATAATAATTAACGATACAACATTTTAACGCGATCGCATTTCGAGGCACTTTCGACAATCAAGACAACGATGAGTAGGGTCATTCTGGACTAGTTTTTAACCAATAGAAGTCCCTGAGAAATCCTAAATACCTCGGGCAAAAAATTAAATAAATAAATGATAAGAATAATAATTTCTACGGGTTGCCAGGCAACCGGTGCCTTTAAGCTTTAAGTCTTTTATATGCCCGAATTTGTTCCGCTATTGAAATCAATTCCATCTCTTCTGCATTCACGTAGCCTTCGGTTAATTCTGTTGTTTGAGACCTTACTGCATTCCGTATCTGTCTGTAGATTTAGACCTATAGCACATTTCTCGCACATTGACTGTTCACTGAGTGTTCAGTGTTCATATGGTCCTAAAGTTTTGCTCAATGTAATTTTAATTTCATCTCAATAAACTGTTTGGGTTTGTTGGTCGTGAGTTGCTGTTGCCAATGTCATTATAGCCTAATTCTGTAGACCCTACAAGAAGAGATCTCAGCGGTAGTCAACGGAGTAAGCTATATTTATTTTAACTGATTAGTAGGGCCTATATTATTGTTGATGCCGTAACCAGACCAGTTTAAGAGGTTTAAAGTTTTTAGATCAATATCATTTCGATTTAAGGAGAATGTTTTTCTCAAGACTTCAAGAGTTGGTGTCAAAATTAATAGTAGGCTTGCTTTCTTATCTTTGAGTGGACAAAAATCAGTAATTATTTTATGAGCGTTAGGCCTACACAATGGCAATAATCAAATAACTGTATTTGCTCCAAAGAAATTGATGAAATATTATTACACTTACAGGTCCCTGTACATTTGATAGGTAGCATTTCGTTTGTTTGTAATATATTTTATTCTCCATTTCTATAGCGCCCCCTCATGATCTCTACTCAGAGGCACTCCCGACTACTGTAACAGCGCGGACACTACATCGGAGTTTTTCGCCGAAGCGCCAGAGCCATTGTGTATGAAGAAGTTGTTCCAAGTTCCACGAGGCGGCTTGAGGTGGATTCGAGCCTGGAGCTCTCCGGCTCCAAGGTACTGAACCCACCACTACACCACCGCGTCCCACATGTTTCATAAACTGCAAAGGATATGCAAACCAAAACTGCACTAAAACTAGAACACTCGTAAAGTTACTATAGGCTATATAATATATAATTCTGTAGTTCATAATATAGTATAAAGTTAATACGTATACTATTGTCTAAAGCGCGCATGTACCATTGATAGCCGATCTTATCTAACCCGAAAAATCGACCGTGTCTATGACACGTAATTCCACACTGTAGGCTATTCATGGCAAATTCCATGGTGGTCCTGGTCTAAAATCTAGTGAAATTTCGAGAGGACATTTCGACACGATGGAGAAAATCAGTGTAAAATGTATTGAAAGCTTCAACATATCGTTTGGTTAATTATAACCTGGCCTAATGGGTATTGCATTGTCACACCATAAATTGGGAACTAATTTAGAAACCGTTAACTATTTGTCATAATAGTAGGCCTAGGCCTAATTATTGGACAATAAATTTTGGAGATAAAATTATAAGATTAAGCATCTTGTCAGTTCTTTGCAAATTAATGGCTCTCTGTTCGTTTACAATCTCTCGTAGAACAGAAGAAATGCCTTTTGGCCAAGCGCCTCCTCTACTAAGACTTTCCTAACGTCATGGTCATTCACACAGTACCAGGTCCCTTCTTTGTTGACCGGGGTCTCAATGTATGGAAGGGATTCTCGCGACTTCAGATCTTTCATCCGCTCGATGAGACTCTCGATCGTTATATCATCACGATCAAGATACGTCTTCTGAAGGAACTGTGCGATTTTCTGGTCAAACTGTCTCGCTTTCACGTAGGCGACATAATGTCCCCACTGCAGTGAACCAGAGTGAACAACGACTGCGTAGAGCGAATACCAGACGTTCTGGCTTTGCTCGTCTCTCCACCACCCAGTGTAATACGGTCCAATGTCAAGAACTTCTTTGTAATGTACCATTGTATCTTGCTTTACATATTTTCCTGATATGATTTCAAACCTCTTCAGGTGTAACGTTAGCACTGCTGGCGGATTGAAGATCAGAGTCTGCTTCGTAGCAGATGTTAATGGGGTCTCAATGTATGGAAGGGATTCTCGCGACTTCAGATCTTTCATCCGCTCGATGAGACTCTCGATCGTTATATCATCACGATCAAGATACGTCTTCTGAAGGAACTGTGCGATTTTCTGGTCAAACTGTCTCGCTTTCACGTAGGCGACATAATGTCCCCACTGCAGTGAACCAGAGTGAACAACGACTGCGTAGAGCGAATACCAGACGTTCTGGCTTTGCTCGTCTCTCCACCACCCAGTGTAATACGGTCCAATGTCAAGAACTTCTTTGTAATGTACCATTGTATCTTGCTTTACATATTTTCCTGATATGATTTCAAACCTCTTCAGGTGTAACGTTAGCACTGCTGGCGGATTGAAGATCAGAGTCTGCTTCGTAGCAGATGTTAATCTGATCGTGGCCTCGGTCGCCGCCTCAGCACTGCATTCTCGACAAAGGTATTCGTCAATGATCTGTTCCTTTCGAGTGTAGCATCGGAGGCAATCATCAAGTGTATGCCTAAACAGATCGCTGGGTTCTCTGTGTTTAGCAAGAGTCCTCATCATGAAACTAACCGCTCTCCTGTATGCCTCCTGTTCCGTTAGTCCCGGTTCATTAGATACAGGCTGCTGACTTAATTCAAATGCGATGAATTCTGAATCTCTTTTCCGAATTTTAGACCTAGGGCTTCTTTCCCGAGAACGACCTGCGAGTGCCCTTCGTTTACGTTCACCGTATCTCTTTTCTTTGTTTTCGAAATCACGACCACTTTCTACAGTGTCGTGATCACCAGCCCTACGTTCTTCCGGGTTTCCTTGCTCAGCACCATCGAAAGCAGGTAACGGTCTATTTCTCGCATGTGTGACATCACTGCTTGGGAGCTTTGCCAAAATCTGTCGACGACTTTTTTGCGAACTACTCGAACAAATCGGAAGAGATATGTCTAGAAATGGTTCGCCCAAATGCGAGGGTGTACCACAGTCCTGGCACACGTAGACTGTCATAGTGTGACCTCCAAATATCTTGTCGACCATAGTAAGCTGCTGTTCCCCTCGACCTTGTCCCTCATCTTTCTTTAGCTCGTGCAGGATATTTAGCAAACATTCATGACTGTCGTGTTGAATGCCAAAGTCAAATTTGCCTGTTCTTTTAAAAATGTGGCGTTGTAGTCTTTGTGGACTAAATGCCGAAGCTTCACTGCCATGAATTGATACGTAAAACCGCAAAATCTCTTTATTCATGTCTCCGGGATTCTTGATTTCGCTCAACTGTCTTTCAAGAATCGTTGTCTGGGCAAGGGCCTGCATCACTGAGTTGAAATAGCAAGTGTTTCCGTTGTTGAAAAGTCCTCTGGGTTTCGGAAATACCATCATGTTCATTAGTGGAAATGTGTCTAAAACAGGAATTGGTAACTCTAGAGAAAACAAGTAATCCATTTGCATTTAATTGAATCTTGGTCTACTTTGCTTAATTCATTCATTCATTCAGAGCATTTATATAGCGCCCCTTCAAGAAACTACTCAGAGGCGCTCCCAGCCCAACCACGAACAAAGAAAAAAGACCAGAGACTTGTAGAACCTAGTCGGATGAACCACAAGTAGAGAGCGAAGCGCAACCGGGAGGTCGTTCCAGACAGTAGGCCCCACGACCGAGAAAGCACGGCGCTGCTTAATAGCTAAGCGAGCCCACGGGACTAGAGGCTCACCCCTAGCCGAAGAGCGAAGTACACGACGAGCTGCAACGTCAGAGACTGGACAGCAAAGATCACGCAGGCATGACGGCGCACAGCCAAGGACACAGCGAGAGACCACAGCAGCAATGCGGTATGAGATTCGCTGGAACAGAGGCAGCCAGTGCAGCACATCGATTAATGATCGTGGCATGGCTAAACCAATCTCACATAACAAAGCTATCGTATTCATTTTATTTGATTGACCAAATTGATAGGCATTTTAAGCTATAATCACTGCATCCCTTGCCTTTTAAATACAGAGTTTGCATGCAATATGAAAAAATGATCAGGACAAACCTGTAGACCTTCCTTTTTGTGTTGCGGATGAGCTTCTAGGCCTGTAAACGGATCTCTCACTTGAGCATCTGTGTTCATTTCCTATATGACGGCGAGCAGTCATCACTTGAAGATGATGGTCATCTTCAGTGACTATTAGAAAGAAAACAACGACCAATTTGACAGTTTGTATGTCTTAAGTTATTACGTTACTTCTTCCGATAAAGGAAGCGCAATAATATTATCATTAGGCAACTTTACTGAAATTTTAAAAAGACATGGCAGTTGAGTTGATATCATTTGAGTCTAACAATCTCAATGGAAATCAAAACAAAAGGCAGAGGATTACATATTTCATATGATAGCATTTTTCCAATGATGTCCCATTTAATCTATTTCTGTTACCTAGGCCTAAGTCTTAAGTTTCTTATGATTATCATATTAATTTAATGACCTGGATAATTTATTTATTTGCCCTCATTTTTTATATAGGCCCTATTTCATACTACCTCTATTTTTTTAATGTTTCTATGTATCCTATAACTTGTATTTACACTTTGTGAAGCGCCTCTAGTAGGTTGAACCGTTCAGGAGCTCTCTCGGTTTGCAAGTTCCCTTGAGAAGAAATGCAGATTCTAAGAATAGCGAAGAAAAGGAGACCTGTTAGAGCGATGTGCTTCTGTTCAACGAAAACTTGATGTTTTCGTGCGTAAACAGAGTTGCTGGTCCTTATGGAGCGCATTTATTGATCCTCTCAAAAACGTGATTTCGCCTTGGATTGATGCACTCATGAACCAATAAATATAAAATTTATTTTTAAAACGGACAGTGCCGTACTAACCATTTGATGCGCTCTTGGTACTGTCTGGCTTAATTGTGTATTTCTTGCAGCAGCTAAATAGGAAAAAGTAAACATCTCCAGCAGTAAGTATGCAGATACCTATTTACACACAGCGGCATCCGCAATACACACACAAGAGCATAATTACTTCAATATGTTTATCTTACTATGTTTATCTTGTATATAGACTATATAGGCCTATATAATATTTCGCAATTTGTAAATGGAAACATATAATATCGAGATTGATGCTAGGATACGCCGATCACATTTTAAAATAACTTTCATCAGCAAATCATTAAAATTTGACTGGCGTTCACCTTGAAAGAGTTGTAAAGAAGACAACGACCGCAAAAAGAAATGCATAGCCTCCGACCGCGTTAACTGAAACCATTCAAAAAATACAAAAGATTAATGTTTTGGTTTAATATCTATCAAACAGCGAATGTTTGGATGGCAATCTAGAAAAAGCCAAACAAATCTAGAAACTTTGTTGCTCCAGTGAAGGCATAGTGATAACTGTCACCTGTGCTTAAAGTGTAGAAAAGAAGTGACTGGACGCCCATTTCTTTTTCCAGGCTGTGCTGGCCTAATCAGGGGCAGAACAGCGTGCAGATTTGAAAATGAACGCCTTCCTTTTCCAGGCCATGCTGGCCTAATCGGGGTCAGGACGGCAGATTTGAAAAGGAACGCCTTCCTTTTCCAGACCATGCTGGCCTAATCAGGGTAAGGACGGCAGATTTGAAAATGAACGCCTTCCTTTTCCAGGCCATGCTGGCCTAATCGGGGTCAGGACGGCAGATTTGAAAATGAACGCCTTCCTTTTCCAGACCATTCTGGCCTAATCAGGGTAAGGACGGCAGATTTGAAAATGGACACCCTCTTTGACCGTCCGCCACAATTCAAGCCCATACTCTCGCCGAACAATAATATTGATGTGAAAGTCAAATTTTCAGAAGAGTCCGCTCAACATTACAAAATCAGCGAAGATCATAACTAAGCAAATACGTACAGATTATAGAACGACGTTGTATTTAGTCGGCATCTCAGGGTCAGCGGCGAAATGCACTCACAAATGTATAGGTTTAGCTCCCTAGATATGATTGCGACTTGGACGTCATTGCCCCATTGGAAGGAGTAAATTCCAGGTGAATGAATTCATTGGCCACAAAGTAAGCAGCATTTATGCAAGTTCAAGAGGTCTCTTGTTCTAACATAAAAATTACTATAGTGGGGTGTCACAAAATGTAAATTGAAGCGTATTTTACTAGAGATTCATTCATTCATTCATTCGAGTATTTATATAGCGCCTCTTCAAGGAAACTACTCAGAGGCGCTCCCGACTCCAGTACGGACAAACAGAACAGTTTTTAGAGATTGTCGACCACTCACCGTAATCAAATTCCCTCAAAGGATTTCCTTGATCGGCATTTGAATCCGATGATAATTTCGTGTCGATATGCATCATGCACCTAGCGTAGGAAGACAGTTTCTTACTCACGTAAAAATTAACATTGAAACGTTAATTTTTGTTTAGATATTTATTTTGCCATTCTATCCTGACTAAAAGAGTAGGCCCCTATGTATGCCTGATTAGATTGTATAACATGATCATAATAGTTGTTGTCGTTCTTGTCATGAATTTATAAGATAAGAATATTCTTTATTAGACCAATTGCTATCGGCATTTGTATGTAGGGGACACCGGGGGTTATATGTAACCCCGTTACATATAACCCCGGTCTACCCTATTCTACCGACATGGTGTAATGAACCAGGCGTACATCATCTATAGAGCCAATCAAAAGGTAAATGTTTAAAATGGCACACGTAATAATTAATCATAGGCCTAAATACGATATTAATAAGTAGGCCTTAATAGCTGTCTTCCAATAACGACCATCTATTTACACAGCACTTTGGTGCACATGTTATCCGATCGGAGAAACATACTGATCAATTAATTACATTTCGACAAATACAGTTATCCAAGCAATTGGATTGTCTAGTCATTGTGGTATTTCCGGACAACTCTCTGACGTCATTGTGGTATTTCCGGACAACCATCTGACGTCATTGTGGTATTTCCATACAATCCTCTGACTTGACGTTGAGACCGCGATTATCCTGATGCCTTGCAATTGCTGTTTAAATAGCATTACAGATTCAACTTTTTAAAATATAGTATCACAGGCCTGCCAACTACGGGAAAGCACTCGTGTAAAACTTTCCGACTCAAAGTAGTAGCCTATTTGTAAGAGCAGCAAGGACGAAATTTCTAGGATAGCTTTGTTGCAACATGAATTACGTTGAATACCGACATGCGAAAGTAAAAGTGCAAAACAAAAGTGAAAATAATCTATGAAGCTTAGGCCTACCTGTTTGAATTGGCGTTGCCTAGGATATTATGTCAAGCTCTAAATTAGCATTTAAAATTGAAATCATACAACCGACAAACCACGAAGACGCTTAGTGTTTGCACCTTGTAATAGTTAAGAAATGCACAACAGTTTACTGTTAGCCTTAGCCTACAAAGACCGCCATTAACGTGGAGTAACCATGATCAACACCAGCCATAGGTCATCACACGCCTCTATTGTGCGCAGGACTAGTAGGCTACAGGTGAAATTGCTATAGGATTTTTTGGACACATGAAAATTTCCTAGTCGCTATTTATATTCGAAGAGGTAAAGCAATCACGGCTAATGCAATCAAGCTATAACAACGCGCATTTTATCGCTCCATTAAATTTACATTAAATTTTAGGCTATAATGACGCAAATAGAGAAACCTTGTTTAGCTAAATGCAAGACATTGCAATTGCTATGGTTATGCAACTACTTACGAATTAGCAGAAATTCGGGCGTATATCAGATGCAATTATAAGACCCATCAGATTTTTCAACAAGTAAAAGCATGGACATACTTAGGAATGCGATGCTGTACGACTAGGAGGCACGCACGTCTGATGCGGCGGTCACACCAGCTCATGAACATGGTGAAAATTTTAGAACTTAGAAACATTTGGTGTCAGAAAATGTGTGGACTTGGAAACTCTGCGAAGAAAAAATGATGATAATAGGAAATTAATTTTAGCCTTTTCCTCCTCATCCTCTTACTCTTCCTCTTCCTCCTGCTCATCGGTCTCTTCCAACCCAGTGTGCTCCTTCCACTACCACGCTTCCTCCACTCTGCCACTTTTCCAACATAAAACATACAACATTGCTTGTATTTTCCATTTTGTCATGGTTGAAAATTGTATCTCTTTGATCTGTTCAAATTCTTACTCTGCAATTTTTGATACTTCAAGAAGTAAGTAACTGAGCAATTGCAGAATCGTGGACTTGAAACGTGTAAGAATTAAGAGTTATAGTTGAAGAATTGAACAAATGAGAGGCAAATGCATGAATTTGCAATTGAAGAGTTACATGTATATGCATGAAGTAAGTAAGTAAGTAAGTAAGTAAGTAAGTAAGTATGCAGCTATGTATATGTGGAATACTAGAATTGTTATGTTGAGGGAATGAAAAATGTAAGAAGTGAAAGTTGAAGAAGTGAAGAAATTGGAGATGAGAAATAATTGTACATGTAAATCGGATTGGTTGTAGAAATTTTTACTAGTTGTAGTTAAAAATTATGCTAGTATGTAAGCAAGTGTGTGTGTGTGGATTTGTAGAATTGTGCGATTTAGAAGTCGAAAAATGTTAGAAGTCAGAATTGAAGGATTGAATGATTTGAGAATAAAAGTAGGATGGTGCATGACTAAATCTGCTGGTATACACAAATTATGTGAGTAAGTAAGTATTTGAGAAATTGTAGAATGTGATTGACATATTGAAAATTGTAAGAATTAAGAGATGAAGGTTTGAAGAAATGAGAAATATGTGCAAGCTTGTACAAGTGAAAAGCATTTGAATTGCAAAAATTTTGTGAGTAAATAAGTAAGTATGCATGGAATTGTAGAATTTGCATGGTTGAGATGTTGAACGATGTTTAGATTAAGAATTTAAGGTTTGATGGAATGACAAATATGTGCAAACTTGTACAAGTGAAAAGAAAATGAATTGCAAAATTTTTGTAAGTAAGTAAGTAAGTTTGTATGGTGTAAGTAAGTAAGTAAGTTTGTATGGAATTGTAGAATTTGCGCCGTTGAGATGATGAAAGACGCAAGTATTAAGAGCTAAAGGAGTGAAGAAATGAGAAGGACGTGTAGAAATGTGCTTAGGTAAAGCTTTGACATGTGGACATTTTGTGAGTAATTGAGTAAGTGGGCATCGAATTGTAGAAATTGCCCGCCTGAGATGTTGGAAGATGCAAGTATTAAGAACTGAAGGAGTGAAGAAAGGAGAAATAATTGCGTGGATATGCATGTGTAAAGCTGTTGAAGTGCTGAAATTTTGGCTGTAAGTAAGTAAGTATGTATGGAATTGTAGAAATTGCATGCGTGAGTTGTTGGAAGAAGCAAGTATTAAGAACTGAGGGAGTGAAGAACTGGGAAATAAGTGCTTGCATGTGCCTGTGTAAAGCTGATGAAGTGCTGAAATTTTGGATGTAAGTAAGTAAGCATGTTTGGAATTGTAGAAATTGCACGTCTGAAATGATGGAAGATGCAAGTATTAAGGATTGAAGGAGCGAAGAAATGAGAAATAATTGCGTGGATATGCATGTGTAAAGCTGTTGAAGTGCTGAAATTTTGGATGTAAGTAAGTAAGTATGTATGGAATTGTAGAAATTGCACACTAGAGATGTTGGGAGATGCAAGTTTTAAGAACTGCAGGAGTGAAGAAATGGGAAATAAGTGCTTGCATGTGCATGTGTGAAGCTGTTGAAGTGCTGAAATAATGTGAGTAAGTAAGTAATCAGGTAAAAAATTGTGGAATCTGGGTGATTGAGTTGTTGAAACATGTAAGTATTGAGAATTGAATGGTTGAAAAAGGTTGGAAATGTGGTACATTATTGCATTTGTGCTATTTTGCTCATAAATGTTTTAATTTGAAAGAATGAAATATTTTTTCATGCATGTGAGCCAATACCTATTGTTATGCAACTACTTACATTATAGGTCTTTTGAAAAATTTAAGAATTTCAACTTCCGATAAATTTTTCATCCAAGTGATCCATCTATACTGGAAGAGCTGCAGCCGGAGCCGCGCCTGCTGGAGGTGGTGAAAGGAAGGAAGCTGAACTACTTCGGACACATGATCAGAGCAGACAAGCTGCCGGCATTCATATGTCAGGGCTATCTGGGCGGAAAAAGGGCTCGGGGAAGGCCGAGGAGAAGATGGATGGATGACGTGGAAGAATGGACGGGGATGGTGATGGCGGACTGTGTGAGGACCGCGAGGAATAGAGAGCAAAGGAGGAAAATGGCGTCGTCGACTTTGATCCCCGATCCGCAGCAATGAGGATGGTCACGACGGACGAAATGCTTCGTTCCAGTGGCCGAGGGCAACGACGACGACGACGATCCAATACCTGTGTACATGTACATGTATATACAACTACTTACATTATAGGACTTTTGAAAACTTGAATGCTGTTGCTACAGCGCGCAACTTTTGCACAAATAAGCTTTTTGCATAGCATACGCTGACGGAAGTACTTTTTTGCAACGCATACCTTTTGCATAGCATACCTTTCTGCATACGAATGATCTACTGAAGCATGCACGTATTAAGAATTGAATGAGTGACAAGGGCTGGAAATGCCATGCATATGTTTTGCAATTGAGCTCTTTTTGCTCAAAAATGGTCAAATTTCAAATAATGAAATATTTGTTCATGCATGTGAGCCAATAGCTATGGTTATGCAACTACTTACATTATATGTCTTTTGAAAAATTTAAGAATTTTAACTTCCGATAAATTTTTCATCCAAGTGATCCAATACCTGTGTATATACAACTACTTACATTATAGGACTTTTGAAAAATCGAATACTGCTGCTACTGCGCGCAACTTTTGCACACACAAGCTTTTTGCATAGCATACCTTTGCATAGCATACCTTTCTGCGTTGAACACCTTTTTGCATGCCACATCCTATGGTTTAATTATAATATTCAAAGCGTGCGACGGTTACTGGGTGTTGACAGGTTCAAATTTAATTAATGTCACATCTGGCTGTTCATCCCATGGCCAGTCGCCGCTGCCCGCCGATGCTTCCCATTGGTCAGGAAGTTATCCCATGGGTGCAAAGACACAGACAAAAATTTGATTGACAGGTGTGCGCACTGTTATTAGTTGATTGACAGGTCACGGGCTGTTCAATCCATGGCCAGCCGAAGCTTCCCATTGGTGAGGGCGTTATCCCATTTGTGCAAAGACACAGACACATACAGAAGCATACAAAGGCACGGACAAAATTTGATTGACAGGTGCGCGCACGCCTATGAGTTGATTGATAGGTCACGTGACAATTTGGCGGCTTGCCATTGGATGGGGGCGTGGCTGCGCTACTAACCCAGTGACGTCATCGATCTATTTTTACGTGGGGTAGAAATATTACAATGGTGTGGGGGATGTGGAGTAGAACCTGTACTCATTACCGGGGGAAGGTGGGGTAGTAGCTGTGGTCTAACAACTACTGATATCTGGCAGAAGAAATTGTGCCATTGATCTTGAGCTTGGTTTATGAATCCTAAAACCCACAAATCGCTCGCCAACTTCTGACAGTGAGACAAATAGAACCACTGGAAACCCCATTTCAGCACGCTATTTCCGCAGTTGAATGCGTGTTCAAAACTGATTCATTTGATTACCAAAAGTCAGTGCTTATTGTTCAACCTACTTAATATTGCAACTGATTGGCTCACCTTAGGCTACTACCAGCACAGTGGAAAGCTGTTGACAATTTCCAGCAAACAGCACTACTAGGCTATATGTCTATTTGTTCGTGAATGGAAAAAGTGATGAAACTAATAACAGACTTTGTAAATACAGTCATAAAGGATGAATCTCAACGATAGTCTACTCTACAAGTGGTTAAAGCTCATCGACACAGATTCCGAGATTTTAAGCACTGAGGAAACTCTTGAAACCGTACAAGTGTAACACTGTAAGATCTGTAGGTCTGTTGGAGTGAGAGTGGAATTGCAGTAGCAGTTTGTGGATAGAGTTACATTTGTCTGTTGATATTAGGGTCATGTTCTGATCAATAAAATAATAAACACATACTAGTTTTTTCATGTATACTTACATACTTGCAATTTGTTTTTTCAACCAAAAATAGCGGTTATTGTTAAACTTCATCATGCTGGTGGCAAGGCTTAACCTTAAAATAGAATCCTAAAATTTGGTTTTTTAGGCTCATCGCCATGAATTTTCAACTTTAATTTTTTTGGAGCACCCTAGTGCCCATCCATTTTCATTCTTTCTAGACCAAGAAAGATGTGCTGTATGAGAGACGTTTGCAATGCTTTAAGCGCAATTCACGCATCTTTTTAGGTCCACTTTTTTCACAAGCTGAGCGGGCGTCAAACGCTTCACAAAATGGAGGTGAACATTTTTTACACGAATTATAAGACTTAGGCCTAGACCCATAAACTTGTGTGGTTTGAGAGATGTTTGTGGTGCTTTATGCATGATCATTTCAAGCTTTCATACACGAAAAGCTTGTTCATTTAACAAGACGAACGGGCGTCATCCAGACTCAAGACTTATCTATTTAAACAGTCGTATTATTGCTAGTAACTTTTGAACTCTTGTACAGCGCCCTTTCCTTCGGCCTCGGCTGAGCTACGGCGCTATATAAATCGTCTTATTATTATTATTATTATTCACTATCAGACCTAGCACATGCAATACAACTCACTGACAGATCAAAGACTGCACGAATGAAACAGATAAGTTAAATTGCTGATTTCAGCATTGATTTCTCAATCGAATTTAAAATCTATAACGCTGCAGTATGTTTTTGACCAGAAGCCGATGATAATTATTCACCTATTGCCGTGCTAAGCAAAAAGACAGTAACTCAATTTTTTCCTGTTTTGAGTTAGCACTTGTTTTCACATCCTGACAACATATTCTATCATAATATATATAAGCAAGGAAACGATATCTGTACGGGAACATGGAAAAAATGGAAGCGAAATTTACAGTAACTCAATTGAGGTATCATGGTGCTAAGCAAACACGCAGTAACTTGAGTTATTGTCTTCTTACTTAGTATCCCATGTATTTTGATGGCCGACCGACTTACAGATATTTCAATATTTCAGCTTCCAATTCACTTAGAATCACCATCCTGGTTTTAAAACAAACACACTTAAGGTCAATGATTCCAATGGAACTATCCCAAATTTCCCCGTGCCCTCAATAGCGGCCATTTTCCAAAATGGCCGACCAAAGAAATGAATTTGTCAATATCTCGTCTTTCAGTTCACTTGGAATTGTCATCTTGGTGTCAAAACATACAAATTAAGGGTCAAGGATTGCAATGGAGCCATCAAATATTGACCATGCCCTTAATAGCGGCCATTTTCCAAAATGGCCGACCTAAAAAGGAGGATTTGTCAATATCTGGGCTTTCAGTTCACATGGAATCGTCATCTTAGCGTTGAAGCATACGCATCTAAGACTAAAGTTTCCAATAGGACTATAACAAAGTTGCCCATGGTTTCAATGGCAGCCATTTTCCAAAATGGCGACCAAAATAGGAATATATTAATATCTTAGCTTCAAATTCGCTTATGATCATTATATTGCTGTATTAACACATGCATCTTAGGACAATGGATTTATTCCACAATGGGGCCTTCGCAAATTTTCCCATCGTTTCAATGGCAGCCATTTTACAAATTGGCCGAACCAGATATACGAATTCACTCCAAGTTTACGCAATCTATCGCCATAATATAAGAATTCCTGGCGCTTTGGAATACTTACACCTAGAAATGTATGTTTAAACACCAAGATGACGATTCTAAGTGAACTAAATGCTGAGATATTGAAAAAACCATTCTGGTCGACCATTTTTCAAAATGGCCGCCACTGAGGTCATAGAAAGTTTTAGATTGCACAATTGGAATCCTTGCCCCCACAAATGTATGTTTAGGCACAAAGATGACGATTCTAAGTGAAATAGAAGCGGAGATCTTTAAAAATATGTGGATTGGCCAGTAGTGTGGTAACTGTGGTTCCCAGATACATGGTAAAAAATAAAGTTCAAGCTAAAAACAAAGACACCCTCCCTGTTTGTTAGACCTATCAATAGTATTATTGAGACAAAATTTCAGCTTCCTATTCCAACTGGAAGGCGGTGCTCAATGACTGTGTTACTTTGCATGGGCCAATGCATAGACGTTAATGTAGAAATACATGTGTCGAGCATATATTCCCATACAATTGAGTTTTATATCGAAATAAATCAAACATTACTGTAACATGACAATATGTGTGATACTTAAAGAGTTGGTCAGCTTGAAATCGAAAATTTCAATAGGTTTTAAATATGGAAAGTGTCAAAAAATGTCAAAAAACATTATTAAATCCACAAATGACTATAATTGTTCTCATTTTATGACTCCAACACCCGATGCACTCAAGAAGGCTTTGCAGTTTGCAAGCACGGTGTCAACGGCAGATTTCTTGATTGATTGAGTGAGGACAACTTTCCTATTTGCCTTGACCACTCGGAGAAAACACAGCTTTTTTCTTCTTCAGCGATGAGTCAGTTGAATTCCTCGAACAACTTCACACTTCTCTCAGCCGTGTTGTTGACCACTCTTAATTGCCGACTTCAGTCTCTGCCCTGCTGATAATCCTCATTCTCAATCTATTGCTCTGGTGTAAGTGCAAAAAGAGAATCACCAAACTTCAGGTGTGGCAGTAGTGTCAGTGTTCACTGGGTTACAAAGTCGCTCAGGCAATCCCTCTCCTTCAGCTCCACATCACTACCCCCCAACATCCTTTCACCCAGGATTTACAGTCATTCCGTAAAATATCTCCACCTTATCTGTAGCAGGCAGTTGGCAACATAACAGTGTCAGACTTTAAGCTTCATCTGAAAGGTACAATGTACTAGTGATTTTATAGGCCATTTATGGCTTCAACGCTGATCTTCTATAGATAGAAGTCGCCTGAATCATATTTCCTAGATGAATCAAAATTGACTGATCTTGTCCTGGAGTTTCAGCAGCAAAAGAAGATCTTTGCCCGTGCCAAATCACAAAAATGGATGAATCTGAGTTTCTTCCTACTTTCTTAGATTGAATACGTCACGTTGATTGCTAAATCGGTATGTTTTGATGGCATACAGTAACCTGGCCATTCAACGTGTATGGTAAATTGGGCTCTCCAGTTTCTTATTGAGGGCTGACTTCCAAGGACAACCATTGACACCTCAATGATTTCTTGGTAGTCATCTCTTAAACTGACTTTATTTGCAGCAGACTACTTGAGAAAACCGAATGCTCTCTCATGGGAGGCTTCAGTAATGGATACGACTTATAGAACTCGGATGTTGTCACGTGTTACACCATCCCACACATTCTTAAATCTCTTAAATATTGGATTACATTTTTAATTAGATGGACCACAACACAAAATGGAGATTTTCGCTAAAATCAACTCCATCCCAATGACGACAGCAGGCCAGCCACAGAACTTATTACCTATTATGTCTTCTTGAAAAACGTATACTCCTCTAAAACACCCGGTGCTGACATGTGTTGTATCAAAGATCAAGGCTTGGACATTATCCGTGAGTCTTCATATTAAGTTCAAAAGATAATGAAAGACTTTGGATTTAAATTATATCCTGCATAGAGTGAAAGTTGGACACAATAAAGAGTTTATCCACACCATCACCTGAAACTAGCACTGACAGGCGGTCAACATATCCAGTGTGCTGCAAGTGGGTACAGATTCAGATCTCACAGCTTCAGCATGCTCCATCCTGGTCTTCGTAAGCACTCCATGTGAATGGTATTCCGTGAAAGTGACAGGACAAAAGATCGCACACAAGCGCTGCTGCACAGTGATTGACACCAACAATCTCAATGCTTCATGATCAAAATAATCAGAGTATAATATGTCATTGCTATCAAGTACATTTGTCAATTGATGGCTAAACAGCAGTCTAGTCTTGACTGCGGTAAGTATAATAGCACAACAGAAATTATTTCAAGGTCATCTACACGACAATGGTTGAGGTTTTTGATCAAGCTACAATGAATTAAGATTTCTATCCAATACAACTATATGGTAATATTTCCATGTCGTTGAGCACCACCTTCCAGTTGGACTAGGAAGTTGAAATTTGGTGTCAATAATACTATTGACAGGTCTAACAAATTGAGAGGTTGTCTTGGTATCTATCTTGAAGTTTATTTTTTTAACCACCCTATAATGGCCAGCCATTTTGAAAAATGGCTGCCATTGGGGCCAGTTTGCAAATCTGCGATGGCCCTATTAACAAGTCTTTTTCTTAGAACTTGTTCGTGGTATGTACCAAATTTTATGCAAAGTGAACATTTTCTCACCAGTCTGCGGCACTATAATGAAGACTGACTGCTTTCTTGCTTAGGGGCAAGCCGATATTCAATGCTTCGATACTGAGCAAAAAGACAGTAACTCATTTTTATACAATTTTCACTCAAATTTCACTAAAAACGAGTTTATTTCCTAAATTCACAAGTTTAGATATGACAGATTGCAAAAATTCAGAAAGATTGAAGTATTATTTCTGGTTGGATTAAACCGATTTCTTCTTTGTCGTTTTACGCGGAATCACCTTTTTTGAGTTACTGTCTTTTTGCTTAGCACGGCAGTATAATAGGCATAATTAAAGAGCATGCAATAGCTCGCGGTCTGCTTTGGCTGAAAAATATATAGTGAACTTACTATAGATATGTAAGTAGGCCCAGTCCTACCAATAGGCTTAATTAAAAAATGTCATGACATCATAGAGTTTTCTTCAAACATTTTGTTCGGCAAAAGTCAATCATCTATATAATTCAGGTCCATGACTTGCAATTTGCACACAAAGAACGACACAATGATAATTTTTCATTGTATCTAAAAATAAGTTTAGCAATAATGCGTGTAAGTGGAAAATAGAGGCAACTACGTGATTGCTTAAGTAAGTAAGTAAGCATGTAGCCTACTTTATTGAACCGCCAGCAAACGCACTGCGGGAACAATGGACAAGAACAGAATAGGCCTAATTAAAGCATGTCCAATCACGACAAATAGAAATATGCAATTCAATAAACATATTATACAACTACATAATAGACACGTTATGAACTATACATGAGAGAACTTAGACTAGACATGAAAAAAGTATTGTCACTTGAATAGCATCCGTGTTATAAAGTCACATCTGGTTAATGCGTCTGCATGAGGAATCTCACGGTTATGAGAACGAGGACGGAGTGAGTAGGTAGCATATTTAATGGGAGGCAGGGCTGAAAGTGGTTTGGAAAAGTTGCCGGGTCTGACTTTTGGCCGGAAAGCGCCTTCGGCGCTTAGTTGGGAGTGCCGAAGGCGCGAAGTTGCGAGTGCCGAAGGCACGAAGCCCATACCGATTAGGGGGTCTGGGGGAGCGTCGTAAGCTCCCCCAGCGGGGTCTGGGGCGGAGCCCCAGCGACCAACGCATTTTTAGCTGTGTTGACCTCAACTAGAGTTCATTTTAGGGTCTTATTTGCCAGCTATTTTATGAACGATAAAGTCAGGAAAACATCAAGAAGAAGTCTTTTTGCAGAGTAGCAGATTATCAGGATAACAAAGTCAAAGTTTTATATTGCAAAAGAAATGGGTTTCGTCTTTACCGGTGATCACAAAAGTTACAAGTTTAGGCCTAGAACAAGTTTCTAAGTTTACAGCTGTCATATGGATACTGCATAGGACAACCCTTTATGGGTTTTACCGGCTCAACCCCCCCTCCCCAATGTGTAATTTGAATTCCAATTTTGTAAAGCTAATTCTACGAAGGCTTAGCCTATACCTTGTGTATTTTGCAACCATTGCTTAGTGTTGTGCCACTAGCACTAGCCTCAAGTCACTTCACTATGGTTGAAAATCCCAAAGCGAATCCACATCAAAGTTCTCTCCTTAACCTACAACTCCCCACAATGCTCCCAGGGACCCAGTCCAGATATCTTCGCGAGCTGTTCACCATCCAGCCAATCAGCTTTACCCGATCGTCTTTCTTTCTCGACCGCCGGTCACAAGTCATCTCAAGTTCTCCATCAGAGCCATATCCAACACAGCACCACGCATTTGGAATGATCCGTCTCCGGAATTCCGATCTTTTTCAGTCCCTCCACCATCTTTTACTGATCACGCACCGTCACCTTCCTCAGGCTCCTCCATCCATCGCACCTTGGGCTTTTAATTCGAAAATGAAGTCACGCCTTTTCAAAAACTCTTACTATGTCTCATCTGATCCTCCATCTTCCAATTCCCGGTCCAGACGACACTCGCCTTAGTTGCTGTCCCGCCCCCTCTGATCTTTTGGTAACTCGACCCGGACCATCTTCGGACTACTCTTACGGACAACTCTTTTGACTCGACGCAGCGCTCGTAAATAAGCTGGTGCCCCGCGTTTGGCTTTTGAGTAGCGCTTTAGAAGTTTGGAGATGACGGTTACGATCGAGTGTGATTACTAAGAGAGGGATGGGTTTGGTGGAGGAGATATGCCCATCCACATTATCAACATGTTTTTTTGAATTTACACGCTGCAATATTAGCATGTTAGACTGTCATTAGAGCGAAAATGCTCATCATTTCAGTGCTGATAGTCGTGGTTTACGGCTTAAAAGTGTCTTCTCCTATTGCTTAAATCTGTCAAATTCCTAACTGTAATGGTATTATTTTAAGCTGTCATCTCAGCAAAATCTCATTATTTCACTGCTGAAAGACTTGAGTTCAACAAATATCTCCTCCACAATGGTCAAATTTGATGAATTTCCACATTGCAGTAGTTGCATTTCAGGCTGTCATTTTAACGAAACGGCTCATCATTTCAGTGCCCAAAGTCGCGGTTTATGACTTCAAAAGTGAACCCTTGTATTTTAAAAATGTTTTTACATAATTATCAACACTGCAGTGGCATCATTTTAAGCTGTCATCTCAACAAATTTCTCATTATTATTTCATTGCTGAACGAAAATTTATTGACTTAGGTGTTCAATGAATGTCTCCACCACCGTCACCACGTCGTAGGCCTATAAATTTTTGAATTTCCACACTGCAGAGGTAGAATTGTTTGCTGTCGTCGTAACAAAATTGATCATTATGGATAAACAGTGGATGACACTCTAGAAATTTATAGAGTCTAATGATAGGCCCCCTAAGTCTCCACCTATGATTGCTGCTGCTAATTTGACATCCCATTTCCATTTTGGTTTGGTTTGGCTTTGCTAATTCTGGTCAACGCGCGCGTATTAATGCAATAATACGGAAAATGGTGCGGCTCAACTTTCTTCCTGCCGACCAGAAGTCGTTCGATGACCTCTGTGGTCACGCTGATTTCTCCCTCTTCTCTTTTGTACTCTACAACCCAAGCCACGTCCTTGCTACTCTATTACCTCCCATTAAAAATGCTACCTACTCACTCCGTCCTCGTTCTCATAACCGTGAGATTCCTCATGCAGACGCACTTACCAGATGTGGCTTTATAACACGGATGCTATTCAAGTGACATTATATATATTTTTCCTGTCTAGCCTATGTTCTCTCCTGTATAGTTCCCAACATGTCTATTATGTAGTTGTATAATGTGTTTATTGAATTGCATATTTCTATTTGTCTTGATTGTATACTTGCATTAATTATTCTGTTCTTGTACATTGTTCCCGCAGTGCGTTTGCAGGCGGTTCAATAAAGTATATACTTACTTAATGTAGTTGTACAGGACTAACGGCGTATCCCCTCCCAGGAAGCCGGCGGGCCGCCCAGTAAGATTATGGTGCACATAACCTCATCACGGGTCGGCGGCATGTTTAACATATCTGCGGTGTATTCATTGGTATAAGCATCTACGCTAGTCATTTGCCGAAAATGTTTAAAAAGCCTACCGTTTTAACCTAGTTTTTGGCGAATGACGACCTTTTTTAGTCATTCGCAACTGATTTTTGGTAAACAAGCGACCCGGCTGAGACCCGGCAACAGCAGGTCCCGAAAATCGGTGCCGGGTCGCAGACCCGGACCGACCCGGCTCACTTTCAGCCCTGATGGGAGGTAATAGAGGACCAAGGACGTGGCTTGGGTTGTAGAGTACAGAAGAGAAGAGGGAGGAATCAGCGTGACCACAGAGGTCATCGAACGACTTCTGGTAGGCAGGTAGAAAGCTAAGCTGGACCGCACCATTTTCCGTATTATTGCATTAATACGCGCGCGCTGACCAGAATTACCAAAACCAAACCATGCAGGGGAGGCATACATAAGGCAAGCTAATGTGGTGGTGGCCTGAACTACATCATTTAAGCGCGTCCCGGATAGGCCATGAGCTACAAGGACACGTATCGCATAGAGCGATTGACAAGTCTTAATAGGCCTACAAATCCGGTCAAAATGGGGGTCAAAACTAAGTTTATCCTTTAAGGTTACTCCAAGAATAAGAGACTCAGAAACCTAGTCATTCCAGGTATAGGTGAGAGGAGGTTGAGCAATTTAGATCGCAGACGCTTAAAGATCATCTCTTTGGGTTTATTGTTGTTGAGTTTAATATTACAAGAAAGTGCCCAATTTGTAATATTTTCAAGTTCAAGAGAAGTGGTATCTATAGCGGAGGCAGGTATAAGGATGTAGCTGTCGTCAGCGTATTTCAGCAACCGATTAATGCAGTGAATGAATTTCAGGTCAGAGATACATGACATTGTAGCCACCACAAAGTCAGCTGTCAGCAGACCCAAGTCCAGAACCTTGTTTAGGACCTTGATACACACGTGCTCAATTTGGTATCTCCCTGATTTTGGATTGAGAGCTGGGAAATGTTGAGAGCAGTATGATAATTGTAGAAAGATAACTGGGGTCAGGCTATGATCCGAGTGGAGTTGGGTTGTGAAAAGAGGATTTGTCTATGTGACTCTAAGAAAGACTAGCGAGGGTTGAATCCCCTCAAACCCCGAAAATTATCACCATGGATGGAGGAGATGTCAGGTCACTACCGTTGCCATATCCAGGAAATGGCCGGAATACAAAAACGACGTTTTTGCTGCGCACCGTGTAATTACAATACACGAACGTGACATACAGGCAAGAATATCATTATTACACCTATCCTAGATAGCATAGCCATAGGCACGCCCTTACCCTTTGAACAGGAAAGCGTATCAGCGAAATGAAAATCTTATGCCGGTACAATTCGTGTTATGTGCTTAACTTAACCCTCAGGCTACCAAGCTTTTTTTTGTAACACTGACTACCAAGAGGGGGGTGGTTACCACCCCCCTGGATTTTGGGTTTGGTTTGAGATATCATAACTTGTAATACACCATTTGATTCAGCATTCATTTCTGCACAAAATGGTATATTTAGGTTCAGAAAATATGAATGCCCCTCGAAATTATGAATTTTTTACCATGGGTACCCGTCGATTCCACAAAATGTATGCTTACGCATAGGGAATATATTAGATTCTGTGTGTTTTATACATGATTTATATATAAAAAGTAGTTTACATATAATAAAGTCCAATATTCAACTATAAAAACTAGTAATAATTCTGTTTTATGTTAAATCAAAACAAAAAAACATGTTTTAGCCGCTGAAAAACGTTTACGCACACATATCGGTTCGCGTTGCAAAAAAAACAAAATTTTTTTATACATTTTAATTTATTTTGAGCACTTCCGATCATCAAATTTTAAATTATTTAGTATTAAAAAATAGCCCTAAATGCCCTCTACAGAATGGCATAATTTATTTCTATTAAAAAATAAATTATGGATAAGTTGTAATAGAAAAAACATGACAATCTTATGAAAATAAAACACCTTTATATATATTTCAATTTATTTTGAGCACTTCCGGTTGTCGTAAGACAACTCAATGAGCATGGAAATGTAGCCCCACATTCCCTCTATAGAATGGTATAATTTGTGTCTCTTAATATTAAGGGGCGGAAAAGTTACAGACGATATTCTAGGGGGGTGGTATCCACCCCCCTGGTACCTTGGGTATATCGGGTGTAACTTTTGAACGGTAGGGGGCATCATCAAAAGTTTTAGCTCAAGATGTGTCCCAATGAATCCTCTACAGCTACCAATTTTTTCAAAATTTTATTCCAGACGGAACGCGTTTGATTTGCGAAAAACCTAGGGGGGTGGCAACCACCCCCCTTGGTAGCCCGAGGGTTAAAACTGTATTGAACCCATTCTTTCTTATCGTTCACAACACTAACGTCATCTTGCAATCTGCCCGTCATAACTCGACACGAAAACACAATTTAAAAGGAGTAGACCTATAGTTTTGCAACAGCACGGCGGTTGACAGGCGTCAGTAAAGTAACGAAGTAGGCTAATGAAAGTGTGTTTCCAAAATTACATCAGTCACAAAAATTAATGATGTGAATAAGGTTAGATTAGTAATTCCGAGCGCGGAGTGAAGCGTATAATTAATTATCAGACTTCGCAATCATTATTGCCACCGATCATGAGCCTGCTTTTACAGGTATGGAAGAGCACAAGAAGCAATTCCAAACTTTGGATAAGAAGATAAACATGATCTATTAAATAAAGAGAAGATTCTGTGTGTCTGTCTGTCTGTTTGACCGGGATGCATTTCCACAGTTTTTGAGCTTTTCACTCCAAACCTTCACTACTGTGTAGGTCTCGGCATGGGATACCCCGTGGAGGGGTTGGTGAATCTCTACCACCATGGGTGGGGTCAAACCCCACAAAAATTTCGATAGAACGCCGCCATTTATCTGAAATTTTCTACCTAGAAAGAGCGCCATCAGCTCAACGCAGTGAAGGTTTGGCGAATCTCTCCCACCATGGAGGCCAGGATGGGGGGAGACAAAAACGCTAAATTTCGCTTTTTCACCGGCATGCATTTCAACAGTTTTTTTAGCTTTTCACTCTAAACCTTCACTACTGTATCGGGGTGGGGTGGGAAAGGGTGGGGAAGGGTGGGGTGGTGGTGCGGGTTGGGGAGGGGTGGGTTGGGTTGGGTGGGATGTGGTGGGGTGGGTGGGGTGGAGTGGGGTGTGGTTGGTGTTGGTGTTGGCACCCCAGCTAGTATACCAATAATTTATTGCAACGCCAAGATCGATAAGCCAAGATCGATAAGCACCACGTTTTACTCGTGATTAATAGCCTAATAGCGAGAAGTTTTGAATGGATTTAAATCACAGGAGCCGTAACTTAGGGAAGGTGTTGCGTTAGGCGAGGTTAGCCAGCTGTAGGCTATGCGACCGCATAGGATATTCAAACGTAAAGACAGAGACACCTTATACCAGTGGTGGCCAACCTTTTGTACATAGTGTGCCACAAAAAAATCACGCGTACCCTCCGCGTGCCACCACATGATATACCAAAGAGTCATTGTGACCTGTTCCAATATGAAATATGCACTTACATAAAGTAACTATGCAGATTCGGTGTAAGCACAGTGTTAGTTCATGGCTAGCTACAAAGAAATCATGATTCTTTCTTACTCCAAGTACCCTACTGAGCCTCATTTTCATGTTGCGCTCAAGGGCAATGCTACTCATTATTACTGCTTCGATTTTTGGGGACACCTGAACGTTCTAAAAACTTGACAAAGCCTTTACTCGCCAGCAGAATAAGTTTTTATTTTATGCTGATATCAGACTCAACTCGTATAAATTTTGACCATCAATATCAATTGACCCCTTTTTCTGACAAAAATTACTGTTTTGCCTAAAAGGTGCTTTCTCTGGCTGGTAAAATTTGTGCTAAGAGCTGACCGAGGTCGGTATTTTTCATTAGAGTCCCCATGTAACTTGCTGAAGCGACGTTCAACACTAATTATTTACATATCACAACTGTTACAGTGCAAAGCAGAGAAACAGAATTTGAATGACTTTTCCAGAGTAAAAGTAATCATACTTTTTCTAAAAATGCTGTTCTTCCAAATTTACACCAAACTTCTGCAAGGCAATGCTATCTTCATACTTTCTTGCTAAAGACATACCGGTAGCCAATAACAGACACCTATTTGAGAAGATCAGGCAGTCTCTTCCTTTGTCTGATCCTGTAACCCTACAGTGGAGGAGGGGGAACCCAAATTCTTATCTCCGAATGGTAGCAATAATCTGTGGAGAAAGTGGACTTTGACCGTCAGCCTCAGTACGCTTGGGTCTCCTGTGCTGCGTCCGTCTGCAGCTGTCAGACTAATTGACCTCACCTCTGGTCACTGCAGCTAGGGAGATGCAGAGGCACCTAAGATTCGCCTAAGATATAACATTTTAAAGTAGCAGAGCTAGCATAAATATTTTTCAAAAATGCCATGGTCCTCCGTGCCACTCATCGCAGGCCGGTGTCATGAAACGGAGTATCCCCCCTGAAAGCTATCGGGGGGGGATGAATTAATCTATCCCCCGGATGGAATTAACCGGTCTATACTATCCGGGGAGATAAACCATTCTATCCCCTTTTTTGAAAAATGCGCATAATAAAAATATTTATGCTGTAATCAAAATTTAAAGTGACTCCAATTGTTTTAAGTGTCCTAGGCAATGCTCAGATAAAGGCAACTCGAATTTATTTAGTGACTCTGAGTGTTCTTGAGCGTTTTAAATGTTTTAAGTGCTCTAAAAACAGGGCAAAACAAATTATCTAGTCGGAATAAACATACCTGTTAGTATCATTGTTCAAAACAAAGCAGATGAAAATTAATTTGCAAAAAAAACTACACGCGGAAGCGGTTTTTTCGACTTTTTTAATTTTGGGGGATACAATTAATACGGGGGATACTCTATTTCGTGACACCGGCGTGCCACAAGTAACACGCGTGCCGCAGGTTGGCCACCACTGTCTTATACATATACTAATCATAGCGCACCATCTTGTGACTTCTTTGCGTTGCTGTTCACCCGCCCTTGAAGAACACTGTGAAAATACACTGTCAGTCAGATTCAAGATGAACATTGTGCATAGCAAAATTTCTGCTTCTCTCGTTTCAAGTAGGTTATTCATGAAAGGAAGGCTGCGAATTTATTGAGCAAAAGGAGAAGAATTAAAAGATAATGACAACGACAAAGGAACAACTACCAATACCACACCACAGCCACTGCTGTGGCGGGGGAGTGTCCAACCGGGGTTGTGGGCGGGTGGGGGTGGTAGTGGTCGGGTGTAAATAAAATGGCAGGGACAAAGTCCCGGGGCAATGTCCTAGACCCATTGGGAACGTCTACAGCATTATGGAATGCATATCTATGATGACATGCAAACAAGCATTTAGTTGTGGTCTCTCGTGCCTACAATCCCATGTATGGGATCGGGCTACTGCCACTAGCTTTGAAAATAAAGTCATAATCCGCAATTCTGGCAAATACCTATTTGCTGAAACACATTTTTGCTAAGCGAAAAATAAGTTATTTTTGCTTAATAATAAATGAGTGCATTAGGCCTATACCAATTTTTTAGAGTAGCCATTTCATAAATGAAGAATTAAAAATCTTTGTCCAGAAATGACACCATTAGGTTTACACCAGAAATTTGACAAACTTCTTCAGGTCTAAAGTCATTATCTTGAAGAACAATCAGCATAATTTTTTTTAAAATTGCTCTTGGTTTATAGAAATACTAGATGGGGTATCCGGCGTTGCCCGTGAAATTTAGGATTCGCCAATCCCTCCGTCCCTCCCTCCATCCCACCACCCCTCCCACCCTCCTTCCATCCCTCCCACTCTCCCACCTTTCCTCTCTCCATCCCACTCTCCCACCCTCCCACTCACCCTCCAATCCTCCTTCCCACCCTCCCACTCACCCTCCCTTTCTCTCTACCTCCCTCCGTGCGTCCTTCCCTTCCTCACTCCCTCCCTGCCTCTCTCCCTCCCTGACCCCCACCACACCCCACTACACTCCGACCTCCACTGGTCAATCCCTCCCTCCGTTTCCCTCCATCTCACCATTCCTCCCACCCTCCTTCCATCCCTTCCACTCTCCCTCACTCCCACCCACCCACCTTCCCTCCTTCCCACCCCAACCATCCCCTCTCTCCCACCCTCCCACGGATTGGAGTCGATTGCTTCAAAACTGTGGCCGTGCATAGCTAGCAACGAAAAAACCCTTACAAAAATATATGTAAGATAATCAATTTTTTTATCATCCCACATGTGGGATTGTGGGCACTGATGGATTAAGATCATTGGCTAGAGTGTATGATCTGATTTAGGTAATCTATCACTTTAGCGTCGGAAATTATTTCTATGCGGTATCGACAAAGGCAGTACTGAAGGCGTGTCAAACATTACGGATCTAAAAATATCTTCATCCAGCTTCCACTTCTTTATGGTTCTTTTCATAAATCCAGCTTCCATTTCTGATCTGAAAATGCATTCATCCAGCTTCCATTTCCCAAGCCTTTTCGCGTTAATCCAGCTTCTATTTCATCAATAACGGGACCTTCATCCAGTTTCCATTACTTAAGCATTTTCTTGTCAATCCAGCTTCCATTTCTGATATAAAAATACATTTGATTGACGAGAGAACGCTTAATAAATGGAAGCTGGATTTAAAGAAATTTTTAGATCAGAAATGGAAACCGGACTGGTGTGCGCGGCGTCGTCTTATGAAGAATACAATGCCATGTGCTTTATGTCATGGCGTTCATACTAAACACGTATATAAGCCATGGAATGTTTTAGAAAGTATAGAAAGTAATTTCCGACGCTAAAGTGCTATTTTACCCTGATTTAATAATCGAATCATGTATTTTGAGTGTTCCTATAGGTTAAAAATAGTTGGTCTATCAGACTATCGGTGTTGTATTAGTGGCAGATGCCACTCCGCATTACATTACTGTCCATGCTTCGGATTTTCTAGTTTCAACTGGTATATAACTGACAGTTCAAAAAGAGCAATGGTAGAAAGTCATGCATGACGTGTTCAGAACAGATACATCACAATGCGCCGTATGATTGGGTAATTTTGACTTGCAGGCAATTCGCTATTCGTTCGCCCCCCCCCACACATTAACCTATAAATTTCCCCGGCACCGTCATACAACAGACTACAACGTTTCGTCAGCAGTCAACAGATCACTCGGATCCATTGGTCGACGCAGAACGTTTGAAACGACAGAATGGCCATCGGGCTGTTCCTGCTGATAGCCATATCGGCAGCCAACTTGAATTCGATTTCAGATGCAGCGTCTGCAGGTAATTTTTACTGACAATGAAGGTGAAGAAATCGTCTTTTATAATGATGTTGGAGATTAAGAGGCATAGGCGCAACCACCCTAAGGGATCCGTGAGACGCGTCCCTCGCAACTTTAGAGAAGGTTGAACGGTCTTCCCCCACTTCCCACCGACTCTTAATAAACTTTTCATTAGAGATTGGAACAGTAGCTAAATTTTGGGACATTCGAAATACTACGTAGCCGATTCAATTACCATCATTTTCTAAATCACATAAAATTATCTAATTCAAATTGAAATAATCTATCCGCTTATCGAAATAACCAATCTAACCGATTAGTTCACTGTGCGGCCAGGCCTTTGGCGCTTTGGCCAATAAAATGATTGGAATGTGGAACGGGATCCAAGCGCTCTTCGCACGGATTCAATCTCTTGTTCTTTTCGTTTATTGTTTCTTGCGCATCGACATAGCCAATGCCAGAAGCCAGGAACACATAAAAATTATGTGGATTTCCAATAGGGGGCAAAAAATGATCCCTTTGCAATGTGGGAAATCAAAAGATTTTGATGGCGAGGGGCACACCATCCCCAATCTTCCCCCAGCTGGTTTTTTTTCCATAAACGTCCATATCTCCACAGATGAGAGGATTACATTAAACACTTTTGGAAATAATATTTCGAAGTCCCATTCTTAATAAGTTCAGGCTTTTGTTTGCTTGTTTTCATGTGTGTTTGCCACTCTGTAAAATTTTAATTTACTCCTTGATTTTAACCACTACTATTGAATGTTGCGAAATTTCTTCGCACCAAGGCACTAATCATAGACCCAACAACGATAAACAAAGTGAACTGTGAAATTTATAATTAGAAGCATAAGCTACATGAAAGAGATTAATATAATTATTCTTAATTTTCTGCTTTGTCTTTTTCAGATTCAGCATTTTAAAGGAACCATCGTGTCTTGCCCCTGCACAAATTTCTGCTTCGAATGTAAATTTTCCCAAAATTAATGTCATTTTCAGTAATTAGAAGCCTTGCAGCGGTTGTGAATCAATGCATGTCCTGATTAAAGCCGTTAAACTCAAGTCTAGAAGAATGCAGTGCAAAATGTTGTATAATTTCACTCCATAACTCCACTCATCTTGCTTTCATAATCCGACTGCGGCTCATAGTAGATAGTCAATAGTGCATTTAAATTTTTATTCTGCGACTGAGAGCAGCGCTTTTCTAAAACCTAAAATTTCAATATCCTTATAATAATTATTATGATATAGGCCTAGTCAAATTTTCATAAATATAGGTAGTTTTTGGTACTCTTATTTTAAATTATCGTCAAAAATACGAAGCAATCAATTTGCTAGGGCCCAGAAGAAAGTGACAAAAGGCCTCGGACTAAGAGTTCACATGGACCGTTAATATCGTATAAATTTTGCCTTAATTGCTACATCAAAATTTAAAATGTCCATTACTCGGGCGTTAAAATGAACTGTGAGCTGAAAATAGCCCTTTTGACGGTCGCACATTTTGAAGTCGTCCTTTTGAAACTATAGCCTACAAGTCCTCCACAGGCAATTTGTACATTGTAGGCTAATCATTGTTTTATACTGCTGCAGTTGTATGTGCAATAAATTTTTGTTTAGAATGTTGTTGACCAAGAAAGATAACTTGTTCTCGGCGACCATTACAATTGAATTGTTCATTAATCAGTCAGAAATAATAAAGACTGTGTTTTTGGTGTTGAGCACCGCTAAGCAATAAATTAGGCCAACCTTCTGTAAGGCTGACGACTCGAGACAACAGTTGCTGCCGATAGACACATAAATTTACACGTACAAGCAAAGACACACGAATACACGCAGGAGACACACACCCTAAACTAGCACAAACCAATACACGCAGTCTACCCACCCATAAACACACATACAGGCACACGCACAAGAACCCACACATGCACAAAAAACACACGCATACACATCTAATATCATAATAACATAATAATAACATCTAATATACGTTTAGTGAGGCCACCCACCGTTTTATTGACGTTTTTGAATCATCAAAAAACGCAGGGTGGCCTCACTAAAAGTGATATAACTTTTGTTCTGTTTGAAATATTTTTATGAAATCTGGCCATCATATGTAAATATGAATTGTCTATAAACCTGTAAAATTTCATTTTGAAATTCTTACTTTTGGCCAAGATATTGGCAAAAACCTACTTTTTGTTGCGTTACGTTTTTGAATCGTCAAAAAACAGTGGGTGGCCTTCCTAAAAGTGGCATAACTTTTGGTTTGTTTGAAATATTTTGATGAAATCTGGCCATCATATGTAAATATGAATTGTCTTTAAGACTGTAAAATTTCATGTCGAAATTCTTACTTTTGGTCAAGATGTTGACAAAAAACCTAGGGGTCTTTTTTTTGGCCCACCCTATATACTAATTATTAATACTTCCAATAAGAAGACGACAGACCCAAATGTATTTGCACAGTCACAAGCCCTCATGCACAGAAACAGAGAGGCACAAACGCCAAACACTCGCACAAACACACGTAATAATATTACGTGCATTTTTTTACATGTAGATTGTAGACTATAGCCTAATTCTATAACACACACCCGCAATATGTGCATTTTTATAACCCTATATAAACAGTATTTTTATAACCCGATATAAACAGTATTTTTTTATAAACCGGATATACAGTATTTTTATAACCCGATATAAACAGTATTTTTATAAACCCGATATAAACAGTATTTTTATAAACCCGATTATAAGCAGTATTTTTATAAACCCGATATAAACAGTATCCAACGACTTGTACTGGTGTTGACACGAGGAGGTGATTTATTTCTGTTACAGAGGAAAGTATTCACGAAGCTGGAAATATTGGTGTAGACGCGGTACTCAAAGCCAACATCTTTACCCGCAAGAAAAGGTCTCCAATATTTGGTGGAGCTGTTCCAAGACCCCCTGGTGTTGGCGGAGGGTACGGTGGAGGTGGAACAATTCCCGTTGTGGCCGCATTAGGAAATTTAGCTGGTCAATTGGCAGGAGGATCAGCCCGCTTGAATGGAGGTTTTGTTTTAGGTGATCGAAAATGCACTTGTGGAGGAGTGCCAGTGATCTTTAACGGTGCCCTTTGTCCTAATGGTGGTTGGAGCATTGACCCTGGTTATAACGGTGGGTGGGGATCAGGAGGTGGCGGTGGCAGAATTGGAGGAGGAGGATCATTCGGTGGCGGAATAAAAGGAGGAGGATCATTCGGTGGTGTAATAGGAGGAGGAGGATCAGCAGATGTCCATGGTGGAATAGAAGGAGGAGGATCAGTCAGTTGGGGAATAGGAGAAGGAGGATCAGTAGGTTCCGGAATAGGAGGAGGAGGATCAGTAGATTTCGGTGGCAGAATAGGAGGAGGAGGATCAGCAGGTGCCGGTGGCAGAATAGAAGGAGGAGGATCAGCAGGTGCCGGTGGCAGAATAGAAGGAGGAGGATCAGCAGGTGCCGGTGGCAGAATAGAAGGAGGAGGATCAGCAGGTGCCGGTGGCAGAATAGAAGGAGGAGGATCAGCAGGTGCCGGTGGCAGAATAGAAGGAGGAGGATCAGCAGGTGCCGGTGGCAGAATAGAAGGAGGAGGATCAGCAGGTGCCGGTGGCAGAATAGAAGGAGGAGGATCAGCAGGTGCCGGTGGCAGAATAGAAGGAGGAGGATCAGCAGGTGCCGGTGGCAGAATAGAAGGAGAAGGATCAGCAGGTGCCGGTGGCAGAGTAGAAGGAGGAGGATCAGCAGGTGCCGGTGGCAGAATAGAAGGAGGAGGATCAGCAGGTGCCGGTGGCAGAATAGAAGGAGGAGGATCAGCAGGTGCCGGTGGCAGAATAGAAGGAGGAGGATCAGCAGGTGCCGGTGGCAGAATAGAAGGAGGAGGATCAGCAGGTGCCGGTGGCAGAATAGAAGGAGGAGGATCAGCAGGTGCCGGTGGCAGAATAGAAGGAGGAGGATCAGCGGGTGCCGGTGGCAGAATAGAAGGAGGAGGATCAGCGGGTGCCGGTGGCAGAATAGAAGGAGGAGGATCAGCAGGTGCCGGTGGCAGAATAGAAGGAGGAGGATCAGCAGGTGCCGGTGGCAGAATAGAAGGAGGAGGATCAGCAGGTGCCGGTGGCAGAATAGAAGGAGGAGGATCAGCAGGTGCCGGTGGCAGAATAGAAGGAGGAGGATCAGCAGGTGCCGGTGGCAGAATAGAAGGAGGAGGATCAGCAGGTGCCGGTGGCAGAGTAGAAGGAGGAGGATCAGCAGGTGCCGGTGGCAGAATAGAAGGAGGAGGATCAGCAGGTGCCGGTGGCAGAGTAGAAGGAGGAGGATCAGCAGGTGCCGGTGGCAGAATAGAAGGAGGAGGATCAGCAGGTGCCGGTGGCAGAATAGAAGGAGGAGGATCAGCAGGTGCCGGTGGCAGAATAGAAGGAGGAGGATCAGCAGGTGCCGGTGGCAGAATAGAAGGAGGAGGATCAGCAAGTGCCGGTGGCAGAATAGAAGGAGGAGGATCAGCAGGTGCCGGTGGCAGAATAGAAGGAGGAGGATCAGCAGGTGCCGGTGGCAGAATAGAAGGAGGAGGATCAGCAGGTGCCGGTGGCAGAATAGAAGGAGGAGGATCAGCGGGTGCCGGTGGCAGAATAGAAGGAGGAGGATCAGCGGGTGCCGGTGGCAGAATAGAAGGAGGAGGATCAGCAGGTGCCGGTGGCAGAATAGAAGGAGGAGGATCAGCAGGTGCCGGTGGCAGAATAGAAGGAGGAGGATCAGCAGGTGCCGGTGGCAGAATAGAAGGAGGAGGATCAGCAGGTGCCGGTGGCAGAATAGAAGGAGGAGGATCAGCAGGTGCCGGTGGCAGATTAGAAGGAGGAGGATCAGCAGGTGCCGGTGGCAGAATAGAAGGAGGAGGATCAGCAGGTGCCGGTGGCAGAATAGAAGGAGGAGGATCAGCAGGTGCCGGTGGCAGAATAGAAGGAGGAGGATCAGCAGGTGCCGGTGGCAGAATAGAAGGAGGAGGATCAGCAGGTGCCGGTGGCAGAATAGAAGGAGGAGGATCAGCAGGTGCCGGTGGCAGAATAGAAGGAGGAGGATCAGCAGGTGCCGGTGGCAGAATAGAAGGAGGAGGATCAGCAGGTGCCGGTGGCAGAATAGAAGGAGGAGGATCAGCAGGTGCCGGTGGCAGAATAGAAGGAGGAGGATCAGCAGGTGCCGGTGGCAGAATAGAAGGAGGAGGATCAGCAGGTGCCGGTGGCAGAATAGAAGGAGGAGGATCAGCAGGTGCCGGTGGCAGAATAGAAGGAGGAGGATCAGCAGGTGCCGGTGGCAGAATAGAAGGAGGAGGATCAGCAGGTGCCGGTGGCAGAATAGAAGGAGGAGGATCAGCAGGTGCCGGTGGCAGAATAGAAGGAGGAGGATCAGCAGGTGCCGGTGGCAGAATAGAAGGAGGAGGATCAGCAGGTGCCGGTGGCAGAATAGAAGGAGGAGGATCAGCAGGTGCCGGTGGCAGAATAGAAGGAGGAGGATCAGCAGGTGCCGGTGGCAGAATAGAAGGAGGAGGATCAGCAGGTGCCGGTGGCAGAATAGAAGGAGGAGGATCAGCAGGTGCCGGTGGCAGAATAGAAGGAGGAGGATCAGCAGGTGCCGGTGGCAGAATAGAAGGAGGAGGATCAGCAGGTGCCGGTGGCAGAATAGAAGGAGGAGGATCAGCAGGTGCCGGTGGCAGAATAGAAGGAGGAGGATCAGCAGGTGCCGGTGGCAGAATAGAAGGAGGAGGATCAGCAGGTGCCGGTGGCAGAATAGAAGGAGGAGGATCAGCAGGTGCCGGTGGCAGAATAGAAGGAGGAGGATCAGCAGGTGCCGGTGGCAGAATAGAAGGAGGAGGATCAGCAGGTGCCGGTGGCAGAATAGAAGGAGGAGGATCAGCAGGTGCCGGTGGCAGAATAGAAGGAGGAGGATCAGCAGGTGCCGGTGGCAGAATAGAAGGAGGAGGATCAGCAGGTGCCGGTGGCAGAATAGAAGGAGGAGGATCAGCAGGTGCCGGTGGCAGAATAGAAGGAGGAGGATCAGCAGGTGCCGGTGGCAGATTAGAAGGAGGAGGATCAGCAGGTGCCGGTGGCAGAATAGAAGGAGGAGGATCAGCAGGTGCCGGTGGCAGAATAGAAGGAGGAGGATCAGCAGGTGCCGGTGGCAGATTAGAAGGAGGAGGATCAGCAGGTGCCGGTGGCAGAATAGAAGGAGGAGGATCAGCAGGTGCCGGTGGCAGAATAGAAGGAGGAGGATCAGCAGGTGCCGGTGGCAGATTAGAAGGAGGAGGATCAGCAGGTGCCGGTGGCAGAATAGAAGGAGGAGGATCAGCAGGTGCCGGTGGCAGATTAGAAGGAGGAGGATCAGCAGGTGCCGGTGGCAGAATAGAAGGAGGAGGATCAGCAGGTGCCGGTGGCAGAATAGAAGGAGGAGGATCAGCAGGTGCCGGTGGCAGAATAGAAGGAGGAGGATCAGCAGGTGCCGGTGGCAGAATAGAAGGAGGAGGATCAGCAGGTGCCGGTGGCAGATTAGAAGGAGGAGGATCAGCAGGTGCCGGTGGCAGAATAGAAGGAGGAGGATCAGCAGGTGCCGGTGGCAGAATAGAAGGAGGAGGATCAGCAGGTGCCGGTGGCAGAATAGAAGGAGGAGGATCAGCAGGTGCCGGTGGCAGAATAGAAGGAGGAGGATCAGCAGGTGCCGGTGGCAGAATAGAAGGAGGAGGATCAGCAGGTGCCGGTGGCAGAATAGAAGGAGGAGGATCAGCAGGTGCCGGTGGCAGAATAGAAGGAGGAGGATCAGCAGGTGCCGGTGGCAGAATAGAAGGAGGAGGATCAGCAGGTGCCGGTGGCAGATTAGAAGGAGGAGGATCAGCAGGTGCCGGTGGCAGAATAGAAGGAGGAGGATCAGCAGGTGCCGGTGGCAGAATAGAAGGAGGAGGATCAGCAGGTGCCGGTGGCAGATTAGAAGGAGGAGGATCAGCAGGTGCCGGTGGCAGAATAGAAGGAGGAGGATCAGCAGGTGCCGGTGGCAGAATAGAAGGAGGAGGATCAGCAGGTGCCGGTGGCAGATTAGAAGGAGGAGGATCAGCAGGTGCCGGTGGCAGAATAGAAGGAGGAGGATCAGCAGGTGCCGGTGGCAGATTAGAAGGAGGAGGATCAGCAGGTGCCGGTGGCAGAATAGAAGGAGGAGGATCAGCAGGTGCCGGTGGCAGAATAGAAGGAGGAGGATCAGCAGGTGCCGGTGGCAGAATAGAAGGAGGAGGATCAGCAGGTGCCGGTGGCAGAATAGAAGGAGGAGGATCAGCAGGTGCCGGTGGCAGATTAGAAGGAGGAGGATCAGCAGGTGCCGGTGGCAGAATAGAAGGAGGAGGATCAGCAGGTGCCGGTGGCAGAATAGAAGGAGGAGGATCAGCAGGTGCCGGTGGCAGAATAGAAGGAGGAGGATCAGCAGGTGCCGGTGGCAGAATAGAAGGAGGAGGATCAGCAGGTGCCGGTGGCAGAATAGAAGGAGGAGGATCAGCAGGTGCCGGTGGCAGAATAGAAGGAGGAGGATCAGCAGGTGCCGGTGGCAGAATAGAAGGAGGAGGATCAGCAGGTGCCGGTGGCAGAATAGAAGGAGGAGGATCAGCAGGTGCCGGTGGCAGAATAGAAGGAGGAGGATCAGCAGGTGCCGGTGGCAGAATAGAAGGAGGAGGATCAGCAGGTGCCGGTGGCAGAATAGAAGGAGGAGGATCAGCAGGTGCCGGTGGCAGAATAGAAGGAGGAGGATCAGCAGGTGCCGGTGGCAGAATAGAAGGAGGAGGATCAGCAGGTGCCGGTGGCAGAATAGAAGGAGGAGGATCAGCAGGTGCCGGTGGCAGAATAGAAGGAGGAGGATCAGCAGGTGCCGGTGGCAGAATAGAAGGAGGAGGATCAGCAGGTGCCGGTGGCAGAATAGAAGGAGGAGGATCAGCAGGTGCCGGTGGCAGAATAGAAGGAGGAGGATCAGCAGGTGCCGGTGGCAGAATAGAAGGAGGATGGCAATGGGGGAAATTCTGGTAACGGGGGTAATTATGCATATACCTACTCTTGGACTAAAAAATGGTGAAAAGAGGTTGAATGTTTTGTCATTGATGGTGTCGACGAAACCGTTTTTCTCATGTGCAAATATGCATGCTTTTGTCTTATTTATATATTTGAGGGTCTTTGATATTTTCGCGACTTTGCACTAAATATTTTGTTCATTTATTAGGCCCTACTGCTTTATGCGCTTTGAATTTGTGAAGAGTAAACTATTTTCTGCCAGGGCTTTTGATTATTCCTTGCTGTAAAGACAGTATTTTTAACAATTATTATAACCGCACGCTTGTTTAATTTGTCTTCTTTCAACATAGCCTATAGTCTGTCCATAGGCTATAATTATATTGAAGTATATTGCAAGTGTCTCAAATATGATCGTTTAAAATACTCTCCTTGCGATTCTTAATGAAACTGATCTGGTTCTTGTCACTTATAACGCAACGTTTGACTTATCAGCATTTTGCAAGGGATAGTCGCGGCTGTTATCCGTTAAAAAATTTAGGTGGCAGCGTAACTATTATTACTGTATTTTCTGCCAGGGCTTGTGATTATTTGATTAACCCGAATTTGCTCTTCGCAGAATGGACAAAATCAGTTTTGAGTTACTGGTTGTGTTGTGTCAATCCGTATGATCCAGCAAAAAAAAAGATGACAGAATGTTGCTCAATGAAAACAGGTCTACCTTCTGAATTTGACAGTGCGCTCATAATCATGTGTTCCCATATGGCTATTATATAGCCTTAGTTGTAATGTATTTTTGCTGTGCTTTATCGTCAAACTGTACGTATAAGGCACGGCCTGGAAAATCTGCAACAGTCTTCACGGATGGGTTGCACGATGCAGAGAACTATTCGCGTAATAGTTGTAACAAATGTGTAACATGATCTTTTCGAAGCACGCGCTTTGCAACATATATCAATTTGATTTTCTGTGAAATGCAAAACTGGATTTCCAGTGGAGAAGACTAGTGCTGCGTTATTGTGTAGCAGCAATTTCTGTTGAATTTTATTTGATTTCTAAATTACTTTCTGATTGCAAGGAGAAAATAAATAATATCACCGTGTAAGGTTCTGATATTTCGCTTTAAACTAAATAGATGTGCAAAACTTGTGTGCTTGACTCTATTTTTAAAAGTTGTATCTCTAACGCAATATCGTTGTTTCAACTGCAAATATCCTCATTTGTTTCCTAACAGGTCTGATATGGAGCAAATTAATTAAATGTGTTGCTGGTCATGTTTCTGGACTTTTTTATATTGTTGGCCTATGTCTGCTGCCTATTCCCAAGTTGCGCCTGTCCCACCCTCGCTAGTTGACCCACCTAAGTTGGACCATCGGAAGCGGTTAGAAATTGTGAAACTGGTTGGTGTAGGAACTGTTTTCTTACTCAGCGCTAAACTGGGCAGCGCGTCATTATGGAATTAAAATGGTTTGCGTCAGCAAATGGGGGTGCAAAATGCGCACTAATAATGCTGAGACTGTTATAATTATTTTACAACCATAGGTTTCTGTTGGAACCATGGGCGCCCGCAGAAACTTTTGCAGGGGGGCAAAAAATTTGATAGTCAAGGCTAAATTTTTTAGTAGCAAGAACCTGAAAAATGCAAAGCTCGAAACTAAGAATACGGGTATTTCTCAAAGCGGTTTCTTATGCAAATTTCTCAGTTTCATTTTGTGTATGATATTTAATACGAATAGTTTCTTTAGAAATTTGTTAAAAATCAAAAAGTAGATGTTAAAAAGTAGTTCCTTAAAGGTACGCTATATCGGCCCATAGAATGAACGAATGAATAAATGAACGGAAAATGGGTGCCAGCTTTCATGGGGCGAGTACTCCTCTAGCTGCTTCTAAGGCGCCACTCAAAAGCCAATCGCAGGGCACCAGCTTTTTCACATGTGCTGCATCGAATCAGAAGCCTATTCCAAAGTTAGTCAGAAAGAGGTCCGAGTCTGGTAGCCAGATGGCCAGAGCAGCTGTCAATGCGGGTGTAATTTAAGAAGGTGGAGGATCCGAGGATCAGATGAGTGTGGGTATCAATTCTTTTGAACAGATCTCTTTGTCTGTTTTGGGTGTAAATACCGAGGGACGATAACCAGAGCCCCTTATCCAAGTTTATCTAGGCTACAGTTTGACCTCCCTGGATTCCTATGGGCAGCTTGCAAAATGGACAAAATGGAGCCTGCCTTATAGCCGGTTCGGTTTATATAATTACAATGCTGGTGAATAAGCAGATCTCCCTGATGTAATTTCAGTATACGTTGAGAAATTTTCAAATCTTTGCATTACTAGGCCCTATTTACTTTTTTGTAGCTGTGATTAGGCTATTTGCACTACAGCTAGATTCCACTCACGTAGGTCATAATCGATAGGCCTGCTGTTTGCAAGGGCGCCCGCACGAGCGTTGAAAGCCAATGGCCATTGTTACAGTTTTCAGAAAGAGCTTGAACATGCAAGGCAGAAAGTTATAAGAGCATGTTTATTCCTATAGAGATCTCTAAACGTGGATTTCTGACTTTCACTGTCTGTATCATTCGAATCATTGGCGCATTAATGCCAAATTTTTTATTAAAAAACCAAAAGTAGTAGTTAAAAACATAGGTGCCAATTTCCAGGGGGGGCAAGTGCCCCCTTGCCCCTGTGTGCGGGCGCCCATGGTTGGCACTACTTTTACCACAACAATTTGGGCTGTTGTCGCCACAGTGCAACCACTCAATCAATCACTATTACAGTTAAGCCTACTACAGTAACTGTATCACTACAGTAACTGCATTATTATGGCGCTCTCTGGAGCATTCAGTGAATAAAATTTCTAATCACTAGATAGTCGCTTTGTCTCTGCGAATCGACTCTAAATCGTTTGCCGTCCAAATAGTTCTTTAGAAACGCGGAGTCAAAGATTGTAGGTTTCATTACGCGCAGGTGCACTCACACTGAAACGTACAATTGAGCATGTGCCTTTGCATCATCACGCCCCATATTTACCAAGAGACCGTACTTAATATAGCCTAACCATAATATAACCATAATGATAAATAACAACCGCAGATCTCACTACAACTGCCACTCCAACGAACTACTACAATTGTTGTGCAGTCGCAGACGTTCTTCATCTTTGTCCGCTTCAAGTTTTAAGTGCAAGGTATTCTATGTAAGCCTCAGATGCTGGTAGATCAACAATAATATTGGTCGTTGGTAGAACAGCAACAACAAACGTACCGGTAATAAAAACAAGATTGAACGACAATTAATTTCTGCAAGACTATAATAGGAGCTTTTGGTATGTGTGCTCGTGCTAATTGTTTAAAGACAGAGTAGGAATTGACAATTCTATGGGATCCCGGTAACTTCTGTAACTTATTCCAGACTCTGGTATTTAATTGAGAATTTTCGTGTATTAGTTCTTCGCTAGGTAAGCTTACTCATAATATATTCAAGTCACTACATGGCTTAGCACCGGACCACCTCAAATCCTACTGCGTGCAGATGGCTTCGTCAGGTGCTGGTCTTACGCTCAGATCCAATGTGAAAGCAGTAGAGCCAGTCAGCAACAGCTATACAGGAAACACAACGAATCAATTATCTCCGGAGCAAAGAAGGTTCGAGAGGATTGGGATTTAGAGGGTATCAGCTTCCCGAATGCGCTGTCTTCACAAGCGTGTTAGGTCCAGGGCCGGATTAAGGCATGTTCGACATGTTCGGCCGAACAGGGGCCCCTACACTTTAGGGGGCCCACACATGCAATAGGAATTTTTCATCATTGCTAATTATATTAGAAAAAATGATTTTAAAATCTATGAAAAAATTGTCAAATTATTGAAAAACTACTGACTTTAACATTATGCAACTTTTGCACATGTGTGGGGGCCCTTATTGCAGTTTTCATTGCCAGGCAGATTGATCTTAAATTAAAGCAGTCAGAAATGCTAGTATGAGTTATACGTTTTATTGATTACTTAAGCCCTTAATACATCACCTGATCGTAACTCAGGTGCTATACTACGCATTATGAGATGGCGTGGTAATAACATTGAGTAGGCCTACATGCAGTAGGCCTGCACACTCTATTTTGTACGAATTAGATCAATCTCATAAGTTTATATAGAGCCCCTTGAGATTTTTACTCATAGGCGCTCCCAACGCAGGCGTTGTCAAATAGAAAAGGCTTAAGAGACGAAACAAAGAGCAGGCAGAGTCACAGGAAGCGAGAGAGCCACGGAGATGCTATTCCAGATAACTGCACCCATGCACTACCGAGAATGGTTATCGTTGCATGGTCACAACACACGAAAAACGAAAAGGAATTCTGCACGACCAACTGAGCGCAGTGAACGGCTGTCCAGAGAGACAGACACCGGGGTGAAAGCTCACATAAGTATAGGATGGAACTTGAGCCAGGGTCTACTACTGGCATCAGGGCTGTTTTTAAGGAATTTTTAGAACTGCACAACTCCTTTCCTTTCCCATCATCCATGGTAAATTACTTCCAAACGGACGACAATGACCATTTTTGCTAGTTTTAACCGTAGATAAGTGCTCTTTCAGCTGCACAAATCCATTTAGAACTGCACATTTTGTGTACAACTGCACGTTAAAAAAAGCCCTGACTGGCAAAACCGCGAAAATAATTATGTCTTAGGTCGTAAACAGAGTGGGCGCCATGCACAGCGGGGCAAACTGGGGCAAATGCCCTGGTAAAAAAATTTGCCATGGCCGTTATTCTGCCGCAGGTCTACCAGAAATTTTCATAGCCAAGAATTTATTTGGGGCATAAAATCGCTTCTGCACTGTTTGCTTGAATGAGTGCTGTGCGCTGGTCAGAAGAATGACTGACCATGAATTACTTTAATATTCTTAAATCGTAAAATATGTAGATCTATCCGGTTCTTTAATAGAGTCTACTATTAAGACCTGTTGATATTGTTGAAATAGGAGCACTGAATTAGTAATAGACGAATGTGTTGATTCGTTGAATAGTAAGTTTTGTGAGTCTTTTGTCGTGCTTCTGTAAGGTTTGGGCCCATGGGCGGAGTTTGGTTTCCGTTCTTGGAGGGGCTAAAGCCTTCTTGGGGGAGGGGGCTAAGCCCGGGAAAGATACCATTTACACGGTAAAAAATGAATCTGGGTCTTCTTTGGGGGGCTTAGCCCCCAAGTTCCTGATAGACTCCCCTCATGTTTGGGCCCCCACAGTTTTACTGAACAAGGCCCCACATTTGTTAATCCGGCCCTGGTTAGGTCTACAGGCCAACGAGACGCGCACTTTCAACTGGCTTTGACTCTGCAGGGCGCTCCACACAAGCGTTCACATCAACCCCATCCTCAAGTCACTTCACTGGTTGAAAATCCCAGAGCGAATCGACTTCAAAGTTCTCTCCTTAACCTACAACTCTTTACAGTGGTCCCAGCACAGATATCTTCGCGAACTGTTCACCATCCAGCCTACCAGTTCTACCCGATCATCGGCCTGCCTTACACTCTCTCGACCGTCGGTCACAAGTCATCTCAAGTTCTCCAACCGAGCCATATCCAACTCAGCACCACGCCTTTGGAGTGATCTGCCTGCTGAGTTCCGATCCTTTTCAGTTCCTCCACCATCATTACTAATCACACACCATCACCTTCCTCAGGCTCCTCTATCCATCATCCATCATCCTCGGGCTTTTCATCCGAAACTTAAGACACTCCTTTTCAAGAACTCTTACCCTGTCTCGTCTGATCCTCCATCCTCCAATTCCCGGCCCAGACGACATCCACCTTTGTAGCTACTCCGCCCCTCTGATCCCTTGGTAACTCGACCCGGACCACAACCGACTACTCTGATGGACAACCCTTCTGAATCAACGCAGCGCTTGTGAATAAGCTGGTGCCCCGCGCTTAGGGCTGCCAACTCCTGATTTCGCCATTCCGGGACGCCCGCAGTCATTTATACCAATTTACACTGTCCATTGTGTCCACGTATATTGCATAGGCACAAAGTCATGGAAAAATCAACACGTCATCTTTCAAAATGCATTAGAACGGACTAACAGGCCGCGCTTGGCTTTCGAGTGGCGCTTTAGAAATTTCGAGTTTACGAATACGATTACGCACTAGGCCATATCTATATTATAATTCCGAAATTCCATATGTTTGTTTGTTTGTTTATTTATTTGTACGCTTTTACTCTCCCCTGCAGAATAGGCTCGGAAATGAAACAGCGACGGTTTAAAACAATTATTGATATCGATTCTTACCCAAATTATAAGGTCATCGCAACTATTTTCAGGTTTTAACTCACTTTAAAACAAGAAATATTTGCGTTTTAAGACAGATTTCACCAATAAATGATAACGCTGCCACTTTGGCGAAGAGTCTACTCCGCATGATGTCATACCCGTCCAGTAATAATATCCGTAGCGCCCCGCAGGGACGGGTTACGTTTGGCTTTTTGGAGAAGCGAGGTGGGGTGGAGGGTTGGCGAAAACCCGAAATTTAGCAGTCAACGATGGGTACCAGAGTGGGGAAGTGTTTAAAACCCGAAATTTCACTTTAGAACTCGAGTTATTAGCGTTTTAAGACAGAAGCGTTTTAAAACAGATTTCATCGCTCACGCGTTGGTAAACAGTATCGAGCTTCAGTAAAAGAGTCTACAGCCCGAATGACGTCATACAAGCCCAGTAATAATTTCCCTAGCGGGGCGTGTTACGTTTGGCTTTTTGGGGAAGCGGGGTGGGGTAGAGGGTTGGCGAAAACTCGAAATTTAACAGTCAACGTTGGGTACCATAGGGGAGTGGTGTTTAAAACCCTAAATTTCCCGGGCAACGCCGGGTTACACATCTAGTATATTATAAATTGGAGTACCACAGAATAATTGACAGTGTGCAATATGAGTTAACGGTGTCCAGTCAAAAGCGCGCACGCAAAAGCGCGCAGACAAATGCGCGCAGACAAATGCGCGCAGTAACAAAATCGCGCACGACAAATGCGCGCAGACAAATGCGCGCAAATAAGAACACATAGACCCAATGAATTTTACTTTTATTTTATTGAATCAGCATCTAAACATAATGAAAGAGATTGTTAGAAATATAGAAACGGAGCATATAAAGTTATGCTCATTGAAGTTCAAATTCTAGGCTCAACATATCCTATCGTCATTGTTCTTCAACGTAACATTTAATCCTAAACACAATGAAATATAGACGAAACGTTGTTCTTAAACGCAATGTTCTCAACATAGCCTATCGTCATTGTTCTTCAACGTGACATTTAATCCTAAAGGCAATGAAATATAGACGAAACGTTGTTCTTAAACGCAATGTAGTTCCTTACGTTTCTGCGATGACGTGAACTCCATGTTAGCGTGTTTACTAAATGAAACGGTACTGAAGGATTGCATCCCATATTTATGGTGTATAGCAGACTCGTGATGCCGCCGCTGACCACTATCAAAGACTCCGATGAGAAAACATACGAAAGAATAGACTGCGAAAATAAGGCGAACCTTTAAGGAATATACGCCGAAAATCAGCATAACAAGTCGGACATATGGAGAGCCTATGAAAGACTTATGAAACATTGTTCTTTTTAATTGTTCTCATCATTTCCTTTTTTGCGCGCTTTTTTGCGCGCTTTTTTGCGCGCTTTTGTCAGCGCTCTTTTGACTGGGAAGGTCCCTGTTGCGCGCTTTGCGCGCAATTGTCTGCGCGCATTTGTCTGCGCGCATTTGTCTGCGCGCTTTTGCGTGCGCGCATTTGTTACGGCGCCTGAGTTAACAGACCGAGAGATTCTTCTTAACAGACTGGTCTACGAATGTACAAAAAGTTGGAGACATGAACGACAGGACTTCGTGTGCTAGCTATTAAGTCGGCATTCAACTTACCATGTTTCTTAAAATGTTTCTTGCCACTTCTTCTTAAAGGTATTTATACATCTGAAATAGAAACTGGATTAATGTGAAAACGCTTGAGAAATGGAAGCTGGACCAAGGTATTTTTATATCTTCAATAGAATAACAGATTGAAGCTGGATTAATGAAAAAGCACTTGAGATATGGAAACTGAATGAAGGTATTTTTATACCTGAAATAGTAGCTTGATTGACAAAATTAAGCATGAGAAATAGAATCTGGATGAGGGTTCTTTTACAGGTGAAAACGAAGCCGGATTGACGAGAATAACGCTTAAGAAATGGAAGCTGGATGAAGGTCCCGTTATTGATGAAATAGAAGCTGGATTGACGAGAAAAGGTCGAAGATGTGGAAGCTGGATAAAGGCACTTTTAGATCTTAAATAGATGCTAGAGTGTCGGCAAAACGCTTAAATCCGACTTCTATTTAAAATTGATTTATTTTCATCAGTACAACTTCTATTTAGCAACGCGACCATTCGTGAATCCATGTTCAACTTTACAAGCATTATTTTCATCAATTCGGTTTAATCATAATTAAAGAGACGTTCATTCCATCGGTCTATTTTTTGCATCGACGGTTCAATATATCAGTTTTCGCGTTATAAGTAGTTGTTTTCATGAATACAGCTTCCCTTTTAGCGGCCAATAACCATCGGCAAAAATGTACCATTTGTCGGTGGTCCAGTTGCCGGTGAACCAGTTGTCGGTTGATCAACTGTCGTGGACCAGTGGTTGTGTACGAATTGTCTGTGGACCAATTATTGTCGTTGGACCAGTTTACTGTGGACTAGTTGTCGTGACACCTTAGTGACATAATTTCCTTCCGGTGCTATAATTAATTATTTAGTACACGTTATTGTAATTGTGACGTACCAACAGAGACGCCATTGCTGCTAGAAGTAGACCTAATAATTAGGTTAAATAATAATTATTGCTTAAAATATAATATTAATGTTTTCCAACGTTCTTCTTAACCATGGATAAATTTTTAATGAGAAAAGCCGATCAGAAATCAGAAAATTCTGACGACAAAGACAAATCTGGGAAAAATAAAAAAAATCCGCAAGTATAATCTTTACTTTATAGAGTATGCCTATATTTCATATGGTTTCATTGCAGTCGGAACAAAATGCTGATCAACCTCTTGGTGTTATGTGTGTGCAAACTCTGTCTAATCATGAGTCAATGAAACCCGCGAAATTAAAGCGCCATTTAACAACAATGCATGCAGATGTTGCCGATAAGTCAAAGGCATATTTCAAGCGACAAAAGGAGCTGTGCTTAAAGCCGTTGACGAATCGTCCACTTGACGAATAGTCCCTGACAAGTAGGCCTAGTCAGTTGACGTATAGACCGTTGACGAAACATGGACGAACCCAAGACATTATTGCATTGGAACAAATTTAATGTATCAAAAATATTAGCCTAGCTCTTTTATTGGATTGAGCTCCCTAAAGATGTTGGTTACGCGCATAGTAGAAATGTAATTTCAGATTGCTTAGGATGTTTGTTTTTGTAATTTACAATAAAGAACAATAATAACCTAGAAGTTTCGCTTGTGTGCAATGTTAAAATCATAAATACACGGTATTTAGGCTAACGGAGTTATTTTGTACGCGCGTTTTGATTGAAAAACCTGAAAGTGTTGTCAGTTTATCAAGCATTCTTCTTAATGGACAACAATAATTGTCACATTTTATTTAGCTTTACGCGACCAACTATTGACTGACAATAAAGACAATAATACTTCACATTTTGCTTGATGGTTGAATGTTGCCATCGCAGCGGACATTTTCACGACAGCGTATTTTGATTGCACAGCAGCGAGTCTAGGGCAATGGCCTACAACTATTAGTTATTGATTGCAACGTCAATCGGCAATTATAATTGTAAACAACGTCATTCGACAAGTTCCAATGTTAACAAATTCAAGCAACTTTCAAACATGAGTTGATAGTTTCTTATATCAAACGGTTAGTCTGGGATTCAATCACGTTTTGGCTCGGTTTTCGGGAATCGAAAAATCCCGGTAACCCAAGTGACCTGCCTACCATAAAGCCGGGTTCGCGTTCCATAACGTCTGGCTTCTCTAATCTGTCGCCTCTTCACCATTCTTCTTAATGGACAACAATAATTGTCACATTTTAAATAATATTTACCTTTACGCGACCAACTATTGACTGATGTCTTGCACCTTGTGATAGCTCCGTCCATAACGGCGCTTTGAAAAATGTTCAATGATAAAACACTAGTGTGACTAGTCTAGAACTCTAGATTATATCTTTAACTCAACATCAACAACTTATGTTGTTCAAACGTACACCCCTATCAAGAATGCGACAGTCGCAGTCAAACTTTATTTAGTAAGATGACTTACCTGATCACATGACTGTGTGGAAAATTACCGTTCATCGATAATGGCAACACAATCATGTTGTCGTCATAACGGAATTTGCCTTTTACTGCAATGGAGCAAAATGGCTGCGAGATTGACCCAGATACCTTAACACCGGATTCTTTGTCCAGCAACGGCTTTTAGCTTGGAGGGCACCGTAAGTAAGACCCTATGCTAGTTAGAAGTTGTGGTCCATTTAAGAATCCAGGCTATAATTCGAGTCAAAACTAGAGTGCTAGAATATTATCTAATTGATTTCAATTGACATGAATGTGACGGAGCAAGCACGAAATAAAGTTGTCACAGAACCGCTAAAAACATAGTCTAAATGATACAGAATAAGTAATCATCAGCAACAGTGGCCTATCGAATATCAAGGGCATTAGGCTAAGTCTTATCGTAATTAATGCCAAGAACTTCAATGTGCAGAAAGTTCGATTTCTTATGACGTATCAGCATGCCAGTAATCTAGACATCAATTGTAATTGCAAAATCATGTATCATAAATGATTACGGTTTTCAAATAGTTGTGTTTCGTCAAAAAAACAAAGGTCATTGTGCTTTACCCGTTATAGCTAGAGATTATATGCAGGACCAACGTTTACAATAAATTAAGTAGGTCAAACATAAAAATAACACAGCAAAGTATAATATTGTATTGCTGCAACAGTAGGCCTACCTCGAATTTAATTGAAGTTCATGACGCTACATCTAGGGCTGCCAACCGTCCCGGATTCGCCGGGACAGTCCCGGAATCGACCCTGTGCGTCCCGTGTCCCGGATTGATCTCAAATTGTCCCGGAATTTGGTCCAGAGATCCACTTAGCACAATTATTGTTCCTATTAATTTTGGCTCATTAACCTCAGTCATTTGTACGACGATTGTTACGTCCTGCTCTCTATCAGACCTATAAGATTACATTGTTGGCTGAACAGCAGGATTTAAAGTCTTTAAAACTTTAGAAATCACTGACACTCGGTTTTCGGTTAAGCATAATTATTGTGTCCAGATTTAATGCTTTTTTGCGAGAGAGCGTTCAGCATTATGAACGATCTGTTGTCTAACAGAATCGCAATTACCTGAGCACCGAGAGTTCACCGACCTTATTAAAGCACAGTTAGCATGATTTCTGCGACTTTGTGCCCATGGATGCAATGTTCTGGGTTTGCTTAACGCACTTAAGTAGGCCCTATAATATATTATGCCTAAGTATATAGGCGCTACGTTTAATATAAGTCTTAATCTGATGATCCTAGGTGACTGGAGTCTGAAAGTTTCTTCTTGAAGTTGACTCCTGTCTTAAATTTGGGCTATAAAATTATGTATTTTGATGATTTGTCTGAAATTATTAAGGACTTTTTTTTATAGTAGATTGTAGATGTAGATTCTATACTGGTCTGACACAACATTTGTTGCATTATGCGCTTCTGTGGGTAGTGTAAATTGGTAATGGCACATCGAGTGGCTGAAGGCGTCCCGGAATGCCAAAATCAAAAGTTGGCAGCCCTAGCTACATCAGTTCAGGAAAACATGACCTTTGGGGGCGGTTGTCGACAAAAGTCGACACTAGGGGCAGAGGGTGGTTGTCGACAAAAGTCGACATCAACAGGGATGGGCTATAACATAATTATATTTATGGATATATAAATATGTGTATTAGGGTGCCAATGAAAAACAAAGTTTGAGTTTTTTTAGGTCTCACCCCTTAGTTTTGTTCATTTAACCATAAAACCGAAACATATAAAGTTTTGTACCAATCAGATAACATTTACTGGTTGCACCGTCCTGTGAAGTTTTGAAAATCTGCAATATGGAATCTCGTAAGCCACTATGTATAGCAGAATGCTCTGCATTGTGCAGAATACAAATGCAGTGTTCCACATTGGTTCAGTGTTTAAAAAATGTTATTGGTTGTCCAGTCTTTGACTGAGCAAACGTTTTTGGGTGCTTGAAAGTGCTGGTGATGGCTTTCAACCACCTAAAGCAGATATTGCTTTTGCTCCTCCTGGTTTGTGATGGCAGACTTGAACATCTGTTTCAATGCGAGTTATGCGAGGCCCCATTCAGTTGTGTCGTTTTGTACCACCTTCAGCACTTATGCCCTGCACTCTGCTGTGATTATATGCTTTAATGGGGTTCCAAAAGCTTGGATCTTGCAAAAGGAAATCTTGTGGGATACCCATGGAAGTAAAACATTTCTTTGTGTTTCGTGACACAAAACGAGACAGCTGTTTTTCATAGATGTTGTCACTCGAACTGGAGAATCTTCTTCACCAAACTTACTCATGGCTGCAACCATGCATGTCAACTTTTTCCATAACCGTAAGTTCAGAATAAAAAAAGGCAAGACCGAGAAGTGACCTACTCAAGTGCCGCACATGTCACATGAAAGTTTTTATGGATACACCTGCAACGGGTTTGCTTGCACTGCGGTAGACTACAAGATCTTACAATATGTGTAAGACGTATCGTGGAACAGAAGTTGCTGCTGTGCGTGTGTGCCATGCTTTGAGATAATTGTAGTCTAATCACAAATATGTAAAACTGTTAAGCCCCGGCAGTTCAGAAGCTGGCAAACGAAACTGTGGGTGAAACAAGTAAATTTTTATACTGCTTAAAAAATTTCCCGTCCATTATGCCCTGTGGCAGGCTCAAGGTGTGATGATAAGGATTGCTGTCAAAAGGTTCATTTCCTACAAACAACAGCGACAACCGCATCAACTCCTTGTACCGTAGTCATCTCTTGGATGATACTGTTGCAGCTACTCACGAAGAAATCACCTGAAGTTGTCTTTCAGCGGTTTAAGTTCATAGGATGAAAGTAATGTCAGTGTGAATCCATGCAGTAGAAAACATTACAAAGAGACTGTCATGTGGGCCACTAGAACATCCCATAAGCGTATCAAATACTTTTTCGACATTTGGCTCGTGTAAATGATGCCTGCCTGCATGCCACGTTAATGAGCTGCTTGTGAAGTTTTTGCTACAGTATGTGATACAAGCTCCCGCTTTGTTGTCTGGGATACTAGTACTTGTGTCAAAACACATCAGCTGGGCACATTCGCTGAGTTTCCATTTGTCAACCATTTAAAATACTGCTGCAGCCTGTGCCTCACCCGAACCATGCACTGCATAACTTTGGGACCCGAGAATCTTCAACTCACTATCTCCAGATGCTATGACTGCCAGACGATCAACGGTGTCTTTACCTGTGAGAGCAGGCAATATCTTACCATCCCAATGTATCGTCAGAGGACCAGGAATACTGTTGAAGGAAAATGCTTGCTTTTTTTAAAGCAGTAGATGCGCGATGCTACATTTGTGCCAATCGTACGGATTTCTTTTAAGAATTAATTCCGATGGACTGTGACCTAGAGATGAGGCTGCAGTTGCCAGGAAAATATATGTGGCATTAAATTTTCTGTCCAATACCTATGTTCTATTCTGCAGTGCTGATACTGCATCATGATTAATTATGTACTTTTGGCTTTGTTGTCTTCCTTTCCTTTGCCGCAGGAATTTTCACATCACTGCCTTCATCTTCAGCTGTATTGCTTCCATCACAATCTGTATTGCTATCTGAATTTTCAATAAAACTGTCATCTAGTTATAGGCCTACCTTACTCCCTTGTTATCGTTTCCTTCTGTTTATTGTAACCTGTTTTTTTCGTACAATGACGGTCTTCAACCCGCGCAAGTTTCAAGTCAATGCATGGGTTCCGGATTTTAACATTTTCCTTCCCCCTCTGTGCTAGTGATGTTATAGAATAGAGATTTAATATAAAACAGATAATATGTAGATATGATAGAGAACTGATATAAAGCACTGCAGATATAACCAGAACTGTTAGTAATCCACAGAGTTAACTTCTCAATACTGAGACAGACCATTATGTCAGAAATTAACTAGCATCACGGCACATATTACTATATACAACTTCAGGAGCATGGTGCATCCTCTAAATGTTCATATATTTTATTCATTTTTTCTCTGAGTAACTTCCATATATAAAGGAACATTTTCAGAGGATGAGACCTAAGAAATTCAAAACTTTATTTTTTCCTGTATATTTCATTGGCACCCTAATGTGTATATGTCTATATATTTTTATATTTATGTGTAATATAAATATATATCAAGTATACATACATATACAAACTCGCCATACATATATATACATATATACGCACATATATGTATGCATATGTATAATAATATATATATATATATATAATATATATACGTATATAGGCTACATATGAACAGTGGTACATATGTATACATACACATATGTATAATTGTATGTATATGTATATATATGTATATACATATAGACATGTATTTATATCTATATATACATACATACATATATATGTATATATATATATGTGCAAATTTATATATACATACATATATATATATTATAGGCCTATGTATTTCGCAATTTGTAAATGAACATAGGCCTACAATATTGAGATTGATGCTATAGGATACGCCGATCATATTTTAAAATAACTTTCATCAACTGATTCATCTTAGGGAGCTGTGCGATCAGATAACCCCCGAGTCCTACTGATACGATGTCGTTCCACTTACTTTATAACATTTTATTATCAAACTTATAAAAAGCCATAGGTTATTCTCGCACATTCTGAACATTGACTGTTGATTAAAACGTGGATATATAAATTTATAGACTAGGCTATTTAAGCAGATGTAGGCTACTTGATTCGAGTGGTACTTGTAGCCGATTTGACGGGTTTAAGAAAAGCGCAAAATAAGTAGGGCTGTTGATTAATCGCCATTAACGCGAGCGATTAACGCGTTAAAAAAATTGCGATTAATTTTTTTAACGCGTTAATCGCGCACGTTAATGTAATACCGTTATAATGATCATTGCACGCCACAGTATCTATAATATCGGATTTGTGCGGTGCAATACAGCGCCAAATGAACAGGTTGATTAATAGGCCTACTTTAATATTAAAACTCAGACCAACGTGCTGACCTTCAGCACGCAGTAAAAGATCCATCCCAAAAGAAAATGCGGCTGCATAAACTGTCATCCTACTCTAAAGACGAGCCACGAAATCAGTTGTTGAACAATACAGACTCGTTCTACAAATTGAGAATGATCTGGATCCATTGTAGTGGTGGAAGTTACAGGCAGACAAATACCCAGTCCTAGCTAAGTTAACTAGGAACCTAGGATCCTCGGCCACCACGGTCCCATGTGAACGTCTCTTTTCTGTATCTGGCTATGTTGTGAATAAAAAAAGAGCCTCACTTGAACCAGCCAACGTAAACAAACTTTTTTGCTCAAGCAATTGGCTAAGTCATTAATTTAACAATCGAATATGTGTTAGTTTCACCTTTATTATTTTGTCAATTGATTGAACCCTTAGTTTCACTTTATGGAAGTTGATGAAGAAAAATCATCCCCTTGATCTTCTAATGCCCAACTAACACTGATGACCGTTACCGTACTTAATATGACTTTTTTTAAAACTTTTCTATATTATTTTCTATCTCTCTTCATGTACCCATGTGCGGTGTGTCACTTGGTTTTACCATTAAACGAATATCTATAATAATGTCTTTGTAAAGGTAGGCCTAGCTCAGGCTAGCTGAAACTAAAGGGAAATTAGAAAACTCTTTGGCAGCACTGGCTGGTTTGAATTGTTTACTTTTTAGTGTTTAATCGATTATTTCTGTTACACAGAACTGTTCTGAAATTAAGAGAAATAACAATTAACAATCATTTAATCAAGAATTCATTATTTTACTTTTAGGCTTAACCCTCGGGCTACCAAGGGGGGGTGGTTGCCACCCCCCCTAGGTTTTTCGCAAATCAAACGCGTTCCGTCTGGAATAAAATTTTGAAAAAATTGGTAGCTGTAGAGGGTTCATTGGGACACATTTTGAGCTAAAATGTTTGATGATGCCCCCTACCGTTCAAAAGTTACACCCGATATACCCAAGGTACCAGAGGGGTGGATACCCCCCCTAGAATATCGTCTGTAACTTTTCTGCCCTTTAATATTAAGAGACACAAATTATACCATTCTATAGAGGGAATGTGGGGCTACATTTCCATGCTCACTGAGTTGTCTTTTGACAACCGGAAGTGCTCAAAATAAATTAAAATATATATAAAGGTGTTTTATTTTCATAAAATTGTCATGTTTTTGCTATTATAACTTATCCATAATTTATTTTTTAATAGAAATAAATTATGCCATTCTGTAGAGGGCATTTAGGGCTATTTTTTGATACTAAATAATTTGTCTTTTGATGACCGGAAGTGCTCAAAATAAATTAAAATGTGTGAAAATGTTGGGTTTTTTTACAACGCAAGCCGATAATTATTATGTCTGCGTAAACGTTTTTCAGCGGCTAAAACATGTTTTTTTGTTTTGATTGAACATAAAACAGACTTATTACTAGTTTTTATAGTTGAATATTGGACTTTATTATATGTAAACTACTTTTTATATAAATTATGTATAAAACACACAGAATCTAATATATTCCTTATGCGTAAGTATACAATTTGTGGAATCGACGGGTACCCATGGTAAAAAATTCATAAATTCGAGGGGCGTTCATATTTTCTGAACCTAAATATACCATTTTGTGCAGAAATGAATGCTGAATCAAATGGTGTATTACAAGTTATGATATCTCAAACCAAACCCAAAATCCAGGGTGGGGGTGGTAACCACCCCCCCCCCCTTGGTAGTCAGTGTTACAAAAAAAGCTTGGTAGCCTGAGGGTTAATATACGGTTAATTGAATTGTTTTATAATAACTTAATAAGCCTAGCAAGTAAACAGCTATGTCAGGCTATGTGAAAAAACGTCGATTAACATTGCGTTAATTTCGATTAAAAATTTTATTCGTGCGATTAATCGCGATTAAATTTTTTAATCGAACAACAGCTCTAAAAATAAGTTATTTAGTTAGTTAGGCTACATCAGTTCTTAATTGTTGAAAGCCACTCATTAAAAGTTTACTGGCATTCACCTTAAAAGAGTTGTAAAGAAGACAACGGCCGCAAAAAGAAATGCGAATCCTCCGATCGCGTTAACCGAAACCACAGCCAGAATACAAAAGATTAATATTTTTGGTTTAATATCTATCAAACAGCGAGTGTCTGTATGCTAATCTAGAAAAAGTCAAACAAATCTAGAAACTTTGCTGCTCCAGTGAAGGCATAGTGATAACTGTCACCTGTGTTTAAAGTGTAGAAAAAGAAGTGACTGGACGCCCATTCCTTTTTCCAGGCTGTGCTGGCCCAATCAGAGGCAGAACAGCGTGCAAATTTGAAAATGGACGCCTTCCTTATCCAGGTTATGCTGGGTTAATCAGGATCAGGACGGCAGATTTGAAAATGAACGCCTTTCTTTTCCAGGCCATGCTGGCCTAATCAAGGTCAGGACGGCAGATTTGAAAATGGACACCGTCTTTGACCGTCCGCCGCAATTCAAGCCCAGACTCTCACCGAACAATCGATGTGAAAGTCAAATTTTAAGGAGAGTCCGCTCAACATAAGAAAATCAGCGAAGATCATAACTAAGTAAATGCGTAAAGATTATAGAACGACATTGTGTTTAGTCGGCATCTCAGTGTCTGCGGCGAATGCACTCACGAATGTAGGCTATAGGGTTAGCTCACTAGATATGTATCTTGGACGTCATTGCCCCATTGGAAGGAGTAAATTCCAGGTGAATGAAATCATTGGCCACAAAGTAAGCAGCATTTATGCAAGTTCAAGAGGTCTCTTGTTGTAACATTTTAGGGGAACCACGAATATAAATTGAAGCGTAGTTTGTTAGAGATTGTCGACCACTCACTGTAATCAAATTCCCTCAAATGATTTCCTTGATCGGCATTTGAATCCGATGATAATTTCGTGTTGATCTGCATCGTTCATCTAGCGCAGGAAGAAAGTGTTTCACTTACGCAAGAATTAACATTGAATCGTTAATTTTGGGGATATTTATTTTACCATTTTATCCTGACTAAAGATTAGGCCTGTACCCCTATGAATGCCTGATTAGATTGTATAACAATAGTAGTAGTTGTCGTTGTTGTCATGAATTTATAAGATGAGAATATTCTTTATTACAGAAATTTGCTATCCGCATTTTGATGTAGTCTACCGACATGTTGTAATGAACCAGGCGTACATCATCTACAGAGCCAATCAAAGTTTAAATGTTTAAAATGGCACACATAATTAATCATAGGCCTAAATACAATATTGATAAGTAGGTCTAGGCTATCTTCTAATAAAGACCAGCTATATACAAAGCACTTTTGGTACACATGTTGTCCGGTCGGAGAAACTGATCAATGAATTATTTTTCGACAAATTCAGATACCCTAGCAACTGGATTTTCTAGTCATTGTGGTATTTCCCGACAAACCTCTGACGTCATTGTGGTATTTCCATACAACCCTCTGACTTGACGTTGAGACCGCGATTATCCTGATGCAATTACTGTTTAAATAGCATTACAGATTCAACTTTTTTAAATATAGGATCATAGGCATGCCACCTACGGGAGAGCATTCGTATGAAACTTACCGACTCAAAGTATTATTTGTAAGAGCAGCATGGACGACATTTCTATGATAGCTTAGTTGCAACATGAATTACGTTGAAAACCGACATACGAAAGTAAAAGTGCAAAACAAAAGTGAAAATAATTAATTTAACCCTTATAGGGTATCGATTTTTTTTTTCACAGTTTTTGGTAACCGGGGGGTAAAAAAATACCCCCAATTAATTTTCGTCAAATCTATGGAAATGTTTAATTTATCTGATAGACAAGGACAATAGAACACACTCTGGAATGTAATTAGCAAGAAATCTTGAATTAAAATGATGACTCGTTCCAATATGACTGTCTAAAGCGAAAGTAGTAATAAGTTGTGAGTCAATGCTACCATGCTACCAGTTTCAGATACTGATCACTAAAGACACATGCTGTGTCGAAGGGTTGATTGAAATAACTAACTGCAAGCAATAACAAGCGGCTGTAATAGTCAGTAACTATGACGTTTACAAATTTTCACTTGACAAAACTGACAAAATAGAAACATTCAGTGACAAGTTGGCCTACAGTACACCCATAATAGTTTTACCACAGTTTCAGTGGGCAATGGCCAATGGGCATGCAACTTATGCATTCGTATGATATACAGTAGTGGCCATATTATTATGGACAAGGCTAAGAAAACGGCTTTTGGTACATATACATACATACATACACACACATACATACATACATACACAAATACATACATGCATGCAAACATGCATGCGTAGCTACATGCATAAACACATCTATAATTATATACTTATACATACATATCATATATGCATACACACATATACATACATACATATACACATACATACACACATGCATACACATACACATGCATGCATACATACATATATACATACATGCATACATACATACATGTACACATATACACATACTTGCATACATACACGTATGTATGTATGTATGTCTGTATGTATGTACATGTATGTGTGTATGTATGTGTATATGTATGTATGTATGTATATAATTACGTATGTATGTATATATCAGTACTGTGTATGTATTTATGTATGTATAAGTATATATGCAACTTCTATAATTATGACATACGCGTTGAACGCTACTGCATCAACCAAGAAATAGTAGTCTGTCGCTAGGTGGCAGCGCAATATGGCACAACTGAAAACGACATTGTGAAGAGAAAACATAATTATCTAGGAAAAGTCACAAAAGCAAAAGTCTGTTTTGCTTTATTCAAAAGAAGCCTACGAAAAAAAGTAGACTGGGGGTTATTTTTTACCCCCCGGTTACCCTATAAGGGTTAATAAGCTTAGGCCTACCTGTTTGAACTGGCGTTGCCTAGGATATTATGTCAAGCTCTAAATTAGCATTTAAGACTGAGATCATACAACCGACAAGCCACACAGACTCTTAGTGTTTCGCGCCTTGAAATATTTCAGAAATACACAACAGTTTACTGTTAACCTTAGCCTACAAAGACCGCCGTTACCGTGAAGCAACCGTGATCCACACCAGCCATAGGTCATTACACGCCTCTATAATTGTGCGCAGGACTAGTAGGCTACAGGTGACATTGCTATAGGTTTTTTTGGACACATGAAAATTTCTTAGTCGCTATTTATAAAAACTCCACCTCTCGCTATCTCCCCACAGGTCTTTCACTCAAAACTGAAAACATTGCTCTTTCACAAATCCTATCCTGATTCTTCCTCTTCTCCTCACATCCCTCGTCATTTCAATTCTAAACATCACCCACCTTAGTCGTCCATCTATCTGCCTGCCTGACTCTCCGGACTTGACCCGCTGCCTATCGATTTTGTTTTGATTGAGCGCCTGTGAATAAGCTGGTTCCCGCGACTTGGCTTTTGTGGGCGCTGTAGAAGTTTCGAGATTACGAGTACGATTATATTCGAAGAGGTAAAGCAACCACTGCTAATGCAATCAAGCGATAACAACGCGCATTTCTATCGCTCCATTAAATTTACATTAAATTTTAGGCCATAATACGCTGCAGTAGGTGCTGCGACTACAGGCTTAATCTGGGATAGGCCTACCCAAGTAATCGTTGTGCAATGTGACCTGTGGTGAACACGACATCCATAACAATGTATCTGTTAGATTGCACCGAAATACACTCACATAAATGGATGGAGGATCGCTACGACAGTCCTTAGATCTCCGACGGAAAGGGTGATAGGCTAATTGCCGAGGATTTAAGCTTCAAACCCTCAGTCTTTCTTAGGACTCTATAGTTAAGTCCTCTTTGCACACCCCACATCCGCTTGAATTATAGTCCGCCCCTCGCTCTTTTTTGACAATTCTCATTCTGCCTTTAGATAATTTATAGTGAATAGTAGCCTACGAAGTGCTATAGGAACTTCGTTTTTTAACATGAGACGGATTGACATTCCCCTTTAGTTGCATGACCCTCCGAACTAAAGTGAACTAATATTAGCATAGATCTATTATAGCTGTGGTCTCTAGAACAAACAATGCGACCAAAGGCCTGTCTCTAAATAATCTTTCAGTGCTTACCGGAACTTGAATCTCTTATTATTTTCTAGGCTGGCAATCCATCGTAAAAATCACTTCACTATCGCTAACACTAGAGCACAGAATATTGATCACTTTCGAGATTTATATTAGGCCATGTTTGACAAAATTAATTTATATGAAATTGGTCTAATTCGTTAACCTATTGCCTGGCGCATATTAGCACCGGTCACATCTCAATCAATCAATCAATCTTTATTGTCAACCACGATAGTAATTGAAACACGCACTTGACAAAATTCGTACGCGGGTCACTCTTAGGAAAACCCGAAAGAGCACAGATCTATGGTTCCGCTAAACAAGATTTCTCTATTTGCATCAGTTATCAATCAATAATAATAATTATTATGTATTTGATGGTCATCCTGTAATGGTAATATCTTCCTACAGTTTTTTCCTAGTGTAAATAGTTTATTGAAGCTAATAAGACTTTGAAAACAGCTAAGGATGTCCATAAAATAGTCTAATATTATGCAAGGATTCAAGATCGATTATATAAGTTGTTGCATTCTGTAAAATATGTTGTGATCTCAAATTCGTATCGCGTACCTTTTAGACAGTCAGGCTTATTGGAGAAGCCGTTGTAAACATTATGGTATATAATTTAAATTCGCAATCTAAGCTAAATTTTTTAAGTGCATTACGTTACATTGGCTAATCACCACCAGGATGATGTAAGCCCAATGTTTACTGAATGAATTGAAAGGAGTTGAGCACTCAGACTGATTCAGTTTAATTGTTTAAAGCTAGTTTAACAGGACTCAGAATTTATACATGCGTTTATTCATGAAAATAAGTGCAAATAGCCATCAAGACAGTTACAGATGAAATTCTATTAACAGCGAGAGAATAAATAAAATTGTTTGAAAACCAATGTCAACATTCTTCGAGTTAACTGACATAGGCCTACAACTTTCTAGGACGCGTATTCCAACAACATTCGTGAAAGAACGCTAGTAGGCTAAACTTCATAACAAATTTTGTTCACATTTAAAAGTAGTCGATAGTTTCCGATCTTTCTAAATAATACGACACGGTTAAAACCAAATAATTTACTGAAGTGACAAGAAACTGATTGCATCATTGCAGTTGCAAAAAGTGAGACCAATCTTGTATAATGCTCGGCTATCCAAAGCTTTAGAATGCTTACAGAAAATAATGCACTGGTATCCAGAAATGGAATGTTCTGTCGCTTGTCAGAACGACCGCTAAGTCACCAAAAATAATGACTAACAAAATAACAATTGAATGTTCTTAAAAATTCCCAACAATGCTTCGTATGCATGTTATGAGTGCAAAAATTACAGATCGTAGATTTAAGATTACATAATGATCACACGAGTGCAAAAAAACTTGCAGCAAAAGAATATCGGTTAATTCATCGTTGAAGCACAATCGATTCGTTTAATATGACTAGTTGTAATAACAAAGCTTGAAAGGCACAGGCTTACTAGTTTTAAAGTGCATTCTTACATATAGACGATTGTCTCCAATATTGAATGAGAAACATCAATATAAAGTGCAAAAACCATGTTGCGGTTATTTCGGAATGTGGGCGCATTATGGGAAGAAGAATATTAATTAATTCATTACATTATTTGGATATTTATATAGCACCCCTTAAATAAACTGTTCAAAGGCGCTTCTGACTCCATCGCACCTAAAGAAAACGTTTAAAGTGTAGTTAGGAAGGATTCTGGAAGAAATCCACGGTGAAGAAAGGACATACCGGACCACTGCGTCAACCACAGTTTTTGTTGCTGTGGATGTTTCGTATTTCAGGCAGAAACAATTTTACAAATTAGTCAAATCGAGACCAAAGAAAATCCGAAACATACAGTTAGTCTATATCAAGCATTTTGTTTTGTCAGCCAGTACTAGTGCGAATGAGTCTGATCTGGTTAAGTTTAACAGCATTAAAATTAATTGGTTTTCCACAAAAGGAATTCCCATCATTACTGGCAAACCTTCCTCCTTTTGTCCGGGCTTAGGACCGGCGCAGGGACGTTGTTGGTTCCCTGTGGCGGAGGATGGATGCAGTTTAACGTCGTGCCCAGTACTGTTTAAGACAGCCAAATAATAAAGTAAAATATAAGACTTCTCGTTGGAACAATTACGCTTCAGAAATCCTTAGACACTTCCAATTCTGACAAATATAGGCCTTCCTACACAAATCAACAAAAATAAACACTGCTGGGGCAAATCCAGAGTACAAGTTATATCAAGCCACTAACCTAAGAAGTCAATGTAAACGGAAGTCCTTATGTCCGATAATGGAACATATGGGAAAACCATCATTTCCTGCAATTCAGTACCTGAACCGGCAATAAGTTATTTCGAAGGTCCTAGAAACGGAACCAATGCATCGATGAACCTGCCGCTTACATCCCTGCTTAAGGCGGTACCACGCCTAGACCTAATCTGTTGATAACAGATTGTTTTCAATCCTCTCGTCTACTGTCGTTTTACGAACTCCTCCCACGATAGGCCTACTCATACTCAAGTCCACGGTCGTTTAATTATTGACCATTTATGAATAGATTATAGTGTTGCACAACGTATAATTATATCTATATTCATTCATTCATTCCGGAAAATTATTAAGCGCCCCATTAGTAAGCTACTCAAAGGCACTCCCAACCCAGCCACGGTTAAAAAGAATAATTTGAGCAGTAGAAAGCAGGCACAATATTCTGATGTAGTAAGCCCCGCAAGCGGGAGCTCGTGCACATGGAGGGCCAACAACCGAGAAGGCTCGACGCTGTTTGGTAGAAGAACGGACCGAGGGACCAGGAGCTACCTTTATCCAAAAGAGCGCAAAGCTCGACGGGAGGCTATGTCGGAGACAAGGCAACAGAGATCAGACAATTGGGACTGAGCATCACCAGTTAGACACCGCCTCAGACAATATTAAACAAAATATTACCATAGTGGCACGATCATATAAAGAGAAGTCAGACGTCTCATCTTCGTCGCATTTGGATTTATGAAACTTAAATATCACGGGTGCAAGCAACGGACAAGCTGCTGACAGAATCATCTGCAAGAAAAAAACACGATAGAAAATTATTGTGACAAGAAAATGATTCAAGAGCAAGGCCGGAGCTAGGGGGTGCTTTGGGTGTTTGAACACCCTCCGAAATGGAAAATGTGAAAAATAATATAATGCATTTACGAGCACATGATGTAAAAACCATGAAATAATACCATAAAAACACCACCTGAAATATGCGGGATCACTAAAAAAAGGTCATCAGATTTTTAGGAAAAGAAATTGGTGAGTGAAACACCCCCCGAAATCAAATCCTGGCTACGGCCTTGATCATTAGGCTTCATTCAGGAGAATAAACGATTAGAGCCTTTGTTATTTTAAATGAAACTTATTTTTGCGCCACTTTCGCACAAACTAATAATTAATTGCAGTAGTGTAGTACATGTAGATGGCAACAGCGACGCCCGCAGGCGTACGCACTTACGTACAGCGCGATGACCCAAAAGGTATGTTTTTGGGAAATTCTAGGTTGATGACTAAAAAAAAAGGTCATCAGTTTTTTTGGCGACCTAACCAAAATAAAATTTCTGTGCGTACAAGAAAAAAATCCTGCGGGCGCCGCTGGATGGCAATGTCATCAAGTACAGAAAGTTCATAAGTTTAAAGGCGGTGATCAAGACAGTATCTACGTAGGCCCTATAAGTCCTATCAAACGGCGGCCTACTAGACTCACATCGTACCTAACTGATGAATTCAAATGCAAAATTAATGGCGTAATATAATTTTTACAGTAGTCGTTGCAGCTTGAATAAAACGCACTTATTGAAATTATTCCACTGGTGATACTCTTTCGTAAAACAAGAGAAACGCCTCTTTTCTCAACACCTCCTCGACAGAAACTCTTGACACACGTGAGTCATCCATGCAATACCAAGTACCTTGTGAAGCGGAACATTTTGTTGAAATTGTTGGCCTTCCTTTCTGCTTCAGATTCCCCATCATTTCTACAAGTTGGTCTGCAGTCACGTCTCTGTCAAAATATTCTTTCCGCAGGAATTGCTTGACATCCTTGTTCTCGACCCTCTCTTTGACATAAGCCACATAATGTCCGCGTTTGAGCGTACCATAGTGTACCACCACAGCGTACAGCGAGTACCAGATATTCTGTTCTCGACTTTCGTTGCGTTGACACCAAGCACTACAGAACGGCGCCAAATCCAGAAGTTCCTCGAATTTTATCATGTTGTTTCGTTTCTCGAATTTAGACCCCTTCATTTCAAATCTTTTTAGGTGTATCACAAGGGCAGCAGGTGGATTGAAGATCAGGGTCTGCTTCGTTGCAGGTGTGAGATTCGGGTCTCCCTGAAGCAGATCATGGCTTGAAGGCGATGAGTCACTTTTACAGCTTTTGCACAAATATTGCTGACCTAACATCTCCTGTCTGGTAAAGTATCGAAGGCAATCACTAATAGACATTATTTTTCCTGGGAGATCAACAGATCTTAAAGATAGACGTTCCATGATTGATTTCATTGCTTGTTGATATGATGATACTGATTCTGTTTCAGTTTCCTCTGCTCGATGCTCTTCCGATTTTTCAGCTGTTGACAAGTCTCCAAGGCAGATTGGAACGGAGATGTCAAGAAATGGTTCGCATGTGTGGTATGGCTCTTTGCATTTCTTGCAGATGAAGACAGTCATAAAATGACCACCAAACACTTTGTCAACGGCTGTTAGCTTCTTCATTGGGTCAATATCTGTCCAACTGGCTCTCTCTTCCTTTCTTAACTGATCCAGAAAGTGACGTAGCAACTCATGAGAGTCGTGTTGTTTAGTTCCACGGAATCTAGTTGCCTTTGCACGAAATGCTTCAAGGAGTGGCTTTGGGTCTGACGGAATTTCAATTGAACCATTTTCTGGATCAATGGACGTCGGAAATTTTACAAATTCATTGGTCAATACTCTTTGTTTTGATGTTTGAACGAGTTGAGACTTTAGAATTGGATTCGATAATAGACACTGGATTGCTGCATTAAAGTAACAAGTGTTTCCAAAATTACGAAGTCCACGTTTAAATGGACGATCTGTAACAAAAACAAAACCTACAACTACCTTCACAGCTTTCGACAAGATTCTTCCTGTAGATCCATCCTGTAATGGTTCTTGCAACTGCCAGCTTATATAGCGCAACTTCCCTTAATTCATTTACAGCCGTATGAATTTGATAATGTGAATTGTGAAGCAACGATCGCTTGCGATAAGAGGCGATGCTATGCAAGTTTTAGTAACTGTTTGATTGATTTGGTATTTATAAAAAATCTGCCGATCGGTTGAGGTAACCTACATTCAGTTGCTCGAGAAAGAACATGATGACTGTCGTGGTTTTCATAGGCTAATTGCTGCCTTCTTCGTTACAATAATAATATTGATAATATCGTTTTCAGTGTTTTGGAGGCGATATTATGTCAGTTCATCTTATTCAGAATTATTTTTTCATTTTAGTAGGATTAATAACACATGTGAGCTACTCACCTGAGAACTTCTCGTAGTCTTCCCTGAATAAACAAATTTGTCATTAATTTATTAGTCCAGGCAATTTACAGTTTCACCTGGGCAAAGTTGCAACACAAGCTTTTAAGACGGTCTTCTGCTCAGAATTTCGTAGGAACAGCACACAATAGGCACACCTATAATTATAGGTAGGCCTATTACACAGAATGGCGCAATGCCTAGGCAGCAGTAGGTTAACAAAGGATGCCAGAGCGTTGTTTTTCATATCTACATTTTATCGGAGTATCCAATTGATTGCCATAATATAATTTTTGGTATTTTTTGTATTATCGTTGTCTCAATTGCTACATGTCCGCGCTTTAAGGGCTTCCACAAGGTGCTAAGTAAGTGCGTGAGTGTGCAAGTAATCGAAAATTGAAACTAATTTCAAAATCAGTGAATGCAGAAACCTGAATAAATGTACGGATAACTGAGTTTTGTCAACAGCTGTCTGTGTGCGCACGTTTCTTCCCACTGTCCGTATTAAAAGATTAATTAATTTAAAAAAAACTACTTAGTGTCGCAGTTATATCCGGCAGCCCCGCCCATACCTCCTGAATATAAAAACGGATATTCCAACCTGTAAGTGCACCAAGTTTTGTTAAAGACTATACTTGAATCAGTATAACAGGCAACGCAATACTCACCGTTCAGACCTACGGTAGCAATGCCAGTTGTACAGAAGGATTAATAAGATCGCCAAACCCAGGACTATGAGTGGCACGAGTGCGACTGCCCAGTGCCAATCTAAACATTCAAAACACCGTTTCAAGATTTCTTACTTGTGGAACTTCAGTAATAATTATTTATACAAAGTTTTAATTGGAATCCAAGGTCATTGGTGTTCCACTTTAATAATATTTCTGGTCCTCCGCTTTAATGATATTTTATAACTGCCCGTGTTTGGAGATCACTTAGATTAGCGAGGATTGAACCTGTATGTGTTAAACTTAGAGCATATAGGTTAAATTTAATTAACAATCGAGCACTAGACCTGAGTTACGAGATAAGATCGAAATCTAATCTTAAAGAGCGAGATATGAATTACATCACTATGTTGAGCAGTGGCGGCGCCAGGAGGGTAGAGGGCTAGTCCACACAAAAAATTCGTCAGTTTTTTGTACAGGGAAAATTAAATATTTTCATGAGATTTGGACTAAGCCCCTAAAAAAGTCATCAGGATTTTTGGGGAACAGGAAAAAGGAAATATTTTCTTGAGATTTCGACCGAACGCTTTAAAAGTTCGCGAGTTTTTTTGACTGGAAAAATAAAATATTTTCTTGAGATTTTGGCCAAATGAAAAACAATTCGTCGGTTATTTGACTGAGAAAATGAAATGAAATTTTTCTTGAAATTCTCTGCGATTCGTCCCTCTCAGCCATCCGCCCAAAACTGACATCCTGGCGCCGCCAATGACGGTGAGAGGTATCTATAGGCCTAGTTCCAAGTGCTGGACCAGGACATTTTATCGAGAACATTCTAGAATTATTCAAAGCAAAAGGTACTCGGATTATATGCAGCCGAACGCACGGGATAGGGGTTTAGGATGGACGTAGCAGTGAAATGGTTATTGAAACCATAGGTAACAGATTATGAAAGTATTTAAACATAAATTCGCTAGTTTGCAATTTTCTAATCTGTTCGACATTAAAAACACGGCACGATATAAATATTGCGTTTGTTTGTTTGTATGTGCACTTGTTACAGCGCCCCTTCAAGCCCTCTACTCAGAGGCGCTCCCGACTGCAGAGCGGACACTGCATCGGAGTTTCACGCCGAAGCGCTGAGCAATTGCGAGTGAAGGACTTGCCCAAGGTCTTTACGCGGCGACTTGAGGTGGATTCGAACCTCGAACCTTCCGGCTTCAAGGCAACGACGCCACCACTACACCACCGCGCCCCACAAATCGTTGGTAGACATCGATTGCTGAGTACCGGCAATCACTCGCATTATCGCATAAACTTTAATTCTTTGTAACTTATTCAATCTCGTTAGCCATGGACTTTGCATAGAGAAGGAAATTATGCAAGGAACGATTCCGGGAGCAAGAGCAAGAGGAAGACCTAGTAGGAGGTGGTTGGACGACATGAGTGAATGGCCGGGTTTATCAACAGAGAAGATGATGATAGCAACCGAGGACAGGAAAGCATGGAGAAGAATTGTCTACAATGCGACCAACCCCCGTGCGAGGACGGTTGAAGGCAAGGAAAGGCAGCCTTGTAGAATGTAGAGTATATCGAGGCCCAGACCATAATTATTAGAGTATGTAAGGTTGGCGCTATATAGGTCTAAGTGCTCATAATAAAAACATGATATGGGTTATAGAGTAGAAAGCATTCGTTAAGATTTTATTATATTTTAGAGAAGACATTAAATGTCTTCTCTAATATGCCATCGACAAAATTTGTCGATGGCATATTCAACGTGGGAACAAACACAGAGACGCAATACAGTTGAAAATAATAGAAATAGCTGAAGGTGTCTGACTATTGGTTTGATTTGCCGGGCCTTCCGTGAATGCCGATGTGATGCTGTCTGTAGTGGATAGATCAGTCATCGTCGCCGGACTTTTGGAACTCGACAACCTTGATTTCTTTGTCGTCTTTTGGCTACAGTAACTTAGCAGGGCATCTACATGTAAATCACAATATATTATTTAGACGAAGTCATTTACACGTTCACACATGCTTCGTAAGTTCGTAGCCTACTGTTCTACAACAATAAGATCAGATAAAATAAAATAGGACTAGGTCTATTCTTAGGCTAACCCTCGGAGGCTAACCTGGGGTGTTTTTTTCACCCCACTGTCAGTATTTGCTATGAATATTATTACTGCTTTGAAATTTTGACATGCGCTTTTGTGTAGGCCTATCTGTTCATAGTCTCATAGATGATTTTTGCTTAATTCCACATTTATATTTTTTTATATTGAATGCATGGTCACGTGACTGACGTCATATAATGGCCATTGTTACCAATAATTTATTTGTGTTGAAGAGGTTTCGACGGTTATCTGCAGCCAATGCAGCTAAACTGATACCAGGATTGATATCAGTGTATTGAAAATGATGATAGTGATGATGATAATGAAGAGTTTGCTGATTGTAATGATGTCTCGGAGCAAGATAATGTTGAAATCGATGATGTCATAGACCTAGCCTATGTGTTGCAACTTTGTATGTGGAAAGCATGCAACAAAGCGTTACTTGTGTATAGATGACCGTAGACTCGATGATTATGCTAATATTTTAACTTAGTTAGGTTTCATAGTTTGTCAATTCCATGCTGAACTTGAATTAAGTGTCATTTTTGATCAAACATGGTCTAATTTTATGTCATAGGCCTAAAATGGTGTGGGGTGAAAAATATACCCCAGGTTATCCAATATGTGTTTTTTTATAGGTTACCCTCCGAGGGTTAAATTAATAAGATAGGACTAGGCCAATTCTTAAATTGACCAATTGCTATAATATACATACAGCACCATATTTCTAAATTTTATTATATAAAATGATTATTTTCTTATTTATTATTGTAGTATATTTCTAGTATTGAAAGTGGCCCCTACACCGCAGAGTAGGGACCTTGAGCAAGTCCTTCTCTCGCAATTGCTCGTGCGCTTCGGCATGAAACTCAGATGCAGTGTCCGCGATGTAGTCGGAAACACCTCTGAGTAGAGAGCTTGAAGGGGCGCTACAACAATGCTAGAAATAAATAAAGAATACATAAATGGCGCCTTCCAAAAATTATTATTAGGCCTATAGGTAGGCTTAGCGTACTTAGACCCCATCTAAACGGCTCTCAGACTGTCGTGAATGATTAAAAGAGAGAATCTTTAAGAAGAATAATGCAGTGGCGTAGCCAGGAATTTTTCATGGGGGGGGTTTTATGGCCGGAAACCCTGTTTTTTGCTATTTTTCTTACTTAAATGGAAAAATAACCTTTAAAAAAACTTTTTCCCGGAACCAATGGGGGGGTTTTAACCCCCGAAACCCCCCTTGCCTACGCCACTGGAATACTTAAATGCTTTGATCACAAGATTGTTCACGACTTTTGAAGTAGGGCTAGGCCTACTAAGGTAGAGCATAATTACCCTATAGTAAATGTAGGTCTATTTTGCATTCAATATTTTATTTTGCGTTGAATTAATTTTTAATTTGGGAAAGACTTGATTCTGTGAGTGATGCAATCACGTTGGATTTAAAATTACTGATAATTTTTTGCACGCCGATTTTCTTACTTTACCGTAAACTGCTCGGTATTTCTAAGTGCATAGGCCTACCATTGTACGGTAGGCCTATTGCTAAACAGTAAACACCAGAAAGGAAAGTCACATAGGATGACAATATTTGCATAGGAAGGTATGGGTTTTCGCTTGTCCGAAAATGGAATCTGATTTCAAGATCGTTTTCCCGGCTGTGGTTTTGAAAGTGAAAACAGCAATGGCCTATCACTTAAGAATTCACGCTGCGCAGAACAGTTACTGCACTGCATCTAAGTAATTTTCACAACCAGAAGACACAGCGGAGGCTTGCGCACCGTAGACGATCTTGTCACTTCGTCACGTGAGCTTAAGCTACGCCGACCTAATTCAGCCAGGTTGAACCAGCTGTGCTTGAAGCTCACATGACAATTTGCTATTTTGAATAATAATATATACTATGCACTTCAGTCATCAATCGATAAAATCTTGACCTATATATAGTATATAACGACCCTTCGCGAGCCCTATTCAAGCAGAGCTACTTTCTACCAACTCCAAGCGGGGAAATGTAGTCTCTAATATGGCCTATAGCTGATGGAAGTGAGACTAGGAAACGTATGGAAGAAAAACAGTGACCAAACAAATTTCATTCTAGACCGACCGCGGAGAAACATAAGAACTGCATTGTGCTGAACGGGAAGATACAACGGTTAAGTATACCGGGTAACCGCAAACGAATGAACGAGAACAGCTTAGACTGTCAGGAAACGCGCTCTGACCCTATCTATAGCAACCAATGATGGTATTATGCGTCTAAACTGGTAAATAGGGGTGCCAGATTATGCTCTGAATCCAGAGGGACCCACTCCCCTCAGAAGACGTTGACATAACATGGGTTTCACGGAGTTCCAACATAGCTATAGCGTAAACACAATATTAACAGCAAACTATTACGGGCAACAATTAAAATTAATTAGCCTATGCAAGTGTCTACAATTATTTTGATTATTATTTTGGACATTGTTTGCAAACTCGCCATTTCTTGTTGTAGTCTAGGCCTAGTTTTTCGACACGATATCTGAAAGTTTCAAATGTCTACCATTAGGCCTATATAGTAACGGTAAATAGTAATAGGCAAGACTTTAGGTATGACTGGACGGTCATGTGCGGTGTCGAGACACTTACATTTAGTTTCAAATCTAAACGCCGTCCTGCCATTTATAAGAGCAGCATAACCTGGAAATGTAAAGTGCGTCCAGGCATTTTTTCTACGCATAAAGCACTGGTAATCGGCCCTATTAATTCAAATGCCATTGTCAATTTGAGGGTGTGGTTTATGGTGCTATTACTATTACTGTTCTTAGTTGTTGTTGTTCAGTGTCTCTATTGTTTGACCTCAAGAAACGCCCTGAAAAGCAAAAAGAGATCTGTGTCCACAAAAAATCGATAGCCTACGTGGCAGTATTATGACAATACTCGGAGAATAAACATTGTTATTACTGCAACATGAAACTGTTTGAACATATTGGAATGGCCATAGCACATCGAAGCTTTAAGACAAAACCTTAATTAAAAGCAAACATTGAAAACAATGATCGTCTACATAGGTCTACGGATATAGTCTACTTACAGAAAATGGTGGTATAGGTGACACAGACGATAGACCAACGAAAAACTCGTAGTCGCCTATGCAAAGAGGTTTCAGTAGAACGAAAGATATATTATAGCCTATTGCATGTACATTGTAGAGGCCTATTTATAGTTGGAAATTCCACGGTGGTTTGCAGGATAGGTGGAACGAAGAGAAAAACAAATGCAAAATTTCTTCAAATCACACGACATGGTTATTAAGTAGCCTACCTGATCACGTACACAGTGCTGATCCAACTTAATAATTATGTTCAATGATTGTTCATGCTGAACATAGACCTACATTTTATTATGAGTCTATTAAATGACTAGAATAACGCATGCACGTGGATGATGATGATGATGAGGATGATGATGATGTGATGATAATGATGATATGATGATGATGATGATGATGATGATGATGATGATGATGATGATGACGATGACGATGACGATGACGATGACGATGACGATGACGATGATGATGATGATGATGATGATGATGATGACAACGATGACGATGACGATGACGATGATGATGATGATGATGATGATGATGATGATGATGATGATGATGATGATGATGATGATGATGATGATGATGATATTGATGATGACGATGACGATGACGATGACGATGACGATGATGATGATGATGATGATGATGATGATGATGATGATGATGACAACGATGACGATGGTGGTGGTGATGATGATGATGATGATGACGATGACGATGACGATGACGATGATGATGATGATGATGATGATGATGACAACGATGACGATGATGATGATGATGATGAAGATGATGATGATGATGATGATGATGATGATGAAGATGATGATGATGATGATGATGATGATGATGATGATGACTATTTATATGGCTCCGTAACGCGGTCATACCGTTACAATGGCGCCATACAAAACAGCTAACAGATGGGAATAAGCCCTAAAGATCAAATGTGTTTAGCATTGAGTAGAAGTCTGTTCTTGCAGCGAGTACCAACGGCCAAGAAAGCACAGCACGATCACCGAAGCGCGTTCTAATCTTCCTGATGAATAATACCATGGAGAGATCAATTATGGACCTATTCATGCATGTAATTGATTCGACTGAAACACCGCAGTAGGCCTACGGAGGCTACGGTTGCAAGTGATACCATAAACAGATGGTTGCAAGTTATGGCAGAAATCGATTATTAAACACAATGTTTAAGAAAACAATTGAAATGTTCATCAAAGCAAGAATCTGAAAACAATCGTTGCTAATTCTGATATACCTCGAACAAAATGATCCCAGATTAAATTAGTCATTAATTGCGTCATAATGAATATAAAAAGAAATGAAATACTGAAGACAGTTAATTGAATGCATAAGCACAACTGAAGTAGCCTCGAGATTCATTAAAAGGTCAACGTCGTGTTTCTGCAATCACTCAGTTTAAAATTCCCATCCAAAATTCATAGTCATCACTATGTTCAACATGGTCGGTGTTCGCTATTGAAGTCATCCGACTGGTGATACTCTTTCGTAAAACAAAAGAAACGCATTTTTTCTCAAAACTTCGTCAACGGAAACTCTTGACACACGTGAGTCATTCATGCAATACCAAATACCTTGTGAAGCGGAACCTTTTGTTGAAACTGTTGGCCTTCCTTTCTGCTTCAAATTCTCCATCATTTCTACAAGTTGGTCTGCAGTCACGTCTCTGTCAAAATATTCTTTCTGTAGGAATTGCTCGACATCCTTGTTCTCGATCCTCTCTTTGACATAAGCCACATAATGGCCGCTGTTGAGCGTACCAGAGTGTACAACCACAGCGTACAACGAGTACCAGATATTCTGTTCCCGGCCTTCGTTGCGTAGACACCAAGCACTACAGAAAGGCGCCAAATCCAGGAGTTCCTCGAATTTTATCAAGTTGTTGTGTTTTTTAAATTTAGACTTCTTCATTTCAAATCTCTTGAGGTGTATCAGCAGGACGGCTGGTGGATTGAAGATCAGGGTCTGCTTTGTCCCAGGTGTGAGATTCGGATGTCCATGATGCAAATCAGGGCTGGAAGGCGATGAGTCATTTGTACAGGTTTTGCACATATATTGCTGACCCAACATCTCTGGTCTGGTAAAGTATTGAAGGCAATCCGAAATGGATGGTGTTTTTGCTACGAGATCACGAGATCTTAGAGATAGACTCTCCATGATCGATATAACTGTTTCTTGATAAGAGGATGCTGATTTAATTTCAGTTTCATCTGCTTCAGCTTTGTAGTGCCGAGTCACTGCGAGTCTTAGTAGTTCTAGGCCTCTTGAATAAACACCATATAAGATGTCATTATGGATGAGTGAATGAATGAATGCTGATTTTATTTGATTTGTTTCCAATTCATCTTTTTCCGATTCATCTGACGTTGACAAGTCGTCAAGACAGATTGAACCGGAGATGTCCAGAAATGGTTGGGAGCAATCGGCAATAGACACATTAGACGGTATATGAGGCGATAGGTCAGTAGATGCAAGAGATATACGTTTCATAATTGATTTAGCAGCTTCTTGATAAGGCGATACTGATTCTGTTTCAGTTTCCTCTTCTGATTTTTCAGGTGCTGACAAGTCTCCAAGACAGATTGGAACGAATATATCAAGAAATGGTTCGCAGATGTGATATGGTCCTTTGCATTTCTTGCATGTGTAAACAGTCAAAAAATGACCTCCAAACACTTTGTCAACGGCTGTGAGTTTCTTCATTGGGTCCATATCTGTCCAACTGGCTCTCTCTTCTTTTCTTAATTGATCCAGAAAATGACGTATTAACTCATGACAATCGTGTTGCTGATTGCTATGGAATCGGGTTACCTTTTCACGAAATGCTTCAAGTAATGGACTTGGGTTTAACGTAATTGAAACTGAACCTTTTCTTCGATCAGTGGACGAAAGAAATTTGAGAAATTCCTTGGTAAAATCTCCTTCTGTTGCAGTTTGAACGACTTGCGACTTTAGAATTGGAGCTGATACTAGACACTGGATTGCTGCATTAAAGTAACGAGTGTTTCCGAGATTGTGAAGTCCACGTCTAGATGGGCGATCTGTAGCGAGAATATCAAAACAACATTGACACCCTATGACTCGTGTCTTTTCAGTTGGGGTTACCAATTTTTGTCACGATTTCAGTTGTCTCGATAATCGTTTAAGCTCTCAATTTCAAAAGGTTTATTAAATCAAATTTGATACGAAATTTGTGCGGCGCAATTACTTTAAGCCTCAATTACTATTGCAAATGATCTATCGATACTCAGTCTTTTTCACAGTTGTCTAGGGAAACGGCACGACGTTTCTTTTGTGTATTAGGGTACTTCAAGTTGCGTGAATTCAAATAAATTATAACCAATTTAGGGTTTTTATAAGACATTGTTTCAATTTTTGGACGGTAATCCTGCATTTTAGCGTCGTTAATTTCTTTTTTCTTCTAAGGGATTACCGCATGCTTGATACCTTGAAGCTGGATTGATGATTTTCATTCATGTATTTCAACATGCATCCAGCTTCCATTTCTCAAGCGATGTATCATTAATCCGGCTTCCAGTTCTCAAGCGTTATTATTTTCAATCCAGCTTCTATTTCACCTATAAGGAATCTTCGTCCAGCTTCCATTCACCATTTGCCGGTGAGCCAACAATATTTAGCAACCTCAGCACATCGCTTGAGAAATGAAAGCTGGATGCATGTTGAAATCCATGAATGAAAATCATCAATCCAGCTTCCATTTATCAAGCATGCGGTAATCCCTTAGAAGAACCTTAGAAGAAAATAAATTAACGACGCTAAACTGCGGGATTACCTTTTGGACTTTTAATAATCTACAAAAAATAAAAAATACTCTTATCAATATTATATCTGCCAAGTTAGTCCTAGGCCTATACACAATTAGCTGGGAAGACCGAATTTCCGGTGTGCTCAGCTCTTCCAACTTACTAGATTTCACATCGGGACCGGAAAATTTTTATAAAGCAAGTCAGTCAGAAGAAAAGATAGCTTGCTCATCTACTATGGAGCAAGATTTTCGTTTAGAGAAAGTTATCAAAAAACAGCTACTAAGGTGCAAATAAAAGCGCTATAAGAGTGTCAAACAGCATTGTATAACATATCCAAGAACACGTCACTCAATTTAAAGTTCGAGTAGGACGTACTACTCAGGAAAAGATTGATCTCTTCTGTTTCTCCCATCCTTCTGTGTCTGTAATATAAAACATGTCACTCTCTAAACTCTCAGAGTATTCCCACTTAGGCCCTATATCATGCAATTAAAGTTCTGTATTACTGAATGCACTCGATTTTTAAATTGCAGAGTTTTCATATCATTAATAAACCTCGTGTTATGTGCATATTATATAATAATATAGCCTACTAGCTGTACCCAGCCACGCGTTGCTGTGGCTGAAAAGACTGTCCAACCCACCCTTCCTACATCCCTCCCCTTTCCCCTTCCCCTCCCTTTCCCCCTCGCCTTCATCCCCTCCCCTCTTCTCCTCTCCCTCCCCTCCCCTCCCCCTCCCTCCCCTCCCCTCCCCTCCTCTCCCGAAAAATGGACGGACGGATGCGTGAAAACTGTAGAAAGACGCGCGGAAAACGGCCGCAAATGGACGATTTTTTAAAAACCGACAGTTACATATAAATTTGCGCTATAAAAGACGGCCGGATATACGTTTTGAAACGCGCCCGAAGAATGGGTTTGAAACGCGCCCAAAGAATGGACGGACGGATGCGTGAAAACTGTAGAAAGACGCGCGGAAAACGGCCGCAAATGGACGATTTTGTAAAAACAAAGAACCGACAGTTACATATAAATATGCGCTATAAAAACGGCCGGAAATACCTTTTGAAACGCACCCGAAGAATGGGTTTGAAACGCGCCCGAAGAAAGGGCGAACGAATGAGTGAAAGCTCAAACTCGAAATGGCTGGACTCCATCGACGTCTATCGAATGGAATTAAAAGTTGTGTTTTTCGGTCGTAAAGATTGCGATTTTTCCCAAAAGGCATAAAAAAAACGCTGATGTTCGAATGGAACGGTTTGCGAAAATTTTCAAAGCAATCGGTTCAGAACTTTCCGAGCTCCGAGGTAACAAACAGTAACTTTTTACATTTTTATTTATATAGATGTTAACGACGTACAGAAATAATCACAATCACTAAATTAATTATTAAGTTATAGGCCTACGCCTATGAATATTATAGCCTAGCCTACTATTTAGAATAGCTTTAGACTATGGGCAATATCGAGATTGCAGAATGATTGAGAGTAGGAAGACGTGAATATACAATGTAGGGCGTACAACTACTCTGTATTTTTCATTGTAATAGGCCTAGACCGGATCGGTTAGCTTTCCGTTTTTAATTAAATAGGCTACGTCAGATAACTTAAGAAATGGTCTAGAACATTTTTTTAAACTTACCGTTGGCGCACGTAACAAATGCCGAGAACTGTAGATAGAATTATCAGTCCATAGATACCAGCAACAATGCCGACAATTAATTTGAAGTCTAAAACAATTATATTTCAACAATCTTATTCAACCTTGCATGAAACCGACATTAGCTACACTCAATAAATCTATACAATAAAAAATTACACTGATTTTGGTGACAAAGATGCGTGTTCCATTGAAGCCATCGTCTCGATTAATAATCACTAAAAGGATATCGTAGTCCTACGTAGAGCACGGTGGCCGATTTGTTGCAACGCTCACCTCCTGACTCGTGGTGTGCAGATTCAAACCTTCTACAAGTCGGGTGTCGCGTTCAGACATTGAGTAGTAACCTTGAATGGGTGGTATATAAATTCTCGTAATAAATAATTATTAATAAAAATTCGTCCCTCAGAGCAATTATAGTTCACCGCCGTCGATAAATACTTGTTATTAAGAATATTGCGCTTAGCCATGCTGTGAAGATTGCGCAATCTAGCCCACTGTAAAGAACATTATCATGTCTTTTATGCTTCACACTGAGACGGATTATATATTATTTTGAAACAGAGCTCATTATAATGTAATAGTGTTTTTAGTTGTCAAAGCAATAATAAGAAAATGTGTGATTTATTATAGGGAAATGCAAACTTATGGCACGTTTATCATAACAGGGCAAGATTACAGATTTGAAATTAATTATTAAAGTTTATGCTAAATTCCTGTTGTTTTGATGCATTTTGGTGATTAACAGAAATATGTTTCTTACTTGGGCTGTTGGCGAAGTCATTGTTCCCAGTGTAATGGACGGTCTGGCCGAAAATGACACATTGTTTGCTACGAATGCTACAGTGAGCCATACACGTGTAAGTCCCGGACGAAACATGTGTTAAATCTAGAATCGCATCCTCTGACTGAATCTTCTGTAAATCACTCGCCATCGTCCATCCATAAGTGCACGGCTGATTGGTTGCGGCGTCACACTGAACCTGCCCTGTTTCTTGCAGAGAAACAACCAAGGAAGAGGCCAAGGCATCTGAGCCACACAAAAATGAAACGCTGTGTCAGCATGCTATGCAGTGCATAAAGATTTAAAATTGCCTGTAGATGGACTACAGGCAATGTTTTAGTCGCTAAGTTAATAAACATAGCTCTTCATGGCTTAGAAGTAATTAACCAGAAACAAAAGTAGGCCTAATTCATGTATCAAATAGGCCTATGACTAAACAAAGCACATAAAATTAAAGAATCAGTACAAGTGGTGACTCTCGCACAACCCAACTATCTGCTTATCATCTACAATTGACATATAGCATCACTTTTCAGGGTAGCCGAACAAAGAGCGTCTTAAAATTTCTTTGTTTGATTTTGTAAAGGAATTTTATCCAAATTCCGTTTTATTGCAGTTTACAGTAGCAGTTTCCTCGGATAAATCATGCAGCGTTTTTCTCCAAGACAAAATCTAAACAAATAAGTCAACAGCTTCATTCACCAAAACTGTTGTAGACCTGCAGTGTTTAATCTAGTCCCCCTCCTCTGGGGGGGGAATTGAGGTTTCTGGGGGGGGGAGAGACAATTGAGCGTCCGAAGGACGCTCGTGATGCAGGTAGCACCGAGACTGGGCGGGGTAGGTGTATGGGGAGGGGATGCGCCCCTCACCATCAGAAACTTTTTGAATTTCCACATTGCAATGGCAGCATTTTAAGGTGTCATCTCAACAAAATAGCCATACTTTTTCAGTGACCTATTAGAAACTTTTTGAATTTCCACATTGCAATGGCAGCATTTTAAGGTGTCGTCTCAACAAAATAGCCATACTTTTTCAGTGACCCATGAGAAACTTTTGAATTATCCCCATTGCAATGGCAGCATTTTAAGGTGTCATCTTAACAAAATAGCTGTACTTTTTCAGTGACCCATTAGAAACTTTCTGAATTTCCACATTGCAATGGCAACATTTTAAGGTGTCGTCTTAACAAAATAGCTGTACTTTTTCAGTGGCCCATTAGAAAAATTTTGAATTTCCACATTGCAATGGCAGCATTTTAAGGTGTCATCTTAACAAAATACCTGTACTTTTTCAGTGAGCCATGAGAAAATTTTTGAATATCCACATTGCAATGGCAGCATTTTAAGGTGTCGTCTTAACAAAATAGCTGTACTTTTTCAGTGGCCCATCAGAAAAATTTTGAATTTCCACATTGCAATGGCAGCATTTTGAGGTGTCATCTTAACAAAATAGCTGTACTTTTTCAGTGACCCATTAGAAACTTTTTGAATATCCACATTGCAATGGCAGCATTTTAAGGGGTCATCTTAACAAAATAGCTGTACTGTTTCAGTTACCCATTAGAAACTTTCTGAATTTCCACATTGCAATGGCTGCATTTTAAGGTGTCGTCTTAACAAAATAGCTGTACTTCTTCAGTGACTCATTAGAAACTTTTTGAATATCCCCATTGCAATGGCAGCATTTTAAGGTGTCGCCTTAACAAAATAGCTTTGCTTTTTCAGTGACCCATTAGAAACTTTTTGAATTTCCACATTGAAATGGCAGCATTTTAAGGTGTCGTCTTAACAAAATAGCTGTACTTCTTCAGTGACTCATCAGAAAATTTTTGAATATCCACATTGCAATGACAGCATTTTAAGGTGTCGTCTTTACAAAATAGCTGTACTTTTTCAGTGACCCATTAGAAAATTTTTGAATTTCCACATTGCAATGGCAGCATTTTAAGATGTCATCTTAACATAATAGTATGATATATTATAGTAGTAAATAATGTCATTATAATCATATAATAATAAGCAATATCACGGTATATTATAACACTTCATGTAAAACAATGATGAAAACAGTAACTAAAAACCAATACCATTTCGTCAAATTTTTCTGGGGGGGGAAATGTCAATCCTGGGGGGGGGAACTTTCCCCCCCAGAGACGTCTAGATTAAACACTGGTAGACCTGCAGTATGAGATCACTTACACTGGATTCTTAGTTCTTCTGAAGTCCAGCTATACTTTGCGAGCGTTGACTGACAACGGACAACGGATCCATCCATCGAAGGATCTATTCTCCTCGCTAAGTGATACGAGACGCTATCGTGACTAACGTCTGGAGGCAGTTGGCTGGAAAGCGTTATCTCTGTTCCGTTATCAAAGATCTGCTTCCATTCAATTTTTGGACTCTGATCGCCTGTGTAGTTGACTTTGCAAGATAACCCGATATAGTCTGCTTCCGTTCCACAGATTTCTAACTGGTCAAGAGAAACGTTCGACTTTCCAATTGGTTGGGAATCTGATACATTCAACAAATTGTTTTAAACATGACAGTATAGATAATTATGCGATCTTATACAGGTCAATTTTAAAGAAAAAATTGAGTTAAAACACGCTGCTGTTGTCCAGCCTTTATAGGCCTAACTATTATCAAACGCGCTCTGTCATAGTAAAATATGCATATTTTAGAAACTGACGTGCTCATAGAAAGCCAGGATTCTGGACAGCACTTCACTTCAAACTCAACTGACGTTATCTTTCAGTTTCATTAATCTGTGTTTAGTAACGGGCTTGACCCACATCATCTAATATATAAAACATGGTCAATTCAATTCATTTATTGTAACCATCAACCATAAACAATAGACATGGTTCAACATGCGTCACATAATCGGATGGCAACAAGGAGGGCCCTAAGGGATGAATATCCCGCTAACAGGGGCACCTATTCACATGTGCAATTTTAACAGATGGTTAAACGGTTGACATCATGAATTGAACAGTAGGCTAAAAAAAAGCAGCATGAGACGACAATTAATGTAGTAAAATCAGGGCTTAAAGTGTGCCAGGACGGTCATGGACGGCGTCCTGGCACTTATTTTCGAGGCAGGACGCCGTCCTATCACTTATTTGGCCAGCACTGCCAGGACGGTCGTCCATGACTGCCAGGACGGCGTCCATGCAGTTCACAAATAGCTGGCAAACAAGAGCCTAAAATGTCTCCATTTGAGGTCGACACAGCTAAAAATGCGCCGGTCGCTGGGGCTCCGCCCCAGACCCCGCTGTCTTAGCTTCTTAATTACCTAAACTTTTCACTGTTGTGATTACGGTAAAGACAAAACCTTTATCTTTTACAATAAAACTTTTATTTTTGTTGTTATCCTGGTAGCTTGCAACACTGAAAACGACTTATTCTTGAAGTTTTCGCGACTTTATTGTTCACAAATACCTGGTAAACAAGAGCCTAAAATGGCTCTATTTGAGGTCGACACAGCTAAAAATGCGCCGGTCGCTGGGGCTCCGCCCCAGACCCCGCTGGGGGAGCTTACGACGCTCCCCCAGACCCCCTAGTCGGCATGGGCTTCGTGCCTTCGGCACTCGCAGCCTCGCGCCTTCGGCGCCGCCACTGACGACCAATTATACAATTCAGCGTCCTGGCACTTCTTTTTTTACACTTTAAGCACTGAGTAAAATTAACTAAAAAACACATAAAAATAAAATAAAAATCAGTGCCTACAAGGTTAAATATCTTCGCAGTCATTAATTAAGTAGTCGAGTAGCAGTGTTTTAGCCCTTTGTAAACTGGAAGCTTGCTTAATCTGATTAGGAATCGAGTTCCATACACCTGACCCAGTGTATTTAATATGGATTTTTTTAAATTTAGTCGAGCGGATATGGCACGATAGTGAGAGGAGTTCCTACTAGAGTAGTAGTGTATTTCAGATCCTTGTTGGAAGTACCCCGTAAAGTTAAGGGATAGAAGATCATCTTTTTCAACAACCCAGCTTCCATTTAGGCAAGAGTTCGTTTCATCAATCCAGCTTTCATTTGAACAAGAGCCATTTTTTATCAATTCAACTTCTATTTAATTAAGAATTATTGTTCACCAATCCAGCTCCCAAATCAGCAAGAATATTTTTATCGACTCCACCTCCATTTCAGTTGAAATTATCTTCATGAGTCTGACTTGTATTTTGAAAGAACTTTTCATCAATACAACTTGCGTGTCACCGAGGCTAAACCCATACAATGGTGAATAAATAACCATAACCATTAACCATAATCATGACCACAGTTTTTACTGCTCAAGGTACCAGTTTACAAAACACCATTTGTACACATAATTATAGAAACTGACAAAAATCAAAAAGGAGAGAACCCTTAGGGCCTAAGAGACTATTGTCCCACTGTCAGGGTTCCCAAATACAATTGAGAAGAAACTGTAACAGGACGGTCATGAAATAATAGAGTAACCTATTAAAGAGAAATTGTATCTTAACTAGTTAACTAGCCTACATCCTAGGGAAACGTCCGCAGGTGATGTTGTGTGTGCCAATTATTTGGAAAAGCCGTTAAAAACAAAAGATTCACAGATGACGCTCAGTAGCTTAGCAGGGGAGGGCGTCTAGTAAATGTTTTTTAACTTTGCGTTCAGAAAAGGTGGAACAGAAGGAATTCAGAATAAGCAAGGGCAAGTTGTTCCGGGTCCTAGGATCCACACTTTTAATTGAAAACATAGGAGTATTTGTTCTAGTTATTAACCCTCTAGCCTATAATAAAACTAGAACGCTAAAGCGATAGATTACCCACTCATTAAGAATATACATGCTCATGTCTTAACACTTAACCTAAGACAGTTAATTCGGTTCTTCTTTGTTGACCGGATCCTCCCTTATCGATGCAGGTGTACGTCCCTGCGTCGTTGGCCATAGCAGACAGGATCGTTAGGTTGTACTCCCCCTTGGCTTTATTTGTTTTCACTTCATATTTGCCTGCAAACTTTCTGATGAAGAAGCCAGCGAAGTAGATGTCGATGGCTCCGTTAGAACCAACTGGTGTATGTTGCCATTGAACATGGTATTGGTTGGCAAATGTTGTGACACATGGAATGGTTATGTTGTCTCCTCGAATGACCTCTGCTTGTGCTGGGACGTGCAGAAGGTCACCGAATGCTACCGTGAAACAGAAGAACACTCAAAAATTATAAGATAGGTCTGTGTTAGTGTCAGCGTTAGAGCTGAAAACAGTCTTGTTCCATAAATCGGTTTCAACGGATTTTGACCTACATGTACATGTTGGTGATTAATCGAATTCAGCCCTCAACATTTTTGACCCAAAACAGACCATTAATTTTAAATCGGCACGAAAATAGTAGCCTGTTTCGGTTTCCTTCTGCTAATAGCCTATCTTAAATTCTTTGTCATTAATGTTTTTTCAAATTTTATTAATTAAAAAAAATTGCAAGTTGAGCAACATCGAAAATTCGCTTTCTATTCGCTTCGGGACCGAAAAGCGGGCCAAAAAAGCTTTAAAAAACCCAATTCATTTTGTTGGGCACTAGGCAACAGCTGAGTAAGCTCGACCTGAGCGTTCTCTCTTCTCAATTCCCATCTATGACTTTTTCTTTGGTGGTGCGTGACCTTGGAGTGCTCTTGGACTCTGAACTCGCCCTTGCATCTCATATAGATCATGTGTGCCGCAGTTGGTAGTAGCAGTTGCGGCAGCTCAGGGTCATTGCTCGCTCTCTGACTTCTAAAGCTGCAGCTTCTCTTGTCCATGCATTTGTGCTGAGCCACCTCGACTACTGCGCCTCCATCTTTGCTGGTCTCCCGCGGGTTCGGATTGAGAAGTTGGAGAGGGTCCACCGTGCTGCCGCACGACTTATTGGGGGGTTCACCAAGTACGACCGTGTATGCCTATATAGTCTATGCGTGAGGTCTTGCACTGGCTTCCTTTCCCGCAGCGCATCTCATTTAGGATTGGATCTTTGGTGTGGCGATGCTTATCAGGCTGAGCACCCTCTTATCTGTGTGAACTTTGCCTCCCTCTTTCCACTTGCATATGCCGCCACGCACTGCGCTCTGCTGTCCATGGTGACTTAATGGTTCCTTTCACTCGCTCTGTAACAATGAAGAGGCGTTCATTCTCTGTGGGTGGTCCCAGGCCCACCGACAGAAATTCCGGGCCCCTGGGCAGGGAAGTCACGGGCCCTAAACTGTCTTTAGACTTTTTTTATAGCAAATTTGAATATAAAAAACAAATAGAAATAACAAAAGTGCGGGTGCGGATGTACGATAATTTACGATTCCAATCAGCTCTTAAAATGTTAAGAATTTAATTTTCAAATAAATAAAAAATTCTGAAATCGTGGTCTAATCAAAAAGCAACCCTTTCCGGATTTCACTTCAGCAAAAGCGTTTATGGTATCCTGGTATCCATTAATTTTTGTGACTTTTGTCTGGGCACCTTTAAAATGCGCTTCGGAAATGCTCCATTTTATCGCCTGGTAAATTGTCCGGATGTCTTGCAGGACCGTTTCTTATGTTATAGTCTAGTAATTCTATACGGCATCAATCGTTTGTGTGGACAAGGGCCCTGGAGGCAGAGAACCCAACATAAAAACCAAACCTTTTCCAGTTTCTATTATTTCAGTAGGCTATTTTCGTAATTCTAATTTATAATGTCATTTTTTGGAATTATGATGCCACACCACAAATTTCATTTTCATCCATTCGGCTATGATCATCATAAACTTTTAATTCACTCGAATCAACCGGTGTAAGAGTGATTTACGGGTTCTGATTTGTCTTCTTTTGAAATCAGACAACGCATAATAATTAGCAGAAGAGCGTTCTGAGACGGAAATGAGCGTGTGCTTTGGAAAAACTTGATTATTACAAGGTAATGGGCAGTTGCTTGAAAGTTGAAGCTTAAACAGTTGTATACTTGTGTGATAGTATTATTAGGCTACGGTATTATTCAAAACGGCATAATTCCTAAGCTTTCTATAGGCTATAGGTCACATAAGTGATTATAGGCTGGACCCGCCGCCCATAATCAACATATGACAAATATTACAACCAATGTAGCTCGGGCCCCCTCCGGCCCCCTAAAATTTGCCGGGTCCCTGGGTAGTTGCATCCCCTGCCCTCCCTCTCGGCGGGCCTGGTTGGTCCAACAACCTGGAATGGACTTCCCTTGACTATGCGACACCTCCCAAGCTCTTATCAATTTCACAAACTGTTCAAGACTGGTTTTTTCGCTTGATCTCGCCGGAAGCGCCTCTGAGTAGAATCTTGAAGAGGCGCTATATAAATTACGGTTGATTGATTGATTGATTGATTGATTGAAATGGCTATTTTGGTATTCGACCGAATAGTAGCGGCCGAACAGAATACGAATAGTGGTCACGTGACTTATGTTTCTCTTCCCCGCTTGCTATAGCGAGTGGACTGAAGTAACTCTAGGCCTATATGCTGAAGTTGCAGTCAGGCCTTGTCTGCTGCATGGAAGCGGTCTAGGCCTATCGCAGTGGGCCTATCAGTGATTCAGTAGTCTTATTCTTCGTGTACAATGATAAAGCTGTCTTTAGACCTATTTTTGCACACTATTCGAATTTGTATTAGCCAGAATAGTTGGTTCGTTTATTCGTAGTCGGTTGAAAACAGTCTTGCGAATGCAGTTGCCTCGGTCACAGCGTACATTGATGACGGGGATAGACCATTTGCACGCAGAACGCGCAGAGCATAAAATTATAGATCTACTAGCTGGGGTACCCGTCCGCGAAATTTAGGATACGACCCGCTCCCAACCACAACCACACCACACTCCACCGCATCACACCACACCCCACAACACCCCACCACACTCCGACCTCCACCGGTACGCCACCCGTGAAATTTGGGTTTTCGGAAAAATTCCTCCCCATCCCAATCCCCCATACCCCACACCCCTCCGCACCTTCTCCCCCAACCCCAACCCCACTCCATTCACCCCACTCCCCACCCACCTCACTCCTCTACCTTCCCATCCACAACCCAATTGAAACACAGATCCATGGTGACACAAGTTGGTGTAGAGATTCGCCAACCACTCCACCGGGTGGCTCTGATGGCCCTCTGTCTAGGTACAAGGTTTCAGAGGAATTGCTAAAAAAGTGAAATTTTGGGGGGTTTCGCCCCCACCCTGGCCCCCATGGTGGTAGAGAATCGCCAACCCCTCGTTGGGGTGTCTCATGCCGAGACCTGCACAGTAGTGAAGGTCTGGAGTGAAAAACTCAAAAACTGTGGAAATGCATCCCGGTCAAACAGACACACAGAATCTTCTCTTTATTTATATAGATATCTAACTTGCACAAGCTCCAAGGATATTTTTGACATGGGTCCTATACTTATGTTCTGACGTATCGTTACACCAACTTGTGTCACCATGGATCTGTGTTTCAACTCATTAAATTCCCTCAACCATCGTCGCGAAATAGGCTAACCATTACATGTAAATGGAAGCCAATAAAGAGAAAATAATTTTCTCAGGACTTAGTTGTGTTTAGTCTCAGGTTATTAGGCTACGTGCGGTCCTTGTACCGGTACCTTATTATAAGACATCTGATCCACTTGATGTGCATGGCTTGAACTAAGTCGAACGGTTGTTGAAAATAAAGTCAATTTGAAGTGATTTCTTCAGCTTAATAAATTCAGTCTATTGTTCATTGTTCTGACAGCCTAGATGTTGTCTCATATGTCGAACGGTTTAAACATTTTGCCGAAGATACATTCGGCACGTAGGCCCTTAACCACTAAACAGCCAATTCATAACCATTGTTGACACCGAAACTGCAAACAGCATGACCTGCGCTGTTCTTAGACAGCGTAATCGAATTTTGAAATTATGAGTGGGGAGTAGGTGCAAACACTTTAGAATTAGATCTAAGAGACATAAACGAGATCAACATGAGGACAAGATTATACTGATTCTAAAAATATCTATAGACCTATATAGTATATAGGCCTGCGAATAACATATTGTGCATAAAATGTGCAAAGCGGAAGTGGAACTGCGGCGAGCTTGTTTCGGTCATAATAGCAAAGTCCGTGGTTCATCAGACGCGTGATAGACTAAGTGTGTTGGACGTCATTAGACAATTTCATCTTTTTTAAACCAAGCTTGCGCACTCAAACTGTTATTAGTGAGATATTGTCGATAATTTTCTTGTTTCACCATATTACAAACAAAACACTTCTTGTGCCTCATAACCCAATACTAGCAATTCTTCAGATATATACATATAACAATAGGAAATCAAACAATCATTGTGAAATGTTCTCGTTACAGTTCACTTTGTTCCACATCCCTAGCACAATTTAGTCCAATGTGAAAGCTTCCTGAACAGCATAATGACAGTTAAATTGGTCATCATGTAGTGCTCTGCCAGTTGGCAGGTTCGTACGTTCGATGGCGCCACTCCTCTCATTATTGAGCCTCCTCTTTTAGCTGCTGATAGCCCTGCTGCATCATCCAGAACAGCAGCTGCTGTCTAGGTCATCCTCTTCCTTTACGTCTATTATTTACCTCTATTATTTCCCTCATAAGGGTGTTTCCTCTCAGTATGTGAGTTAAATTAGTATAGGTACATCGAATTCGTCTACGTCGGCGATAGCGACAGAATTTGAATCAACCGAAACCGTGCATATATCAATCAATCAATCGGTCATTTTATTGAAGGAGAAATATTGAATTTGACAGATCAACGGCTACAATGAAATGCTATTGCTTCTCGGAGAAAGTGATTAGCCTACACATAAGAGGAAGGATGATGATGATGGTCCTCTGCCCGTAGGCAGGTACATTGGCTTTGACGCCCCTGGGGATGAGATGAGTGTGGTGGTTTCCCGTTGCCTTTTCCCACAGACAATGATGGGTAAGCAACTTGCCCAAGGTCGCTCCGCAGGAGCTTACGCCCCTGCGTCCCACACGTGCTAGTCCGAGATATCTAAATCTCTGAATGTCAACTCTCGGAATATAAAACAAGCCCGGGGCTTGAAACGCAGAAACGTGAATCGTTGCAACCAACAGACGTATGCCGCTCTCGCTTACCGGTGTAGCTAACTAGGCCAGTAGGAGGAAGGAGTCTCTCCTTAATTCGAGCACCTTAATCGTCTTATAAGCAACAAGATCATGTCATCACAAAATAGTCACGTAATAAACAACGAGATATGCATTCGTCAAACACAGCATTATTTTGATAACTGATTATTGTTCGTTGAAATGAAAATAATTTATAACATCACGATATAGATTTTCTTGGAGCAATTCTGAGAAGAAATCTTGAACATGACTTGTTAAATAAATTCTTGGAATGAATGAACCAATAAAAATAAATTGTTGTATTAGTAATAAATTACCGGAATCAGTGCTCCACGCTAACATGAAACTTCCAAGAACAATGTACGAAATTTCAAGTCTCAACGTCATTTTCGACTGTGCATCGGAACTTCAAATCGACGTTCATGAAAAAGTTTTAAGTTTAAAAGTATATTGTCCCGAACTTGCAGTGCTGTTACAGTAGAGTGTACATTGGCATGGTTCAGCAACCCTGAGACTCAGAGCTAGATGACAGATTGACACGTGAGCCTAGTCTATCTCTTCACACTCGCAGGCTCAAGTGACATCGTGAATAATTAACGACTAGAATAAGCGTTAACTTCAATGAGAAAGCGAAAGCGAAAGAGGAAGAGAAAGAGAGCATTTGCCGCACGGTTTACCATGAACGAAATCTTGGCTTGCAGCGGCCTAACGTTGAGATTATGGGGCTTTCAGCAGAGAGCATGGGCGGAGACTCATAGGTGAACAGGAAAGCGGCCCCCCCCAAAGTTTGTGGTGGGGGACAGAGATGCTTAGCCTATATTCCGTTTCTAAGCCGAGTCGGACAGAGAAAACAACGATCGACTCGACTTGGCTACTGGCTAGACCAACATTGGACTCTACTTGCAAGTTGGCCGAGTTACGATCGACTCGATCGTTCAACTCGATCAACTGCGGAGGATGATTGGAATCCTTCGCGAAACTTGGTTGAAGTGACGAAGATGCAAATATTGGGGTTTCTCCTTTTGTTATCACACGGTGGTACGTGTAGGTCTAGGTCATGTCGCTTTTATGTAAGATCTTAAAACCACAGCTTCAGTATGTATTAGTGTTGAAACTCTCAAATTGGTTTTAATAATGCAGTATAATCATACATTTACATAGCACCAGCTGGAGTGAGACTAATGTAATTGGAGTTGATGCTTACGACAGATGGTATTAAATGCTACGTAGAAGAATAACTTCATTCTTTCATTACAGTCCGCCTTCACTATAATAATTGCTCGTCACTCTACTCTGGCTTCCCGTCCAATCGAATACCGGTAATTTGCCATGGTTTGGGTCCACTATTCCGTGGGTCCACTATTCCGAAGGTCCACTATTCCGAACCCTAACCCTAAACCTAACCCTAAACCTAACTATGACCCTAACCCTAACTCACCCCAACCCTAACCATAACCCTGAACCTAACCATAACTCACCCCAACCCTAACCATAACCCTAAACCTAACCCTAACCCACCCCAACCATAAGCATAACCCTAACCCTCCCCAACCCTAACCATAAACCTAATCATAACCCACCCAACCCTAACCCACCTTAACCCTAACCCTAACGCACTGTAACCCTAACTACCAGTATAACGAACAAAATATAGCGGATATTCGGAATAGTGGACCTTCGGAATAGCGGGCCGTTACCATGTGCCATGTTTGTATGTTTGTATGTGCACTTGTTATAGCGCCCCTTCAAGCTCTCTCTACTCAGAGGAACTCCCGAATGCAGAGCGGACACTGCATCGGAGTTTCACGCTGAAGCGCTGAGAAATTGTGAGTGAAGGACTTGCCCAAGGTCCTTACGCGGCGAGGTGGATTCGAACCTCGAACCTTCCGACTTCAAGGCAACGACGCCACCACTACACCACCGTGCCATAACGAAGTCCTGCGCTCTGCGGCAAGTTTGATTGGACAAATTCCAAAATTTGTTCATGTCCCATTACACTACACCTCTCTCTACCCGGAAGTGTCTTGAATATAGGATCGCTGCTCTGGTTCGACAATGTCAGCTTGGTATTCCCCCAGACTACATATCTGCAAAAAACCTGTGTTGGCATAACACAAATTTTCGCAGGTATGTAGTCTGGGGAATACCAAGCTGACATTGCCGAACCAGAGTATTGCATGTACTGCATGCCGCAGTCTGTAACAACAGTTGCTCCATGGGTATTTATGGTCACCGCCTCCTCCTTTGTGCACAGAAGGGAGTGCTCTTGGTTCCATTCGCAAGAACTACAACCATGCAGAATAGAGCCTTTTCCATGGTGGGCCAAGTTCTCTGGAATGGTCTCCCATAGATAATCGTCTTCTTCCTGGAGCTCTTACTGAGGCATTAAAAAAAATGAAAAACTGTGCCTTTTCGCCTTGCTAGAGTCGGGAGCGCTTTTGAGTAGCCCCCTGAAGAAGCGCTAGCCTATAATATAAATTCTTAAATGAATGAACGGATGAATAAGCGTGGCTGTAACAAGAATAACTTTTATGAGTTGATACGAATTTTTTTGCATTACTGCCGTCGCAACAAATAAAATTAGGTTATAAATTATTATTCGGCGGTCCAATTGCTTTTCAAAAGTACTTAGGCCTAGGCCTAATATCGGAGGCTTCAAAGCAATACCGACAAGTCCGACATGCAAGACATCGTTCTCCGCGACTTGAGTATTAAATATTATTTTGTGTAACGAGCTCTATAAAAAAGTAATCTCAAAACCATTTAGGCCTACGAGTATCTAGAAGTGGAATGTCCTCTCTCTTGGCATACGTGATACGACCATCAAATCACCCAAAACAATCCTTGAAAGTACAATCAAATGTTCCATCAAGTCCAGTATAACTATGCCCTATTTAAAGGGCAAATCTAAAAATAATCATAGATGCCTCTTACAGGCTAAGCTTCCTACCACTAAAAAGTTAACGGATTACATTTAACACAACTACAGTTTTAAAGAATGCAAATGCTGTTCGAATGCAACAGGTGAATTTATTTAATGCATAAAATGACATTAATCTCAATTTGCTACAATTATGTAGGCCTAGTGTCAAGTAGAAAATATCCAAAGTAAAAAAATGGATGGAAATCCAACTTAATTACTACCAACGATTTTTTATGCAAAGTTTATTTCTGAAATATTCATTATTTGATGGATGATCTTTATTATATCAGATAAAGAGAGAATGTGTGTGTGTATGTATGTGCTGGAGACATTACACTGGTTTGCTACTCGGCAGCACATTGAATAGGCCTATAGGATCGCTGCTCTGGTTAAGCAATGTCAACTTGGAATTGCCCCCAAACCACTTGCGAGAGCTTTGTTGCTCAACGAGTAGGCCTACCCAAGGCCAATAATAATTATGCTGTGCACAGAAGGAATTGCTCTTGGTCCCATTCGCACGAACTGCAACCATGCAAAATTTTCTGTGATGGACCCAGTTGTCTGGAATGGGCTCCAGCCACAAAAGCTACGTCCGCTTCCTGGCGTTTTTTCTGAACCATTTTTTTTACTAAACTCAAATCCATTCTTTTTGCCGTGCTAGAGTGGAGAGCGCTTCTGGGTAGTCTCCACGAAGAAGCGCTATATAAATGCTGGACTGAATGACCGCATGTTTGTCCAGAATGAACGTCCACAGTTTTCCAGCTATTGATCCGAAACTTTGCCTCCACACAAAGAGTCTACAGTTCCACCCAGTGGATCGTTTGCGCACCCACAGTTTTTCGCAGTTATTTAACTGAAACCTTGCAGCTAGACAGATTTCCACCAGGACAACTTCGACCTAACACAGCACCCAACCAGTCCCGGTGGGGCGAACCCGGCAAGGTGAAATTGGTGCTGGGTGAGATGGGGTGAACTAGAATTTGCCTATTCGCAGCAAACCTCAGAGGGCCACCAGGACAACCCACACAGCTCCACACCGTCTCTGCGGGGCGGTGGAGAGATGGGACGGAATAGGGTGATAAGTCAATAAAAAAATTGCCCCGAGGGGTGGGGTTGAGGGGAAGGGCGGGAGTCAGATACCAAATTTTATATTATGCTGTATATATTCGTTTAATCAAAATCAGGTTGACAAGCCGCAGCACGGTTACAAGGTGAAGGTCAAAAAGATGAAATGTGGTTTCAAAAAGGACAGTGGCTTGTTCACGGGTAATTTGGAAGCATTTTGACGCAAGCTGTTGCGAGCTTTCCATGCCGCTACATCGGGCAACCCCGGTACCCCAGAGAGGTGGGGCGGAATGGGCGGTGTTGGAGAGGGGCGGAGTGGAGGGAAGGGGTTGTGGCGAGGTGGAGGTGGGGCAAGTTATGCGGCTGGGTGGGGTGAAAAAGCAAATTTCCTGGGCAACTCCGAGTACCTCAGCAAGACACTCTATAAAAGAAGAAAACAATTTTCCGGTTTATCCTCACTGTCCAATAAAAAAAGGTTTAACAAGGAACACGCAGTGAGTTCTGCATGCGCCATAATTAGAGCGCTTATGAAAATCGATTAGTCTAAAAGAATTGGAAATTCAACTGCCTTCCAGAGAAGCAATAATCAGCATTCAGTAGGCCTATTACATTCATAAGATTGACAGGCTAATGCAAATGCAAACGAAAATTTATTTTTCCAACGTTGCAGTAGAGACAAATCATTTGCGTAGTAGATGTCCATAATTTCGCGAGCAGTGCTCAATCATTTACGTAAAAGTGTTATCAACGTCGGGTTCCTCCACTCAGTCTCAAATTCCCATCCGATATTCATAGTCGTCACTATGTTCACCATGGTCGGTGTTCGCTATTGAAGTCATCCCACTGGTGATACTCTTTCGTAAAACAAGAGAAACGCCTCCTTTCTCAAAACTTCGTCAACGGAAACTCTTGACACACGTGAGTCATTCATGCAATACCAGATATCTTGTGAAGCGGAACATTTTGTAGAAATTGCTGGCCTTCCTTTCTGCTTCAAATTCTCCATCATTTCTACAAGTTGGTCTGCAGTCACGTCTCTGTCAAAATATTCCTTCTGTAAGAATTGCTTGACATCCTTGCTCCCGCCTCTTTCCTTGACATAAGCCACATAATGACCGTAGTTGAGCGTACCAAAGTGTACCACCACAGCGTACAGCGAGTACCAGATATTCTGTTCTCGACTTTCGTTGCGTTGACACCAAGCACTACAGAACGGCGCCAAATCCAGGAGTTCATCGAATTTTATCATGTTGTTGCGTTTCTCAAATGTAGACCCCTTCATCTCAAATCTTTTGAGGTGTATCACCAGGACAGCCGGTGGATTGAAGATCAGGGTTTGCTTTGTTGCAGGTGTGAACATAGGTTCTTCCTGAAGCAGGTCATGGCTTGAAGGCGATGAGTCGTTTTTACAGCTTTTGCACAAATATTGCTGACCTAACATCTCCTGTCTGGTAAAGTATCGAAGGCAATCACTAATAGACATTATTTTTGCAGGGAGATCAACAGATCCTAAAGAAAGACGTTCCATGATTGATTTCATTGCTTGCTGATATGGTGATGCTGATTCCATTTCAGTTTCTTCCTCTTGGTGCTCTTCGGATTTTTCAGCTGTTGACAAGTCTCCAAGACAAATTGGAACGGAGATGTCAAGAAATGGTTCGCAGATGTGGTCTGGTACTTCGCATTTCTTGCAGATGTAAACAGTCATAAAATGACCACCAAACACTTTGTCAACAGCGGTCAGCATCTGCCTCGGCTTCCCGGCTTTCGAACAGGTTCTTTCTTCTTGCCTAAACTGATCTAGAAAGTGACGTAACAACTCATGACAGTCGTGTTGTTGAGTGCCACGGAATCTAGTTGCCTTTGCACAAAACGCTTCAAGCAGTGGCTTTGGATCTAGCGGAGTGGAAACTGAACCATTTTCTGGATCAATGGGTGACAGAAATCTAAGAAATTCATTGATCAAATCTTCATCCTCACTGGCAGTTTGAAGTACAAGAGACTTTAGAATTGGAGTCGATGCTAAACACTGGATTGCTGCGTTGAAGTAACAAGTGTTTCCAAGATTTCGTATTCCACGTCCAAATAAATTGTCTGCAACAGGATATCAAAACTATTAATTGCCTGTGATGAGTTTATTCCTAAAGTTGTGCACTATGATATTTCTAGATCGCATTTCCAGCTGCCTCGATAGTCATAAAATCTATCAATAAATTGAGACTCGTTCAGACACCTAGCCTAGGCTTAGAAATTCATGTGACTTTGGACAGGTTATATTCCTTGAAACTCTGGTTTTCACGGAAGTCAGTAACTTAATCAGTATTTTACTTTTCATTAATAAATGAGCTACCGTAAAATGGGGTAACATTGGCACTGCGGGGTAACTTTGGCGCAGGGATCCAGGCCATGCATTATACACAGAGAACCGTGTTAATACGCGTATATGACAAAAAACTTGGAGCCATCGCTTCCCATGCAACCCAGAATTTTATGAAGTAGAATTGACGAGAACTGAACCACATGTTGAAAGCGACTGATAACGCAGTTTTTGGTTACCAGGTAACACATTTTTTGGTTTCGGACGATACAAGCTCAAAACTGTTATAAAATCGGTATCCTTGGAAGGACTTCTGATTTGTAAAAAGATTTGGGCTTGTCCCATATGCGCAATACGTTTTAAAAACGTTCTAGGATGATAAAGTTACCCAGGATGGGTCTAAAATTGATCTGACGTTGAAATAATACATGGTGCCAAAGTTACCCCAAACCCGGGGTAACTTTGTCTTTTTTTTCAAATATTTTTAAAGCATAGAAATAATTTTTTCTAAATTTTTAAATTTTACAGGGTCGTAGGTACCATCCATAGTGCTCATAGTTTAAAAAATCAAGTCTTTTGCTCAACTCGTTTAGATGTTATCCCACAAAAACCCTCCAAAACATGCCAATGTTACCCCATTTTACGGTAGCTCTGCTTGCAATCAGCGTTTTCTCAGCTACACACATTGTGTCTGACTATTGATGATGCCAACATTTTGCTGCTAATGTAAAAATTTCATTCTTTACTTCCAGCGTAGCTTGGTTACTTGAGCGGAGCCTTGAGGTTTTTAAAAATTATTATTTCTATCAGGATCTTGCTGCAAAAATACAAATTTCTGGAAAGATCAGGGACACTTTTGATGAGTCTCAGCGGTGTCTCATCTATTTCTTTTTTATTTTGTGACCGATTTTGGTTTAGGTCACATGTAGTTAATCAGTAATAGTCATTATCGTCGTCATCGTCATCACCGCGGTTACGAATACTATCGTTGTCGTATTAACAATATGTTATTTATTGGCTATATGAGAGATTTAGGAACCGTGCAGCACAATTTAGCTGATTTAAAGCTCAGCTTCCAGCTTCACCGAAAATCAGCACCATATGTACTCACCTGAGAGATTCTTTTTGCTTTCACTGAAATAATGGTAACATTGCAAGAGTATAGGTATTTCTGACTGATTTAAATAGATTTTAAATTAATATAATAATAATGCAGACCTATAGCACTTTATCGTCAGTAGGCTAATTCATTAGCTCAGGTCCTTAATGGGAATCTGTTCGGCAGTTGTCGGAAAAGAAAGGCACTAATATACAAGGCAGTATGCTCAGGGGCGGATCCAAGGGGCCAATCCGGCCATGCCCCATTTCAAAAGTGCATAGGACATGGTTTCCCATTTGGTTTCAACAACCTTTAGATCAATGCAGCGGGAAAAGGCGAGAAAGAAATAGTAGCAATACGAGTAGAGGGATCATAATTATTATATTCCCAAGAGATTAAGACTAAAAAAGTCATCAGTTATTTTGGGCAAAGATCACCGATAATTTTGGCCCACCCTTCGAAAATGTCTGTATCCGCCCCTGAGTATGCCTATGTTGTTTAGCCTTTACCTTGGTGAAACCAGCAGAGGTCTAATGCTATGATATCTCTACGCTGAACGCTGACAAAACTAGTAGATCAGACATTTCAAAGTGACTAGCCATGCGGCCCCGGCGCGTGGGAAGTGTGGCTATTTCATCGTCCCAAAATTAGTGTGACTACAGTCTCTGGTGAAGCTACCACATGTGACTGATTAATAGGTTACATTGCGACACCGAAGCTAGAAGGCATTCAGTCAGAGAATCACACAATGCTCATAAAATGTCTTTCTAAAACTCCCATTTTGCATGAATTTGTTCAATTGCGTTGTAATAATATTATGCCAAGCACATTTTTGTCGACGGAACGGTCACTGTTTCATAGGCTGTCGTTAAACTCTAGAACCATCCATCCATGTGAATTTTATTAGACAGTTAAAACAATAATGTTAGGAGTTACTTCGAGAAAATGTGGCATTGATCCTGTCTTGAAACGGATCTTTTTTTAATTCCTTTGGCATCCATGCTTCAGCATTTCAGAGGTGGTCAAAATGAACGAAGACCTACCAAAGCGTGCAGGCGCTTGTGAATGAAAATTCAAATAAATGACAACGATTGCATGGTGATGTCTTCTTAAATAATAATTAAATTATGGACAGCTCTCCAGTTTATCAACAGTTTTGTGTAGATTCTCCACACTGCCCTTTATAAAGAAAATAGAAATCAATCTAAACAAGTAGTAGCCTATCTAAATCATCAGAATAATGGCGTTCAGCAACACGACTTTTTTGCAGTAATAGACGTCAATTAAAACTAAATAAGCAATGCAATACAATGCATCACAATACAATGCAATACAATACAATACAAGGAAATTAAATACATACCGTTTACAGAAGAAAATCAGGCAGACGAGAGCAATCAATACGATAGCAGAAACAAAGCTGATGACGGCAATCACTATTCCCTCGAATATGACATCCCATAGTTTCCATTCTACAATCAAATCACCGTGTCGAAGTTGTTTTTACTCATAATTATTCAGTTTTTACATGGTAATCTTACTTTCATTAAGATAATATTCATTCATTCAATTAATTAATACTCTAAGCAGCGCAATTAATTGTATTGTTTTCAAGTGCATCTTGAAAACTCCCCCCCCAGACCACACTAATCAGAGACACCACCACCAGTGCTAGGTTCAGAGAGAAATAAAAATGGATTTGAGACAACGCGAGAAGGCATTTGGCCCGTAGATTAAAGAGGTGGAATGTGTCGAAGGAGGAAGCTGATTCCATAGCCTATTACAGCATGGTCAATGAAGACCAAGGATCATGTTTTAGTCATGGGATTTCTACCTTGTTTGCGCGAAGGAGAGATCATGCAGATCAAGTGAGCGTAGCCCGCCCTCCCCCCCCCCCAAGTGAAGTGGCTGTGGTCGGAAGGCAGATGAGGGCAAGTTGATACTTTGTAGCTCGAGTCTGTTTTTGACTGAAATTTAATTCTCGATCGATGGCCAATCCACTTGAAGTCTGTATTTTTCTACTTACATCCATAGTAACTGTTATCAGAGCGGCTTGGTCTCGTATAGATGAGATTAAACTGGACATAATAATTATGTCAAATATTGTAATAATTGATCACTAATACGAATCAGTCTAAGTGTATTGGAAAAGAAGGGTATGACCAAAACAGATTATGCCAAGTACAGATTGAATTGGATTCGAAATAGGTCTAGTAGAAAGAGAATAGATGATGTCAAGTGCTCACAACCAAACAACCATAAACCCTAAATGCTTCGACCTCCTTCTGACGACAGAGTGTTCACTCCACTAGACAATGATAGGTGGATGCACTTTATTGTGAGAATGTTGTACTCATGCTGACTGATCTTGAATGCTGTGAAGGCTACTATTTTTCATGTTTGTACACTGAAATGTTTGACTGAAACTATACAAGTCTTTTGCAACCAGTTTAATGAAGAATATACCGAACATACTACCTGAATGAAAACAACAATGACTATCAACTGACGATGTCCTCTTAGTAAAGTTGCTTTGGGGTTTTAGATGATTGCTTACGATGCCAACAAAGAATGCCAAGAACAACAATGCCATACCTAGGTTAGGACTACTCTACAGGAACGTACTCGAGCATAGCCCCAACAATTAATCCATAGTGTACCGTGCTAATCTCAATTCACTTCATCCTGTAACCATGCTGCGGCTTGTCAACCGGATTTACATTAGATGAATATATTATATAGACCTACATAGCATATTTTAGTAAAATGAGCAATATCTATAAATAATTATAATTACTACGACCGTCGTTTGTAGATTGTAAGTTGTCATTAGCTGTCGTTGATGCAATGCTTCTGGAACTGGGCAGAGCAGCCATATTGTTCGTAGCCCCTACTATATGAGGTCTACCGTCCAGATTTCCTCGTTATCTTTCAATTACTCAGCAAGACATCTGAATCACATGGCACAAGATTATACACAAATTTGCTTATGTTCTCGCAATACCTTCTGACTTTATCATAATAATTATTAGGTCAGTGGCATTTCACTAAACGCAATCTGTCGGCTTGCACGGACATTTAATTGAATATAAGATAACCTGCGTTATCGGTATTATTGTAATTGTAATTGTACATTTATATAGCGCCACTTCAAGAGAACTCCTCAGAGGCGCTCCCGACTTGACACCAAACCACAATCAAAGAGAATGGTTTTCAAACGCTTGCGGAAAAGGGGCAAAGAAAGAGAAAATAAATTTATTACGGAGACTAATAGGTAACTTATTCCAGAAAGACGGACCGACCATAGATTTACATCAGGGACAAACATTACTGAGATGCAGTCATCGTTTTCCGGAGCATCTCTCATCATACGGTCCTGCTATTATTGTTGATAAACTCTGGGCTCAGCGTTCACTTGACTATTCGTCACTTTAACAGAATCATGGGTTCTGCTGCCTACCTCAGCAACACAAGCTGCCTTCATTCTAAACATTATTGGCAAGATGAGGTGAGCAATCACAATGGCGCTAGAAATTATAAACTTGGTATTAATCTGAAAAATGATCCCGTATTAGTGCGCGTCTGTTGGAGAGCATTAAAAAAGAAACCATGTTATGTTATTTCAAATTTGTCAATAATTCTTCAAGCTATTATTAAAAATACATCATACTATGCTGCTGTAAATATTTAGCAGATTTCTACAAACCAATGCTTGCCTTGCTTTAATGTTAACGACAATGATACTTTAATGGTGTGGTATTGTCGTGGTTTTTTCGTTATTGCAATTGATCTTTTACTCTAACGAATTTTTCAAAAGCGAAAGCCATAGCAGGCATACGGATAGCCTACTAATATAGGTCATCATTGTGTGCATTCTAATAGAGTGAAGGTAACACAGATACCTTATAATGTGTCCACTACGAAATAACAGAGCGGATTTTGACGCCTAAGTTCATCATGAAACGATTTTAAAATATTAGAATGGCATCAGAGCGTCGGAACCCAAAGAAGCAAAACAAGAATTATACCTTGAACAAAGACGCAATGCCGGAAATAATCGTCTAAAACCAAGACTAGGCCTAGGCCTATTACTTACACATTAATGGCAGCTATGCAACCGAAAGAGAAAGTATGATGTTTGGAAATTCCGATAGAACAACGTGGACTATGCTATGCACCCAAAGAGAAAACAACGAGGAAAATGCTTGCCATAGACTGTTGATATTATAGTCATAGAAGGATAGGCATACATCTTTCTTGGACAATGTCAACAGTCTCTGGCAAGCATTTTCCTTTTCGTTTTCGCTTTATAACAGAGCTATTAGGCTACTGCGATTAGTGCAGGTCGACCATTAGATCATTATATTATGTATCAACGCTAAATGTTGCTCAACATGCGTTCATATTGCTCACGTACAATTAGGGGCCGTCCATAAAGTACGTCACGCTCCAGGGGGGAGGGGGCGTAAGAAAGTGTGACAGGGGGAGGGGGTCAGGCCATGTGTGACGTCACACATTTAAAAAAAATTCTTTATTATATTTTTTGTTCTTAGTACCTAAAATCCGGCCCGGCTCGGCCAGGCGTGTCTAAAATCCGGCCTGGCGGGATAAAAGTTGATTTTCCGTCGCTATCAAAGCGTTTAGGGACACAGTCACTATCAGAGGGATTAGGGATAGTATCCTAGGGTTTAGAGGGTTAGGTAAATGGCTATGTTTTTAAATTTTTTGTTCGAAAGTGTGACGTACTTTAGGGGGGGGGTTTCGAGATTTGTGACAGTTTGTGACAGGGGTGAGGGGGGGTCAAAAATGGTCAAAAATAGCGTGACGTACTTTATGGACGGCCCCTTAGCCTATGCATAATTCTTGTAGATGTGTATATATGTATGCAATGAGTTTGCCCTTCCTGTTAGACGTGTCGGCCCATGCAAGAGTCACCATTCTCGACGTTGCTGTTACCAAATGCGTTGTACTCATTAAAACTATAAGCAGATTCGTCTTATCCTCAGTCACTTTGGTAACAGGGTTGAATACTACATTTATGTGATCAGTGGCGTAGCCAGGAATTTACGAAGGGGGGTTTGAGTTTTTTCATGGCCTGGCCGGATGCCCTTTTTGACACCAACCCATCAGTATTAGGCCTACAGTAAAAAAAATGGGAATAAAGTAACAAAGGGCCTAAAGTAAGCAATTTTTTTCTGTTTTAGGCGGATAAATAACCTTAAAAAAACTTTTTCCCTAGGCCAATGTGGGGAGTTTTAACCCCAAAACCACCCTTGGCTACGCCACTGTATGTGATAGGCCTACTCGCTGTGCTACCCGGCGTTGCCCGGCAAATTTAGGGTCTTCGCCTCCCCGCTGCCCCGCAGGAAATTGCTTCTGTAATCCGATGGTTAACTCTACGCGTTTGCGAAGGCTCGCCATTGGCGACTCTTACAGCTTAAGCCCACTGTGTTTTCTTTGCAACTTGTTATTTTTTGCTAGTTATGACTCTTAACATAATTTCGGCTAGTTAGTGCAGAGAGCGCCTCTGAGTAGGTATCTTGAAGAGGCGCTATATAAATTCTTAGAATAAATGAATGAATTAAATTTCTAAGAATTATAGGCGCTATCTACCGCATCAAAATTTAAAATGCCCATAGGCCCTATCTCGATCGGGTTTTAAAGTGAATTGAGAGCTGAAAATAGTCGCGCTGACCTAAGCTCGTATAATATTATTCGCATGCTATACGGCGCTGCACGGAGAAATTGTTGGCTTTTCGTTGCACCCAGCGTTCCCCGACAAAGTTCGCGTTGCTCCCCCACCGCACTCCGATAATTATCATTTTGTTGTTATTGTGGTCAGTGGCGGCGCTAGGATTTTCTTTTGGTGGGGCTGGATTTTTTGGGAAAAATTCTCCGTTTCTGTCGCCATAATTTCTGACGACCTCTATTTTTAGTCATCGACCAAAATCCGAAGAAAATTTTCCATTTTCGCAGTCAAAATTGCTCACGACCTTTTTTTAGTCATTTGATCGAATTCTTCGAAAATGGTCCTTTTTCGTAAAACGCCGAACTGCCTGTCAAACCTCGTGCGTACCTTTACGGTTATTTGGGTGGGGAGGCTAAAGGAGGTTAATCGTGCAAATATTTTATTTTTACATGCGAAAGAATTCGGCACTTTCGAAGCTATAATTTAGCTGATGTTCCGCCTGGCGCTTATGAAGCTATCAGCTGGGCACGAACATTTTTGCTATTATTTTGAACACTTCGGTAGAGGCGTATTTCTATTAATTCGGTAGATTTATCGTAGCTTTATCATCATCATCAATATCTCTAGGCACAGTGCCCGTAGGAGTCCGACGCCACTCTCTGTCTGAGTCTGTCTCGCGTCATGTTACCCAGCTTCTCACCGGTCCGGTCACCAGGTCTGCTCCATACCATTAACATCTTGAAGCAGCTGGACCACCTTGTCTGATCGAAGATAAAATTGGGAGAGAGGCATGAAGGACAACTTGGGTCAATGCCCGTATGTGTCCCTTGCTCTCTCCTCCAACTCTCTCCACTGGTCTGACCTGACCAACCTGTGCATGTCTGCTCCAAATCGTGACACCTTGAAGCATCTGGGTCACTATGTCACTTGTGTCGTGGTTTTTGCGGATTTCAATCGTCTTGGTCTTTTACTGCCAGCGTATCGCCACCCATCTGGCAAACCTTCCTCCTTTTGTCCGGGCTTAGGACCGGCGCAGGGACGTTGTTGGTTCCCTGTGGCGGAGGATGGATGCAGTTTAACGTCGTGCCCAGGACGGGTAGCTTTATAGTTACAGCATAATGAGTGGCTCCAATTTGATTTATTGTTGGATCACATTAAACGTTTCTTATTCACAGTGCTTTCATTTTTGCTGTTGCTACTTGCGTAGATTACTTACTTACTGAGCGCTTTGCATGCTGGGATGCAGTGGACAGATGTCGTCGATAGGTCGCTGCGCTCTATTTCAGTGCATTCGTTGGCAACCATATTGTTTGGAGTACGGGCATGCAGTGTGCGTGTTTACCAATCGAAATTATTTAAATATATTGCGGTTCATCTAAGTAATACATAATAGGGCTGATAGTTTATCTGTGGCGAGCGGGCGGTGTGTGTATTTGTGTCCGTCCCAAGAGAGGCTCCGAAACGGCCCATTTCGCACGACGAAATAATTTTTTATATTTCTATTCGAATTTATAGGTCGGTGCGACTATTTTCATCTCTCAATTCACTTTAAAACCTGAGTTATGGACATTTTAATTTTTGATATGGAAACTTACGCGAAATTTAGACGCCATTAACGGTCCTATAGGCTGCAATCACGCTGCAACGATAGTAGGCTGCATTTTTCTTGCCGATATTTAATTTCTTTGACGACGTCATTCTGACGTCATTTCTAGCCGTAGACGTGTCACGTGGTCAATGGCGATAATAACATAGCAAACCGATTTGCAATAATATGTATTAAACGACGATGTCCACTGTGAATTGAAAGGTAAGAGAAACATGTAGCCTACCGGCATGCAGTGTGCGTGTTTACCTTTCGGTTTTTGTTATGATATAGAGTTACAATTTTGCAAATAAAAATATGATTTGTTCCATTCGATTAAATAGTAACGCAGTACTTTTCTCTTACGCTACGCCTATTTTATTGTAGCCTATTGTGCAATGTGAAAATGTGGCACTACAAAACGGAAAATGCAAAGCACTGTAATACTATAACACACCTAGTATATATGCGTCAAAATAATAATACGTAAAAGCGTAGTAGAATAATTTTGACGTGCAAGTTTTTAATTGAAGAATTATCCATTCATATAGAAACCGATTCATCTGCATGCACGGCTATACTTAGTTCTAATTGATTGATCGAAACCTTTCTCGACAATCTTTATAATAGCACATCGACCATGATTATTACTATACAATACAATACAATTTATGGTAAACGTGTATTTTAGCGTCGTAAATTATTTTCACGCTTATAATGGTGTATAAAGCGTCTTAAAATATTTCTGCCAACGTGCCATTGCTTATCTGATGTATTATTGTACTTAGAATTTCTTAAAAAGAAGGAAATCGATTAAAAAAATGTAATATTTTGTCATAACAAACCGCCGATCGAAGTTGTTATTCAAATCTGACCCTTTCCGGAAGTTGCGCGCGGCAAGTGTGCAATAAGACAGCAGGCAAAAATAAATAAGTAAGTAACATTCATCCAGCTTCTATTTCTCTAACTTTCATCCATCTTGCATTTCACCAATAGAGAACTATCATCCAGCTTCTGCTTCATCTATAGAGAACCTTCATCCAACTTCCATTTCCATAAAAAATAAGTAAGTAAGTAAAAGTCCAGCTTTTTCAATTGCATCAGCTGTTTTATGAATCCGACTTCTGTTTCAATTATGATTATTTTCATCAATCCAGCTCCAATTTAAGCTAGAATATTTTCGTCAACCCAGCTTCTATTTCTCGCCCGTTATTTTCGTCAACCCAGCTTCTATTTCAGATTTAAGAATACCATCATCCAGCTTCCATTACTTAAGCGTTGTTTCATCAATCCGACTTCTATTTCAGATCTAGAAATACCTTCATCCAGCTTCCATTTCTCATTTTGAACGTAGGCCGAAGTCTTGACGTACGTTATTTATAGTCGCATGGACCAATATACGTCGATGGTTTGTGCGCGTACGCAACTTCCGGGCAAATGTGGTTCAATGGCGATTCGAACGGCGATTTCGCATGGGAAATGTGACATTTTAAAAACCTATTTTCTGTCAATATTCTTCTTCTTACCAAATTTTAAGTGTGCTGTTGCATCTGTTGGTGAAATGTACGCTATCAGAAATAATTTACGGCGTTTTTTGTGCCGTTATATGCGTGAAAATAATTTACGACGCTAAAATACACGTTTACCCAATTTATTATTTCTAACGCGCTTTAACAAGACACGTCTTGCACAAAAGCGCACGGCCTATGATGTTAACAGTCGCTACAGCAAACAAAGTCATCTAGAGTAATAACGCAGCCAACAAACAACAACACGAGTCACAATCGAATGAACTCCGACGAAGACATAAGAGTCCAGCCGGAAAGTTTCTCGTACGATGTTAAGTTGAGTTTAGGATCGGAATATTTGAGTCTCTGCTTGGTGGTCGAAGCAAAGAACAGCAACGAGCAGAACTATCGCAAACACGTAGCACCGCAACGTTACAATCCTCGCTGAAAGACAGCAAATGAAGCATAAAATCCTTCTCTCGTTTCATCGTCTCATTCGTGTAGTATGCAAGTCCGGTAATTATTGAATCGCAGGCTGGCGGATATGATGGTATTGGGATCAAACCTGGCATCCCTGCGGAAGACGAAGTAGACCCGTCCAATGGCGAACGCCCGTTGATTAGGTCCACGTGCACGAACTTGCGATACAAAATCCCGTCCAAACATTATGAAAACGGAGACGACAAAGTCAGAGAAGCAATCACGACTTCAAAAGACTAACAAATATTCACAAATTTCTCGGCGACTTTCACTACAGACACAATAATCTGCCGTATCGACTCAGAGGCCACATCGTCGGCCATTTTGCCAACGACTGAAAAACTACAGAAAAACTACTAACAGAATATAAATAAGAAAGTTGGTCAAAACAGATAATACTGCTAGAGTAATAGATTGTTTCTAAACTGCATACAGTCAAGTTCCGGAAGTGATGAACCATTTAGTGGTTGCATAATTATTGGACCAACGAATTGAGGTACCGGTACAGCCTTTCAATGGACCTCAGCGCTCATACCTTTAGGCCTACACGACACAATATTCAGCGGTAAGCTTAGCCTATACGAGGATACGGCGGAGCTCGGTGTATCCTGTAGTGACCCTGCACCATTGCGCTTCAATGTAAATTTCATATGTATAGCAGCACAAATCATGCTCTAGTTCATGCACTTTTCATCTGTAGATATGTTCGGACTCGCTATTAGTAATAATGTAGGCCTATACAATTTTTATCATTGACCTCTGCCGAAGTTTTTGCTACACATTGCTCGAACAGATGCAATAAATACAGTCAACAATGAAGCGTTTTTTTTCAGCATGGCAATGCCGTTGTAGTAAAAAAAGCAAAGGACAAATTCTTTACGGCGTTGTTCTATAATTAAGCTATATGAAATGGCATGTGAAAGACAAAGAGAGGCTGGATACAGACTGCAGTTTCATTGAAGCAGGAGAAGTTGAATGCAGGCGGTAACTTCAAGTGAACTTTAAGTCTTAGAGATCACAAACGACCTCGAACGTTTCTCTCCGTCTAAACATCGGTTGTATTTGTGAAGCATCCAAGCGAGGGTAATCATTTAAGACGATCTGAAAACGAAAATAAAAAATATACACAGCACTGATCAGGTTTAGAAAGTTGTGACAAAATACAAGCAATTGACAAAAGAGGTGGATGATCTGATTCAGATTTAGAGTCTACTTCTCAATAGCTATTGCTGCCCACTGTTCCTCAAACTCTGTTGATTTTTCATTAGGATTTCGGAACAAACAAAGGTTTCTGGGCAAACTTAATGCCATAAGATATTTGCAGGCGTAAGCAGATCGGGGAGTTCCGCTTAAAGAGTAGCTGTAGTCTATAAAGCCTATTATAGAAATTACACTATTATGAAAAATTACATTCCCTGTTAAATCTATTAAAGCAAATTCTATAGCTTTATTCCGCTGGCGTGTGACAAAATACCCTAATCAGCAGACAATACTAATATCTCGTAATCCAGAACATGTAGAAATGATGTATGCATAAATGCAAATTTTTCATGTATTGTAAAAAAAATTAACCGATTAGGTGTAACCAACTCTCAGCCAACATTCTAGCATGCATGACATTTAGGCTACATGTGCATAAATTATTGCGGTTGGCTGCATACAATTTTAGGCCAACTGATTATAATGTAAGTTTTTTTTATCGGAAATATATTATGAAATAAATTCAATTTCTCGTACCTTACTCAACGACAACATATTGGTTGACGGATCCATAATGTCCAACCAAAAGGCGACCGATGACCTTCGAATAAAGTAAACGTTCAGGAGTATTACTGGTGCACTCCACGGTAAGCTGGTTTCCTTTCTTGTCAAGAGCCACTAATCTTCTGTTTCCTTCGTCCGTTATAAAAACCACTCCCCTATCACCAATGGCAATATTTCGAGGACGATTCAACTGATAGATTTTGTTTCCTCGCTGGTTTCCATACGTCCAGACTACTTCGCAACCTTGGCGGCTGCTATACGTGATCTTACAGACTCGATGCGTAGCACTCGTCTTATCACCGTGGCCCAAAATGTAACTTCCTCTTTTCACCTCAACTGCATGGCAAGGTTCCCGCATATCGTCTGGTAGTTGAATTGTATCTATCAGTTGGCTCTTGTTATCGTAGATCTCCAACGCTGCTGGCCATACTGGAATCAAAACGCGTCCATCTGATATAACTGACAACTTGTACGGTTCACCAATTTTCTCCTTCCATATTTCAACTGATGCGTTTCCGTCTTTTCTGTCCAAATCATGAACCTTGATAATGTGTTCGCGTCCTTTGTCAGTGACATAGAGACAGTTGGTTTGCGGACACGCATCGATGAACCACGGGTCAACAAGGTTCTCCACAGAAATGTCTCTCAGTTTCTGGCATCTTTTATCAAAAACTCTGATAACATTTTTATCTTGGAATACAATGTAAAATTTGTTGTAGAGCTCTGCAATGCCTCGAACAATATGGTCACCAACTTCCATCATTTGGACCGAATCGCTTTTCAGATGTATTTCAAGGTGTTGAGCTGCAATTATATCGAATGTGCATCATATCAATCAACCGCAACGTCGCCTAGACATTGACTTTCATTTAGAGTTGGAGAAAATAAGCCTAATTATTATGGTGTTCTGTGTTCAGGCTACACGCGTTCTCAATCAGATTCCTGCTAAATGCCATTTGTCTTTGCTTGCGAAATCAAAACCGATGGTATCTAAGACATTTTTCTACAGAAAATCTAATAAAATTTAATTAGGCTACTTCACGAATGAATGCCCAGTTATGTAAGCAAACTGATGATAATATTATATTTTAGCATTAAAAACATGGTTATGTTCGCCCGGATATTGACAAGAGTGCGGCTCGATTTTCTGCAGTATGGGCTAGGCTAATGCATGCCCTAAGCAATGAGCGTGTGAATTTGAAACAACTACTTAACAAAAACAATAATAATAATTTGTTAATAATCTGACGTGTCACATATGCTGCAGTCTGTGTATTAAAACATCTCCTAAACAAATATCGTCCTCTTCTTTCATCGAGTGGAAAGTGATACTTGTTCCAAAGTAAATGTAGCCAAACATTGCAAAATTATGCATTTCGAAAATTAGGCCTAAGTGTGAAAAAGACCTTAATAGCATCATTAAAATATTGAACCCTAAAAGAGCTTCTAAAATATGTTATGGAAGTTACCAGATTTTCTAGGTGTCAAAAGATTTTCAAATGGAGAGCTGAAAATAATTATGAAAAGTCAATGAATTTATTTCTGCCACAATGCACACGCAAGGGCTATAATTATGCATGTATGAATGTAACGAAGTACGCACATAATAAATGTGTACACGTATGGATTCATTAATCTTTTCCCCCGTTTGCCCCGAGAATATCTGCTGAAAACGGGCTTAAAATTTAAAAATGAACTGGTAAGGGGTTTAAGTAAGTAAGTAACCTTTATTTGCATCTGGCGATCACACATGCATTACGCTGCATAACAAAGCGAATACATACATTTAAAAGAACTATGACAGATAACAGCAGTTAAAGTCATGTATAGCTAAATGTAGGCTAATTGAAAATGCATCTGTTAAAAAACTATTTTTTGACAAATTTATTTTAGCGAGGGGGCAGTATGAAAGGATGTCCTCTACCGCGGAGTAGATAGGCTACTTGTCCTCCTGAAGAGATGGCAGGACTCAGAGGCGGATCCAGGGGCCAATCCGGCCATGGCCCCCATTTAAAAATCGCATGGGACGTGGCCCCCCGTTTGTTTTACCGTTACTCTCGGCCTCTGGACGGATGACTAAAAAAGGTCATAAACTTTTTTGGCGGTTGAAATGGTATATTTTCCCGGAAAATTGGACGGATGACTAAAAAAAGGTCATCAATTTTTTCGGCGGCAACGAAATTTTTCCCCTACCCCACCAAGAACGCTCAAAATTTTGGGTCCCCGTTCGAAAATTTCTGTATCCACCCTTGGCAGGACTGGTGAGTGCAGTGGCCAAAGAATTGAGTTTTCTGGAAGAACTTCTTGTCTGCTCGAGCAATCAGCACTTCCAATCGGCTCATTAATTTTCGGAATTTACGCCACCTCCTTCAATAATAGATACTTCGTAGGCCTATATCGATCACTGGAGGTATCTTCACGATCAAAGACATAGGCTAAGTTCTTTTACTAAATGCTGATTTGCTGAAAACTTCTTCCATGCAATGCACAATATCTTATCTCACAGTGACCAAAATGCTTTAAAATTGTTTGCTATCTCAACTCACAATGATCAACATATGCATCATAGGCCTACTTACTCCCTAGAAATAATGTATTATACAAGTTGCAGGAATCCAAAATTCTATTGCCGTAGTTGGACTGGGAGTGCCTCTGAGAGGTTTCTTGAAGGAACGCTTTACAATGTTTTAAATGAATGAATTAATGCACATACCTCACAATGCAATAACCAGCAAATACCTCCAATAGCTAAATAATACCTCACATAAACCTCATTGTGCACTCAACAAGTTCGAGATAATATAATTATTTGCGGTAGAAGTTGATTTTCTTCAAGCGTGGTTGATGATAGTCTCTTATTTTGCCATTCTTTGGCTTTTCCAATTATTAGAGTAAGGTATTACCTAACCTATTTGCATCTAAATGATCTCTCATCTTGTTTTTTATTAGAACCATCTGAGATAGAAAATTTCTTTTCGGGATAAAGCTTCGGGATATGATATTTGTATAGGCCTAGTGAAAATCACCTTAGACAAATTTAGAGTGCTAACATGCCTACCTTTCGCAGACTGCCTTCAATAAGAACAGAATCTCTAACTGTCCTCCGGGCACGTCTGCAAGCACAAATGGGTCAACATGAACCGTGAACAGAGGAACAACAGTCATTAAATTATACACGTAAGAGTTGTATATAGATCTAAGCCTACTTACATTGTTTAGGCCTAATGGAAAAGAGCAGCATTCTAGTGGCGTGTATAAACATAGACAGATAAAATTATAATCAGTGGCGTAATTTTGTTAAGAAAGTGATAAAGTTATAAAGGTTAGTGGCAACCTAAAATGCTATCATTACAGAGTAGAAAAAACAAACTCTTAAACAACGGAGGGGCATTTTTTAAATCCTGAAATACGTCCTGAGCCCTGAAATCATGAGTGATTTTGTAAAGATGATCGCTTAAAAAGCTACGGTTACAGTGTGCAAATCCCAAAATTGGTAAGCAATTGGAAGGTGACACTTTGAAGTCTTAAGCCATGAATTTCAGCATTGAAAATGAGCAATTCCACTAAGCTTACAGCTTTATGATGCTACCGCCTACCATTGCAGTATGAAAATTCAGAAACCTAAATGAAGTCCGCTAAATTGAATACCGAGGTCAGTCACTAAATGTTGGTGACAACAATCTCTAATTGTTTTCATTGCTGCATAATTATAAGACCAGACTCCAAGAAGGCCTACTTATTATAGCGTTAAAGATGCGACAGTCTTAATAGGATGATCGTAGGCCTACTGCGCGTCAGATTCGTCCTCAAATCATCCATGCTTCTGGTGCTTTCACTGAAAACATGTCAACGACCAACTTTAGGTGTGTTGCACGTGGTTTGCAGTTGATTCAGGCCCAGCGAGTGCAAGATTTCCATTACCCATGATTCGCGCAATAGGCTTATATGATTATATCCTTCACATTCTCTCCCAAAGCTTAGAAGTGGGATAGAACTCACTCCTCGGACTTGACGGTCCTGACTAATGCAGTAGGGATAGTGAGTGAACACTGAACACACGGTGATCCTCCTCTGTAAACATTGCTACCATTGCGATGTTAAGAATGAACACATTGAACAGACTATACGGAACACAGCCAAACGTTTCCGTGTTAAGAAATAAAAAAATTTGCAGGATCAAAAAAGTGTGGTGGTGACACCACCGTCACAATAGAAAGTTTTGCCTATGATTATTATATAATGTATAATATAGGGTGCGCCAAAAAAGTAATCCCCTACGGTTTTTAGCCCATATCTTGGCCAGACATACAAATTTTAAATGAAATTTTACAGTCTTAAAGGCAATTCATATCTACGTCACTACGTGCATTCATTTAAAACAATATTTCAAACAGAACAAAAGTTATATCACTTTTAGTGAGGTCACCCACCGTTTTTTGACGATTCAAAAACGAAACGCAAAAATTAGGTCTTTTGCTAATAAAAAATTATCATGGCCAGACGTAAGAATTTCAAAATGAATCTTTACAGGTTTAAAAACAATTCAGATTTACACATGATGGCCAGATTTCATCATCAAAATATTTCAAACACAACAAAAGTTATACCACTTTTAGTGAGGCCACCCACCGTTCTTGACGATTAAAAAACGTACGCAACAAAAAGTTTCAAAAAATGTGGTTTTATCAAGTCATATCTCAAATAACTGTTTGGAACTGAACTTGATAGTGATTCACAACTTGTGTTCAGTGCCAAAACTTCTCTTGAGTCTCTTTGCAAAGTTCTTGAAGGACCTGTTGATTAATCTAACAGATTTCTTGTTTACCAATTTGATTGTCATCTTGCTAAGTGACTTCTCAGTGGCGTGCAGCTACGCTGGTACCCTGCCCCTTTTTTAAATAGTAATAATAATGATCATCTAGCATTATCAAAGCCTATTTGATAACAATCATTTGAGATGAGACTTAATAAAATCGTGGTTTTGATACTTTTTGGTGCGTCACGTCTTTGAATCGTCAACAAACGGTGGGTGACCTCCTTAAAAGTACCATAAATTTTATTCTGCTTGAAATATTTTCCTGAAATCTGGCCATCATTTTTTGTGTAATTTGACAACTCTACGTAAATATGAATTGCCTTTAAGACTGCAAAGTTTCATTTAAAAATTCGTGTGGTTTGCCAAGATACGGGCTGAAAACCATAAGGGATCACTTTTTTGGCGCACCCTGTATATACACACCTGCATAATTATATGCATATAATTAATTTTTATAATAATTAAATTATCTTCTTCGTAATTTCCACGTAATTGAACAGGTGACGAAACTGGGTTAAGTCTACGTTTTCTACAGCACTGATCGAAATATTGTAGAATTGATTTTCCTTTTGTAGTGTATCGCTACTGCGATCGCTGTCACTGTAAGTCTTGGGCTTACATGGTGATCTATCCGGCAAGAACTGAATTTGTTATCAAACAATTAGGCCACCGATTCGAACCTCTGTTTGACCTACTAGGTTCAAAGCATCAGATTTACAAACCTGTATAAGTTCAATAATAACTAATATATGAACATACGAATACTGATTAGTGATTACTTGCCGTTAACTTTGTAGACGGAAACTGCTCCACAATGACCAACAAGAAGTTGCTTGCTGTTTCGTGCATAGCACAGTCGATAAGGCAGTTCTTTGGTGGGTTTTTCGTTGAGCTTTTGACCGCTTTCGCTTAACACGATGATTCTGTGATTGTTCTGATCCGTGACAAATATTCTCCCTTTGCAGTCCATGGCCAGAATATCTATGTTGTTGATCTTATCTGAGCCGTTTGCAGGATATGACCACTGAATCACCCATTCACTGCCTGGGCCTTCCCTCCTTGCTATTTTGCAGACTCTCTGTTTAGCACTCTTCTGGTGACCATGCGCCACTACGAACGTCTCATTCGAGGCCTCTAATACGTAATATGGTTCCAGCATATCTGTGGGCAATTCTATGGTCTCCCTAGGAGTTCCGTCAGTTTCCAAAATCTCTATGCTCAACGGCCATTTTGGAATGGCAATCCGTCCTCCTGTTATCACCGAAAACTTGTGCGGCTTCTTTAAGCCTATCCTCAATTTCTCCGGATTCGCTGTGGATAAAGGATCAACTTTCCATATGCAGCTGTGGGCTCTGTCCGCCACATACAAGCAATTGTTTACAATACATGAATGCAGATCCCACGGATCCTCCATGTTGTCTACTTGGATATCTCTTTCCTTTGCAAACCTAACCAAATCTGAAATGACTCTGATGAATGACTTCTCTTGAAAGATGACGTATATGCTCTTATCTAACTCGGCAATCCCACGCACTATCCTCAGTTTCTCCAGACCCGATGTAGGCGTCGGACTTTCTTCTAAAACATTATTTCTGATCTGATTAAGACACACGAAAACGATGTATAAAATACAGTGACTTACTTAATAGTTGGTTCATCTTTTTTCTTCTCTAGTGCCTTGCAGTATAATAGGTCTAATTTGTTAGTGAAAGTCATTCATTCATTCATTTCAGAGATTTATATAGCGCCTCTTGAAGAGTAAATACTCGGAAACACTCTCGACCCACCCGGCTAAAGAGAACAGTGTTGAGAATATTATACAGCGGGTCGCAAGCAGTGGCGTAGACAAGGGGTTCGGGGGTTAAACCCCCCTTGGCCTAGGGAAAAAGTTTTTTTTAAAGGTTATTTATCCACTTAAATAAGAAAAAACAAAACAATTGCTTGTAGTAACAATAATTTGTTTTTCCTAATTTATTCCCTTTGTTACTTTATTCCCTTTTTATTTACTGTAATACTGCTGAGTTGGTGTCAGAAAGGGCATCCGGCCAGGCAAAAAAATTCAAACCCCCATCATAAATTCCTGGCTGCGCCACTGGTCGCAAGGGCTCTAGGCATTAAACGTAGGGTGACCATCCCAAATCGCAGGACCAGCAACAGAAAAGACATGGCGCTATTAGCCGCTATATAATCGAAGTGCTCGACTGGAGGACAAGAAGTTCAGTCTACTTAGAAGCACGTGAAGAGTCAGGCTTTGGCGCTTATGGTGGAGCAGCAGATTTCCTTAAAACAGACATGGGCCTCACTCGTGAGACAGCGCCAAACCAAAGAAGAGATCCGGTAAGAGACCCTTTATGAGAAAGGGAGCAAATGCAACACATCCCGCATATATTCGGTGACAAGGCCGAATCCTGGGATATGTCCAATAAGGCACGCCGCTGTGCGCAAGACCAGATCCAAACACTCAACCAGAGTCGCCGGGAGACTAACATGCATGTAGCTCTAGAGCGCTGAAGTGGTCAGGACGACAGACGGCAGAAGAGTGGATAAGCGCTAAGGCAGCATTGGAGGTCTAGGAACGGAAGACTACTCCAAGCTGGCGCAATTAGTAGTAGCAATTGCGGCAAATCACAGAGTATACTGACGTATAAGCCTGCGTTCCCTGCTTCACCGCATTTTTGAAGTTCTTAAAGGGACTAAACTAACCAGATGCATGTATTGGCATGGAGCACGGTAAAACTGGAAAGAACCCACAGAATATAGCGCGTATGGTAGACGACTCACAATTCCTCAGTGCTGCTAATTGAGCTTAAGGATCTACCCAGGAGCCAGGATGCATGGACAAGATCAATTTAGGCAACCAATTTTATTTACTTAGACTATGTCAGACTCTAACGTGTCAAACGTTTCAAAAGATATTTGACTAAGATTTGGGTTAATGTTATTTCAATTAGGCCTAAATAGTTATTACAGCAGTGACTTTAGTCTACAATATGATAGCATTGGAAGTTATTTTCTTCATTCAGAGGCTTGGCTGGCTAAGAAGCCATTCTGTTCATTTACGAATTTCCAGTGTAGGGCCTAAGCCAAAGCTCGAGGGTACGTACCGTACGTATTCTATTTTTTGAAAGGTACGTACGTATTTTAACGTACCCTATTTTAGGGTACGTAAACAATAAATAAAATACGTTAACCACGTCATTGATCATTATAAGAATGTTCAATTTAATTTAGGCAAACACTCACCACGTAGTAAATTGCTGCAATGCTATATTGTAGGTCTATGTTTATCCAGCATACATTGCACTTAATGCACTAATGTCAGTCAGTCGTCTCAGTTCTGCTGCAGCTCTTCAAAGATGTGTTCTTGTACGATTGCCTGATCCAACCCATAACTGCTTGTCGAAAAATTGCATTCATTCAAATAATTGTTTTTCGCATTTTTCAAAACTTTCACGTGCGTCCATTCCTTCCCACGTTCTCTGGGCATCGCTGACTCGCTGACTGATGCGTAGGCTATATAGATATAACCTACTGCAACTTTCGAGTTAGGCTACACTAATTTTCAAACCAGCGACGTGTACTTAGCTCTCATCAGAAAGACAGTATAGGCCTACAATTTGCATTAAATTAATTATAAGCAAAGAATTTATGGAATTAAATTTACTGCTACGCTGCCGGAAGTACCGGTTTCAATGACGCATAGGCCTACAGTTGACGCCAGATTATACGTTGGCTATGGGTCGCTGAGTAAACCATAAATAAAATTTTCGTGTATGGTACGTATCATACGCGTATTCTATTTTTTGAAAGGTACGTACGTATTTTAACGTATTCTATTTTAGGGTACGCGTACCCTCGAGCTTTGGCCTAAGCTTACTTCAGTCAATTCAACATTTGTTCCACGCTCGTGGTTCATGCATCCTTCTAAACGTGGTGCGACTTAAGTATCACAGCACATTACAGTGCAAAACATAATAATTATATTACTTCGACCAGTCTATTGTTTGAATAAGTCGTACCATTCAGGAGCGGGCTGATTTCTTCAAGTTCGTCTTTGCTCTTCTTCCTATTACTAAAAGTACAACAATCTGCAATTATACTTCACATTTCAGTTCACTTAGGCCAATACAATGCACCCAATGTTTCCTCACAACACAGTTCAGAGCTGTTTTTCTTGCTGATAATTATGTAGGATAAGCTGTTTTTATTGCTCAAGTAGGCCTATTTACTGGCATACCTTACGTTTAAAAAAAAAAATAGGAAGGACACAAAGTAAAAGGTATGTAAGTCAATCAATCAATCAATCGTAATTTATATAGCGCCCCTTCAAGGTACCTACTCAGAGGCGCTCCCGGCCGAGATAAAGAGAAACAACAGTCTTCAACAGTTTGCGAAATTGAGAACAGTTTGGGAGGTGTCGCATAGTCAAGGGAAGTCTATTCCGGGTTGTTGGACCAACCACAGAGAACGAGCACTTCTGCATTGTTGCAGAGCGAGTGAAAGGAACCATTAAGTCACCATGGACAGCAGAGCGCAGTGCGCGGCGGCCTATGCAAGTGGAAAGGGGGAGGCAAAGCTCACACAGATAGGAGGGTGTCCAGCCTGATAAGCATGGCCACACCAAAGATGCAATCCTAAACGAGATGGTCTGCGGGAAAGGAAGCCAGTGCAAGACCTCACGCATATAGGCCTAAGTGTCTCATGCACACCTACATGAATTATTGAAGTAATTACTGAATGGTCCTATGTATTATAGGAGAAGCATTAACAAAATAAGTATCAGTAGATCATCATGACAGTTCCATAATCTAAGAAAGAAGATGTGAGATTGAGCCTGTACTGTGTACAACTATTATCAACAAAAGTAACTGAATTCGTCTTCGTCTAATACTGAATCACTAGTCATGAATGAGGCTTAAGGAATGTGTTGAAAATGTCTTAGTACTCAACCGTTGACACAGGGTGCGTATGATGAAGACGACAACTGAGGTAAGCACCGCGACAGAAACAACGGAAGCAATGACGGCAATTATTCGGACAGCTAAAACAAAAAAATATGCAGGGCTTTAGTCATTCTTGCAAGCGATTGCCACTGTAGAGCATAGATTGAATATTCGCATATTACGAATATTAAGATTTTAAATATTCACGAATATCAAAGAATATTAAAACTGCCAACGAATATTATATTCGTAAAATACTAGGCCTATGTTATTTCCAGAAAGTCTCTTTTCTTAATTCTTATTTTGTTATTTTATGAAAATGTCTAACTTTTACTGTATGAATTATTGTACAAATTTGAGTTATCTTACACATAGGCCTATATCAGTAACTGATAAAAACTTTGATACATGTGTTTAACTCAAAAATTTCCCTTCCTAAAAAACTGATGACCTTTTTTTAGTCATCCGGCATTCTGTTTTTTTATTTTTCCATTTCGGGGGTTGTTTTCATGGTTTTATTTCATGGTTTTTACATCATGTGCTCGTAAATGCATTCTCTTATTTTTCACATTTTCCATTTCGGGGGGTGTTCAAACACCCAAAACACCCCCCTAGCTACGGCCTTGGGTCTGGCCAATGTGGCCATGCGGCATTCATAATTATGATATTCGGTACTTAATGTTAATCACTTTGCCTGACTTCTGATCATCCTCCTCAACTGAAAAGAGGCAGAGCCACCGATGGCAGTTGGCAAGTGGCAGCAATAGTAGGTTAAATTAGAAATAAACTATAACTGCCTATGACAGTAACTGCTAATTGATAAAGTAGGCTACTTTTGTATCAGTGTAGCAGGATGAGTAAATATAAATGCCAACGCAGGAAATAGGCTAATAGTGCAAGATGACAAGCAAAAATTATCCCGCTCTCAGCATAATAAGCGCATTGCATATATTAATTCAGCCCTGAATGCGAGTGAATGTCATGGAGACACAGAAACTTATGCTGCTTTACCGGGTAACATTGCGGTTTCGATGGTTCACTTTATTACGTTAACGAATATTTACGAATATTTACGAATATTAAAAAATCTTAATATTCACGAATATTTACGAATATTAAACCCTAAAGTCACGAATACTCAATCTATGCTGTAGAGACTTAATCCACACAGCTATCAGTAGCCTATATTAACTGTAACGATATAGGCAGACTTTCTTGGAGACGGGACAATAATATTATAAGTAATCGCTAATGCGATTTCGTGCAAAGTGGTACACGATAACCGATTGTTAAGAGCTTATAAGATAAGTATATAGTGTATATTGGACTGTTAGCATATCTTGCAGTCACAACTCTTAGCGCCATCGCTTGACCCTTAGTCATTAGATAATTAATTAATAATAATGATAATAATAATAATAATAATTTTTAAAAAAATAATAATATTTTTTCTCTAATTCAACGCCTGCAAACGCACTGCGCTTTACATGTACAAGTTATGCAGTTACCTTAATTAGCATCAAACTGAACAGACAACCTGCAATACACGGCGATATTAGCAGCCTACAAAGCAGGTCCACCCAACGGGGCTCGAACTCGCTACTTCTCACTCTCTACGCCAGCGTGTTAACCATTACTCTGCCGTCCTCCCCATAGCGGCACTAAAAAAATGTCGCGATAGGCCTAATGATGGGACCTATTGAGCTTCCAGTTAGGCCTATAATATTATGTCATAATTAGATCGTAGCTAAATTACTAATGGAGCTTCCAGTTACCCCATTTAACCACTATGCAGTTCAATTGAACGAAACCTGAAAATAGATTACCAAGTCCTTACAGAGTTCACGAAATCGCGTTTTTTGTCGAGATCCTTATATAAACTAAGGGGAGTTGCTGATTTCAAAACAATTATTTCAACAAAAGCCAACCTCCATCTCCATTTAGTCTGCTAGAGAAAATGCTGTGATTATCCAAATACCTACAACCGAAATAAATAGGTGAAAATGTAAATGCATAGGCTAATGCATAAAGAGCTGCTCAATCCTTTTAAAGATGTCATTTTAACTCTGTATGTCATCACTCACTTTCTCATCTACCGTTGAAATACAAATAGATAAACATAATTTGATTAATTAATCACTGCATTTAATTAAAAGGATGCCAATCTTACCTCTGTTGGTTGATTCTTCCTTTTCAATATACTGGAAAGTCTGACCGAGAAGGGGACAATCAGCGCCACGAATGTTGCAGTGAGCCACACACGAGTAGGTCCCTGACGCAACACTGGCCAGATCTAGGGTCTCTTCCTCAGACTGAATTTTCTGTGAATCATCTGCCTCGATCCAACTGTAACTGCACGGTTGATTGCTTGTAATGTGGCATCCCACTCTATCTAGGTCCTGATGGGAATCAATCGAGGAAGAGTTGAAGGCATCTGAAACAACAGTAAAAAATTGATTTTTTTAACATATCATTAAATAAACGAGTCCTTAAAGACTAGAAAGTTAATTTCTCAGTAAATGAACTCGGAAAATTATTCGTCACCGATAATTAATAACACTTGACACCAATAATCACTTAATCGAGTCTTAAAATTATTCTCGCTAGCAAACTGAAACAAGGAAAAAATAATTTACATACATGAAGTGCAGTCTATGCTTAGTAGACCTGCCACCTACTACTTGGCTGCATGCATTATTTTTCACATACATGTACGTGTAAAATAATGAGAGTATTTTGTGTCCGTGTGATAAAAATTAATACCTACGCACAGTTCTCTTCCAGTTTATCTATGGCTGGTGATCACTTCTTCCGGTTTAAAACTTTAAATGCACAATTATAAGCTTTATCAATTAACATGGCGTAACTTGATGCTTTATTACCTATTAAATATTGTCGATTAATTGGATCGACTTCGGAATCAGTCAAAAGGCAGACCATATAACTATCAGTGAGATTACTGCATTGTTACTCTTCAAAGCAGGATTATTACAAACTTCACGATTGCTTTACTCTGCAAAGCTGTTCCAGGCCTACTAGCTATCAGTCGCTTACATTGGATTCGAAGTTTCTCTGACGTCCAGCTGTGTTTCGCAAGACTTAGTGTCGTCTTACAACGGAGAAATGATCCATCCATCGAAGGATCTATTCTCATCGCTAAATGATGCGAGACGCTATCGTGTCGGATATCTGGAGGTAGTTGATCCGATAGCATAACCTCTGTTCCATTCTCAAAGATCTGCTTCCATTCGATTTTTGGACTCTGATCGCCAGTGTAGTTGACTTGGCAAGATAACCCAATATAGTCTGTTTCCGTCCCACAGATTGCCAACTGGCCAAGAGAAACATTGGACTTCCCAATTGGTTCGGAATCTGTTGTAATAAATTATAAATTTTAATTACAAATTGTAAATTCTAAATCAATAAATTACAGTCTATGTAATATTATACCAGTAAAGAAGCATTTCAGAGGAGGAGCATCATCGCATAAGTTCGGAATTTAATTTCCGCGTTTCTGTCAGCGTCATTCTCAGCAGGCTACAATCTCCGGTATTTAGTCTATTAGCAAACGTATCACTAAGTATATTAGTTGTCTATTATTAGACTAAAATGAAGGATTAAACTTAGACTATTATTAAGTCTCTTATCACTATTATGTAGGCTTATAATTATTATCATTAGTTCTATTAACAAATCCATTCATAAGTCTATTAGTAAGCCTATTATTACTCAACCCAAGACGATCAATTCTGCCCTTCTTTGTTGACCGGCTCCTCCCTTATCGATGCAGGTGTACGTCCCTGCGTCGTTGGCCACAGCAGACAGAATCGTTAGGTTGTACTCTCCCTTCGCTTTATCTCCGTTCACTTCATATTTGCCTACAAACTTTCTGATGAAGAAACCAGCGAAGTAGATGTCGATGGCTCCGTTGGAACCAACTGGTGTATGTTGCCATTGAACATGGTATTGGCTGGCAAATGTTGTTACGCATGGAATGGTTAGGTTGTCTCCTCGAATGACCTCTGCCTGTGCCGGGACATGCAGAAGGTCACCGAATGCTGCAATACAACAGAAGAACACACAAATAATAAAAAGAGGCCTATCATGCACTTCTATAGCAAATTCAATAACACGTAGGCCTAAGCTTATCGACTATATTGTTGTCATTGTATTTTGGACTCAATTAAGTGTTCATTATTGTAAGCTTTAGACAATTTAGAATTTCAGGGCAACTCATCGCAATCAAAACATTTCGGAATTTTAATCATAAGCAACCGAAAGTAGTTATTTCGAATGCGTGAATGTGTTCGGAATATAATGTAAGCCTAGAGGTACAGGGTAACTACCAATTAATTTAAATACCTAAAATTGACTTTGATTTCATTCGCTGTTGTTACAGTAGGCCTATTGGAAATGCATTAAATTGCATTAAATTGCATTGCATAGGCCTAATGCCTATATTACATTTTATTGCTTTTTTTTATTGCATTGCACTTTATTTGCAGTGAATCACCGGTTGCATGGAGTTTTGCGCTTGAATTAAAACTTCAATAAAAAGACAGGTGAGGTGAAGCGCATGATAGACTATTTGGTAGACCTATCTTCAATCTTCTCTCTTGTGGATATGCATGGCTTGATCAAAGTCTCTTATGCAAAGTTGTTGAAGATAAAGTGGTTTGTTATTGAGTAGTCAAGTGGCTACAACTCATTGAAAGTCTACCTTTCGTTATTTATTTATAGGTTCAACTCTGGCTAGACTTTGACCTATTATTAATTACATATCGTTTGCACGACAAAGCTTACGTCACGTCGGTGTTTGTGTAAACACAAGCCCCTGTTTTATAACCACCACGAAGATAATTTTAAAACCATAGTTGGCAATTATGTTGAACAGTTGAATCTTGCAGGACTACTTGTAGCAGTCAGAAAGCAAAGATAGCATAATCTTTAACCCGCATAATAACCCGATTGCGCAGGTTTTCGGAAACATCATGACATATTTAGGAAATAGAGACTGGGAAAATTTCTGCAAAACATTTTCACCATTAGATCTAAAGCCAAAAGCGAGCTCTGCTTGCCTTGCGTATCCTGTATCTAGAAACATCTATGCATAATTACATGGATTGCAATGTGAAGAGAGACGTCGGGCTTGTTTTGATTTTAGCAGCAGGAGGGTTCATGGTTCATGCGGCTGGTGATAAAGTGATGTCTGCCGCTTGCATTGGACAACTTCACTTTTCTTTCTTAACTTATCTTGCGCAATAAAGCTGCCATTTGTGATATCAATAATTATTTGGTCCTTTAGCCATAGACCTATTGCGAATATTTTGTGCCTTGTAACTTCATAACGACAATTCACCAGATGATTTAACCAGTGGCGTAGACAAGGGGAGGTTTCGGAGGGTTAAAACTCCATTGGCCTAGGAAAAAGTTTTTTTAAGGTTATTTATCCACTTAAATAAGAAAAACAAAACAATTGCTTGTAGTAACAATTGTTTTTCTTACTTTTTCTCTTTGTTACTTTATTTCCTTTTTATTTACTGAAATACTGTTGATTTGGTGTCAGGAAGGGCATCCGACCAGGCCAAAAAAATTCCAAACCCCATCATAAATTCCTGGCTACGCCACTGGATTTAACAATAAAAAGACAACGTTCTTGGTAAAACGTTCGCGTGATAGTGCATCTACATTGTTCTAAAATGTTGCACATTCCTAGCATATTTCGATTTTCTTTAGGGAAGCGTCCTAAACTGTAAGCCCAATGCGTCAAGAAACGTCTATAATTGCAATTGAATTTAAAACAGATACCAATCGATTATAATTATTGTTCAAGAGACATTGAAATTCATATTGCATACAAAGAAATGGTACGGCTTCTCCATACACAATTTTAGGGACATCCGAGAGTGTGGCAGGAGTCCTCTTAGGCCTAAGTGTGGTAAACTCTCTTAGAAGCAATAAGGCTACTTCCATTAGTAGCGAGATAAAATTATGCCTTCATCTATTAAGTACAAAATTAATTAATTACAACATTATGGTATATTACCGGAATCAATGTTGCACGCTAGAATGAAACTCCAAACAACAATGTAAGCCATTATTAGGCCCTACTCTGCATTAGACATGTGTGTAACTCGATATCGACTATCACAAATGAGCCTCTCGTCCAGAACCCATACACTGCATTGTTGTACAGGTTGCTATGGTTCAGAGATCACCTGGCCTAGCTGAGAGCTAGACACTACACAGTTAGATAACATTTTGACATGCACACCTAGTCCGGTTCTAGAGAGGCGCCGGCTAAATTTAGCAACGTCAATAAACGACGACACATTCATTGTAGTAGACCTATCCTGAAATAACCTATGTTTTCAGTCAGCCATAATATACATGTATGTAGCGATTGATGAAATCTAAACTTTTCACAAGTTAACTAAATTTTCCCCGTCTCTTTGGGATGAAGTTGGTGGCTACCTTGTTTATTTGGAGATACAGTCAGTGGGTGTCGTCTAATAATATCCTATATTCATGGCTGAAGAATTTCACTGGCTTAAACTCTCAGCTCGTATACAATTCAAAGTTCTTATTTTGGGACCTCAAGTCTCAGTTGGGTCTTGCTTCGAAGCATCTCTGTGATTTTATACTACGCCCCATTTCTGCCACTTCGCTGCGTCCTCTTAGGTCCTCTGATCGGCTTGACCTATTTGTTCCCCGCCTAAGCACAACCATGCTCAAACCAGATCATTTGCCTGCATTGACCCCCTCTTATTGAATGAACTTCCCCCATCAGTTCGCACTGCCATCCTCTCTGCTAGTCTTTCAACATTTTTCTTTCGTCTAGGTTGCATGTATTGTTTGCGCTTCTGAAAGGCTTTTGCTGCGAGAAGCGCTTTATAATTATTATTGTCAGATACAATACAATACAATACAATAGTCCTGCTCTAATCAGTTCAGTGTGAACTGCATCAGATCGTAATGTCGTAATCGTAATCTAGAGATTTCTACATCGCCCCTTAAAGCGAAGTTGCGGGAACCATCTTACTCACAGGCGCAATCAGATCGCCGCTGTTACTTTTGCTCTTGTCAAAGGTAGTTTCCCGGTTTATTTGTTCAAAGCCTGCGCTTTCCCACTGGATATTAATTTGTTCACGTCAAATTTCTCATGGAGAACGTCGATGTTGCAATATTCAGTAGATTGCAGAAGAGCACTATCGGTAGCCTAAATAGCCTATCTGGCTGAGAAATCATACAAAACGTTTGCATAGGCCTGAGACATGGTCAGCGCAATAATCTTCTACCTTGATCTTGTTTTAGAAGCCAATATTATCTCCGAAGGTTTCTTGGCTCATTATCTAAAGTCCCATTCGGTTAGGTAGGCCTATGTGCGTAGTCGACATGACCAGAACAAAATGTCTTTCCTACACTTTTAAGAAAGCAAATTAATGACGAGTAGCCGGGCATCGTTCCCCGTCGTCGAACCAACTCGCGTCCTTTTGATGTCACAGATTCTTTGGTCAACTCTTCTCGATTGACACTAACCAAAGTCGCTTTAATTTCTTCGGAGAAGTGAGGTGTTTAAGCGGGGAGGCCTCGCTTTTTCGAATCGATTTAAAGCCGCGGCTTTTCGATTCTATGCGACAGCGATTGTAAATTGTCACCTAAATGACAAGAAAGGTGAATAGGTAGGCCTATAGAATTTGATATCCTCTTTTGTGTAGTCTACATTTCGTTAGCTGGCAAAAGCTGGATGCATCTGCCTAGTTAACCTAATTGGTGTTCAGTTTACAAGAAAGAGAAAACCAAAAAATAATCGCAGATTTATAGCATTATAGCCTAATGTTCATTATTTCGGTTTGCATTCTGTGATGTAGACTATAACCTGATGCTAATGCTATGTAAACATAGGGTAAGTAATGACATTATAATTATAGGCTGCTCCTATGATTAGTCCTAAGCTTAATTTGTGGCTATAGGCTTAAGTGTACGCTGGCAATCCACACGCGATAATTAGTTTTTTATATGTAGGCCTAACTGTATGTGCATTGTGCAAAGAGTAGCTTAACTGATATTTAAAGGCAGTTCAACCGATTCAGAAGTTCATAACCTACAATATTATGTCGATCACTTACAAAAGGAAGACAAACGCGTAATAAAATTAACTAGAAACTACGTGCATACTGTAGCCTACCTTACAACTGAAAGTTTGTGAATACATAGTAATGTGAAATTTAACTAGATTTCTTCGTGATAGGCCTACTAAGTGGAAGTGGCGATGAAGCAAATATTGTCGTTCCTCCTGTTGATTTTACGCAGTGGTAGGTAATTCATGTCGCTTCATTTAAGTTCTCGCAACCGAGCTACAGTTCAATAGTAGGCTATTGAAACTCTCGAATTGGGTTTTTTTATTACCCAATCCTACCTTTAGTTACTCTTCTACGCTTTTTCCATTCTAATTTTAAAACTTTACATTGAACCTCCTTATCATACAATAACAGTAGCCTATACTTTACATTTAACCAAAACTCACCCTTTCTAACTGCTCCATACTATGCTATACTATACTATGCTATGCTATGCTATACTATACTATACTCTTCTATACTATACTATACTATACTATACTATACTATACTATACTATACTATACTATACTATACTATACTATACTATACTATACTATACTATACTATACTATACTATACTATACTATACTATACTATACTATACTATACTATACTATACTATACTACACTACACTACACTACACTACACTACACTACACTACACTACACTACACTACACTACACTACACTACACTATACTATACTATACTATACTATACTATACTATTTTTTGATTTATAAAGCGCCTCCCACAGTACAACCTAAGCAGAGGCGCTCCCAGTGCGAAGATCCCCTTGCAAAAAGAAAAGTTTTAAGGAAACGCGCAGAAACAGCAGTGCTTCCAGATAAGATAATATCTTATGAGTATCATATTATGAGTACGAATTATAGTAGGGAGGCCATTCCAAAGCAAAGGGCCGACAGAAGCAAAAGCACGATGGTGGGCAGCAGCAGACTGAGACCGTGGTATAAGAAGGTCATGACGGTCTAAAGAGCGGAGAGGACTCCAGTGATAGTTGAGATAGGTCGCCTAATAAGATCACAGATGTAGCGAGTGGCGGTGCCCAAGAACATCTTATAGGCAAGAAAGAGAATTTTATAATTGAGTCCAAGCAGTGCACATGCTAAGCGACGAGGGAAAAAGAAAATATGGTCTTAGCATGAATTGACCAAACCAAAACGATGGTATTTGGCGAACAGAATTCCCCAAGGAAGATGACCATTGACGAATTTCAGCTAGAAAATGTTGACAACTTCACATACCTCGGGAGTAATTATGACATATGTATGTATGCATGTATGTATGTATGTATGTATGTATGTATGTATGTATGCATGTATGTATGTATGTATGTATGTATGTATGTGTGTATGTATGTATGTATGTATGCATGCATGTATGTATGTATGTATGTATGTATGTATGTATGTATGTATGTATGTATGTATGTATGTATGTATGCATGCATGCATGCATGTATGTATGTATGTATGTATGTATGTATGTATGTATGTATGTATGTATGTATGTATGTATGTATGTATGTATGTATGTATGCATGCATGTATTATGTATGTATGTATATGATCATATATATATAACGCCTTAAAAAGAATCTCACGAAGGCGCTTAACGTAGCTACCCAACAGATCTAAACAGATGCGATTTATTGCGCAAAACTTTATGTAACCTTGATTCACTGCGAGTAGTTGATGTATAGCTGGTCTTGAAGATTTTGTGTGTTTGTATGTGTGCGTATGTCTGTGTGTCTGTGTGTTTGTCTGTGTGTGTCTGTGTCATTAGCCCCGTCCCCTAATTAATAATCATGCAATGCTATGACGTCATAATTGGAGAACTTTCTGGGTCATTCTAGAAGTCGTATGTGTCTTTGTATGTGTGTATGTCTGTCTGTCTGCGTGTCTGTGTGTGTGCCATTAGCATGCATTGCGCTCATTACTATTCATAGCGCAGTGACGTCATTTTCCACATCTCTCTAGAAGGTCCTAGAAGGCATATGCTTCTTTGTATGTGTGCGTGTTTGTGTCTGTCTGTGTGTATACCTAGATGATTAAGCAGCCTTTAATGGTGTGCTACGTGCCTAATTTATATTCATGCTGTGACGTCATTTTTCAGAATCTTGTAGAAGCCTGTAGAAGGTGTATGCTTATTTGTATGTCTGTCTGTCTGTCTGGATACCTGTCTGGCTGTCTGTGTGTATACCTAGGTCATTAATGACGTCATAGGCCTGGAACCGTCTCGTTCTTTGTGGAAGTCACTGGAAGATTCGATAATTGCATACACCTTCTCTGTGTACCATTCTGTCCTTCTATTTGACCCTGTGCGTGCCTATGGTATTAACAATGCAGTAATCACACGGCCCTCTCTAACCGCCTCAGGGCATCTGCACCGCATGCCATTATGTGAGGTGTCTCTGCCATAATTAAGCGTACGCGTCAAACCATCACCCATCCACGCGTCATTCAAATCGGTTTGCAGCGGGCTTGTATTTATTTAAACGATAATTTTTCTTTCCATCACATTATAGAAAAAGCGGCAGCCCCCTTAATGCAGACTTGCGTCTGGCACTGCCAGTGTTTCTTAGGTTGGAAGAAACTGTTGTACAAGCATTTTCAGCGGCGTTGTAATAAAGACTATTAGAGTCATTCATTTCCTAAATGCAGCCTTGGCTCTGCATGGCATGGTCTGAATGCAGCCAATTTCTTTGCGTGTTTTGTATAATATTTCAACTCAGTCATTATTGATGCACTATGTAATGCCAGTCCAAAGTAAATGTAAACGAGGGCCACACTAATGTACTGGCAGAGCTTCCAACATCTTCTCCACACGTCTAAAACGTCTAGTATATAATTGTACGTGCAGCTGTCACTGACAGCCTGCCAGCGTCATTGATCTTTGCACGCGTGGCTGTATCTTTGTCAGTGCACCCGCCTGTAATGTTGGCGCTATATCTGTTACACGGTAAAAGTTATGCATGGAGATGCAGTGGAAACTCACACTTAATGGTGGAAACACACACATAAAGGTGGAAACTCTCACTTAATGACGGAAATTCACACTAAATGGTGGAAACTCACACATAAAGGTGGAAACTAACACATAAGGGTGGAAACTCCCACTTAATGGTGGAAACTCACGCATAAAGGTAGTCTGTGTGTGTCTGTGTCATTAGCCCCGCCCCCTAATTAATAATCATGGAAACTATCACATAAGGCCGGAAACTCCCACTTAATGATGGAAACTCACACATAAAGGTGGAAACTCACACATAAAGGTGGAAACTCGCACATAAGGGTGGAAACTCCCACTTAATGGTGGAAACTCACACATGATTATTAATTAGGGGACGGGGCTAATGACACAGACACACACAGACAAACACACAGACACACAGACATACGCACACATACAAACACACAAAATCTTCAAGACCAGCTATACATCAATTACTACTGCGAATAAATGTCACGCAATGCACTGTAACAGCCTTCACTTCTAATACAACAGGCTCACAGCGATTATAGTAATTAGGCCTACTTTCGGGTGTGAGGCATACTTTCGGGTGTTTTTGATTTCGATTCCGAAATGTTTTGATTGAAATAAGTGGTCCTGAGATATAAAATTGTCTGCAGCTTACAATAATCAACCTTCGATTGAGGCAAAGATACAGCAACAATATAAGCGAAACGTGCTACTGAATTTGTATACAATTGCATACTTTATGATAATTATATGGATGTTCTTTTGCTGCATTGTAGCATACGGTGACCTTCTGCACGTTCCAGCACAGGCAGAGGTCATTCGAGGAGACAACATAACCATTCCTTGTGTCACAACATTTGCCAGCCAATACCATGTTCAATGGCAACACACACCAGTTGGTTCCAACGAAGCTATCGACATCTTCTTCGCTGGTTTCCTCGCCAGAAAATTCTTAGGAAAATATGAAGTGAAAATACTTAAAGCGAAGGGAGAGTACAACCTAACGATTCTGTCTGCAATGGCCAACGGCGCAGGGACCTACACCTGCATTGATAAGGGTGGATTCGGTCAACAAAGAAGAACCGAATTAATCATCTTGGGTTGAGTAATAATAGACTCGATAACATAGTACAGTAACCAAAGTTTTTTCGTTTTTTATTCTTCTCAGAAAATAAAATTATGGCTGTCTTCTTTTATATTATTGTGTTCCCCTTTTTGTATGTGACCTTATTTATTTATTTACTCTTTGCAAATATTTTTGTTTAATTTATTTTGCCTAGTCTGAAATCCCTTACAATGTCTACGTATTTATATGGATTCAGCTTATTTAAATCACTGTTTAACCACTTTAATATCTTACAAACAGCAGCGTAAGCTTACAAGAAATGAAAATGGCAAAACAATTTGATTTCAAGTTCTTGCCTAAGTATGTGTCTATAAAGGCATAGTTCCTGACTTTCTGGAGATGCAGTGGAAACTCACAGTTAATGGTGGAAACACACACATAAAGGTGGAAACTCCCACTTAATGACGGAAATTCACCCTAAATGGTGGAAACTCACACATAAAGGTGGAAACTAACACATAAATTACCTGACTTTCTGTAGGCCTATCCATCCTATTCTCAGTTTTTGTTTTTACAACACTTTCTCTCGAATGTCAGTATCATTTTTTCAATGTAGGCTATTTAGGCTATTACCCAAGCCTCGCAACCGAGCAGCATGCTACAGAAAATGTAGGTCTGCAAGACACTCATTTTTGTCACTAGCCTTATGGCGTTACTTTCCCATATCATATTCATGACTTTTAGTGTTGCTGTCGCCTTGGCTAGTCTGCCCAATACTTCTTTGCCACAATCCAGATCGTTTGTCATGTATTACTCCCGAGGTATGTAAACTTTTCAACATTTTCAATACCATCATTTTGGTTTTGTCAATTCTAAGACCATTATTTTTCCCTTCTTCACTTAGCCTATAGCCTACACTCCAATCGTTGTTCGTCGTCATCAAGATAACGTTGTTGAATTTAACTGCAACAAATTCGCATTATGTTGACTGTTAATAACCAAAGCAATTTATCGAATGCAACAGATTCCAGACCAATTGGAAAGTCGAATGTTTCCCTTGACCAGTTGGCAATCTGCGGTACGAATGCAGACTATATCGGGTTATCTTGTCAAGTCAACTACACTGGCGATCAGAGTCCAAAAATTGAATGGAGGCAGATCTTTGAGAACGGAACAGAGATAACGCTTTCCGGCCAATTGCCTCCAGACGTTGGTCACGATAGCGTCTCGTATCACTTAGCGATGAGAATAGATCCGTCGATGGATGGATCCGTTGTCCGTTGCCAGTCAACGCTCGCAAAGTATAGCTGGACTTCAGGGAAACTAAGAATCCAGTGTAAGTGATCTGATGGTACAACAGTTTTGATGAAAAATTCTTTGATATTTGTTAGGATCAATCCTGGAGAAACGCGGATGAGTAGTCTAGAGCAGGGCCGGTGTCACGGGATATTCTATCCCCTAAAGCTATCCGGGGGGGGTGAATGAATCTATCCCCCCGGATATAATTAACCGGTATAGACTATTCGGGGGATAGACCATTTTGTCCCCCCCATCGTGTGAAATTATCCACCGGGGGATAAAATTCACATGTCATAAGGTATCATTTTTAAAAATCGTAATGATTGCAAATAATAATTATGCTTTATTCGAAATAAATGAGCGCAGTCTCAAAAGCGCGCTGTATAAATGAGACAATCTAGAAACATTTAGGTCTATTTGAATTAGGAATTATGAAACTGGGCGCAGGAAAACGCCAAAACACAGCCTACTAGAATATATTCAAACTAAATTGTCATGCCGGTTCGTAAAGTTCATAATGTACTTACTGTCAGCCAACTTTTGGCACAGGAAAACACAATTAGCCTTTACCACTCATGAGGCCGCTCACAGCGGACATTTGAAAAACCGCTTTAACTCATATGTACGGTGTGGGCGGACATTAGTTTGTGAAGGCCGAAGGAGTTCCTATGATACATATGATACATGATATATATCATATACATGACATATATCATATGTATATGATATATATGATATATATATATCATGTATAATTGTATATATATCATATATATGATTTATATATAATATATGTGATAAATATTATACATGGGCGCCCGCAGAAATTTTCGCAGGGGGGGGCAAAATTTTTACGATAGTCACGATTAAATTTTGTAGTAGCAATTAAGAGCTTGAAAATGCAATGCTGCATGGAAATTAGGAATACGGGTATTTTTCAAAGAGGTTTCTTACGCAAATTTCTCAGTTTCATTGTGTGCATAATTTTTAATATGAATAGTTTCCTTAGAAATTTGTTACAAATCAAATAGCAGACATATATGTTAAAAAGTAGTTTCCTTAAGGTGCGCTATATAATTCCATAGAATGAACGAATGACTAAATGAACGAAAAAGGTGTCCGTTTGCAAGGGGCAATTGCTCCTTTAGCTGCATGCTTCTAAAGCGCCACTCTAAAGCCAATCGCAGGGCACCAGCAGTTTCACATGTTCTGCATCGAGTCAGAAGCCTATTCCCAAAAGTAGTCAGAAAGAGGTCCGAGTCTGGTAGACAGAGGGCCAGAGTAACTGTTAATGCGGGTGTCGTTTAGGAAGGTGGAGGATCTGATGATCAGATGAGTGTGGGTATCAATTCTTTTTAACAGATCTCTTTGTCAGTTTTGGGTTTAAATCCTGAGGCGTGATAACCAGAGCCAAGTTTATCTACAGTTTGACCTCCCTGGATTCTGTACTGGCAGCTTGCTAAATGGACAATATGGAGCCTGGCTTATACCGGACTTGGTTTATATAATTACAATGCTGGTGAATAAGCAGATCTCCCTGATAAAATTTCAGTGTACTTTGAGAAATTTTCAAATTTTTGCGTTAGTATTTAATTTTTTGCAGTTGTGATTAATTGCATTACAGCTGGATTCCACTTAAGTAGGCCATAATCGATAGGCCTGCTGTTTGCATGGGTGCCCACAGAAAGGTTGAAAGCCAATGGTCATTGTAAGAGTTTTTAGAAAAAGCTTGAACATGCAAGGTAGAAAGTTATAAAAGCATGTTTATTTCTATAGAGATCTCTAAATGTGGATTTCTGACTTTCATTGTCTGTATCATTCGTATCAATGGTGCATTAATGCAAAGAAATTTGTTAAAAACCCAAAAGTAGTAGTTAAAAAAAAGGTTTCAATTTTCCAGGGGGGGGGGCAAGTGCCCTCCCTTGCCCCTATGTGCGGGCGCCTATGATATTATATAAATATCATATTCACATATCATATCATAGAAAAAACTACTCAGAGGCGCTCCCGACTCCAGCGCGCGCAAAAAGAACAGTTTTAAGTTTAGTAAGGAAGGATCCTGGTAGAGTCCCAGGGTGTAGGCGTAGCTCAAAAGGAAGGCCATACCAGACCACTGGTCCAACCACAGAAAAGGCTCGATTCTTCATGATAGTAGTACGAGCAAAAGGAACTAAGAGGACTCCCCTATCAGCAGAGCGTAGCTGGCGACGTCCCTGGATACCCAATGTAAAGCTGCATAGCTCACGGAGGTAAGTTGAGGCAAGGCCCTGACAACATCGCCATACCAATGCAGCTACCCTGAACTCGATACGCTGGCGAATAGGGAGCCAGTGAAGTACCTCAAGCATGTAGTTTGAGACATGATCATATTTAGGGATTTGCCCAATTAGGCGCGCAGCAGAGCGCAACACGCGGTCAAGACAAGTCAATCTGCTTGATGGGAGGCCAATGTAGAGCGAAGAGCAATAGTCGATGCGAGATGTAACGAAAGAATGCACTAAAGTAAGAGTAGCAGCAGACGTAAGAAAACGGATGACAGTGCGAAGCTGGCGCAGCTGATAATAGCAGTCTCGAGCAAGACGGTGAAGTTGAGGAGCAAAAGTGAGTTCTTGGTCAAGTTGGATACCGAGGTCATGAACCGTGGTTGCAAAGACAAAGCCAGGAAATTCAGATGCAAGAGAAAATAGATCAAGCTTGGCAAGCTGCTGCCGTGTGCCCAACCAAATAAATTTTGTCTTAGATGGGTTCAAGCGTAGTCTATTGGATGACATCCATGCCTCTAGAGCATCCAAAGTCCCGCTCATTATCCGAACCGCTTTGACAGCATTAGAAGGGAGGCAATGAGTGTAAGCCTGGACGTCGTCAGCATACTGCTGACTCAAAACCGAATGAGCTGCTAGCAGAGTGGCAAGACCTGAGGTGTAAATAATCTAAAGTATGGGACCAAGGACCGAACCCTGGGGTAGACCATATTGTGCAGGCACCCATGAGGACCTAGAAGAGCCATGGACCACACAGAGAGAACGCTCATGAAGAAAAGATTCTATCCATTTGTAAAAATGCACCAGACAAACCAAAAGAAACACTCAGCCGCTCTAACAAAATCTCGTGGTCTACAGTGTCAAAAGCGGCGCTGACGTCATAAAGGGCCAGCAGGGTCAGCTGAGCTCTGTCGATCGCTCCGTAGATGTCTGAGAGGAGTCGGAGCAGAAGCGTTTCAGTTGAGTGGAATCTTCTGAAACCGGACTGATTCTGAGGCAGCAGATTATTCCCTTCTAGGTAAGCGACGAGCTGCATGGCGATGATCTTTTCGATGAGCTTCGAGAGGAACGTAACATTCGCTATCGGCCTATAGTTCCCGGGATTAGTCGGATCCAATCCACCGCTTATATATAATGATATATATGATATATTTATGACATATAAACGATATATATAAAATATATATGATAGATGTCATATATCATGTAAATGATATATATCATATATGATATATGTATGTGATATATATGATACATATATGATGTTTCATTTTTATATTTCATATAATATGATATATAATTTTATGATATATAAGATATATATGTGATATATTATATATAATATATAAATGATATATATCATTTATATGATATATAAATATATCATAGATATATATGATATATATCATATATATGATGCATATGTATCATATATTAAATATGTCATATACATGTATATCATAGCTTGAATAATGTGAAAATAAATGTTGAACTGTGACTAATATTCACGGCAATTTAATTCTGATCTGTAGGGGTTGGCGTGGAAAAAAAATTTGAGTGGTAAAGGTTAGGACAACACTAGAATAAATTTACACTAGAAATAATATTAAAATATAATAATTACCGTATAGCCTATAACCTAGCAATAGACTCGAATTTTAAAATCACATGAAAGAGTAGACTGCGAAATTCCTTTGAACTCTGCCAAGGTAAGAAAACATCGAACAAGTAACGACCAAATACATGAAATTATAGATCGCGAGCTGCGAAATCACACAGTAACTGTTAGCACCATAGTTCTCGGACATAATCGCCCCGAACATAATCTCCCCTGGACAATTAAACCCATTTCCGCATTTTATTTACCAAATTTACACGTATGGCACTGACTAATTGGCACAGTAACGAAAACTGAGTCCTTGCCTTAAATCTTGTTAGTTTCATTGAGTCAGTCCGATATATGAAGCTAACGCTTGTTGGTGATTTTAGGACTACAATGAATTCAGACTAATTATTGTCAAATAAGAGCAATGAAAATTAACTTAGGCTACAGGGACAATACAAGGATATAAGTCACGAAGAAAGTTTGAAAAGTGCGTGTGGTCTCATAATAATTTAATAGGACTATTGAAGAGGAAGCGCATAGGTCTAATCGAAGTCTAAGTCTAGCATTACACGATTATCACAGATAGACGTAATAAAGATTAAAAAGTGAACAGAGAGAGAGAGAGAGAGAGAGAGAGAGAGAGAGAGAGAGAGAGAGAGAGAGAGAGAGAGGAGAGAGAGAGACAGACAGAGACAGAGACAGAGACAGAGAGACAGAGACAGAGAGAGAGAGAGAGAGACAGAGACAGAGACAGAGACAGAGACAGAGAGAGACAGAGAGAGAGAGAGAGAGAGACGATAGGTTCATTCTATAATAATGCTAAATATACAGGGTGGTCCAGCATAAATGAACCAACTTTGAATGCATATAACTCCGCCAATTTTTGGAATTTATTTATACTTTTTGCGTCAAATTAAAGATATTTCACTCAAGTATAAGGCACTGAAAAAATGGAACTGGTACAAGTTTAGGTTTTAATTATATGCTCGGAACAGCGCTAGCTAACATATTTTGTTGTCATTTGTGACGAAATCTGGCACCGTTGACAGACGATGATCGCATTTTGATCTTAATTTTCCGAACTGATAAGGGATATATATTTCGGCTGAAATGATTTACCAATTTTCTAAAGTGGATGGAATAAACAATACCTTGAATTATCTGCTACTGAAAATTGATAAAAACAGGACTTTCTAATCGTAAACCATGGAAATTACGGCGCGCATATCCGCTAACATTGCTCTTAATTGTGTCCGGGTAAATTGGCTGTCAAGACAGCAACCCGGATAGGCTCTACCGTACAGGCAAATCTCCTCAGGTCATTCAGCGCGAAACAGGTAGTCATAAAAACACGTACAACATATTCTAAAAGATGATCTAAAGTTATTTGTCGACGTGATGTCCAACAGCACTCCAACACTGACGCAAAGAAACGACTAGCGAAACAGCTGGCGTGCAGCCAGCAGTTTCTTTACGTCTAAAGCAGCGCGTGGCAGCGCGCACGGCTGTTGATAAAATTGAAAGAAAATGGTTTTGCGACGAGAAGATATTCATGGTAGATACTTCTAAAAACACCCAAAATGATCGTGCTTATGCACGTGTTAGCGAAAAACGATTTGTGAATATCCCAGCGAAACGGCGCCTTATTACGTCACAAATCACAGCAAAATATGGTAGCTAGCGCTGTTCCGAGCATATAATTAAAACCTAAACTTGTACCAGTTCCATTTTTTCAGTGCATATACTTGAGTGAAATATCGTTAATTTGACGCATAAAGTATAAATAAATTCCAAAAATTGGCGGAGTTATATGCATTCAAAGTTGGTTCATTTATGCTGGACCACCCTGTATATTTAGCATTATTATTGACGTCTGACCACGACTGGCAGTTATAAATAGAATAAAACTATACACCATTTGCAATAAAGTTGCAGGGGATACATTTTGAAGGGGGAATATTTCGTACGACTCGTGGGGATACTTTTGCACAATGGGGGATAGTATCTCCCGTTCAGATTCATCCGGCCGGATACTTTACTTCGCAAAGCAGATACGATTATTAGCGGGATACTCTCAGGGTCTAGGACACCTGCATCGATAAGGGAGGAGTCGGTCAACAATGGCGAACCGACTTAATCGTCTTGGGTTGAGTAATAATATCAGTGGCGTAGCCAGGAATTTATGATGGGGTTTGAGGGTTTTATGGCCTGGCCGGATGCCCTTTTTGACACCAACCCAACAGTATTACAGTAAATAAATAGGAATAAAGTAACAAAGATAATAAAGTAAGAAAAACAATTGTTACTACAAGCAATTGTTTTGTTTCTTCTTATTTAAGTGGATAAATAAACTTTAAAAAACTTTTGTCCTAGGTCAATGGATGTTTTAACCCCCGAAACCTTCCTTGTCTACGCCACTGAAAAATAGACTCGATAACACAATAGCAAACAAGTTTTTTCGTTTTTTTTCTAATAAGAATTCTGCTTTCTTTCTTTTATATTTTTGTCTTTTTTCCCGCTTTATTTTTACATGTGACCTTATTTATTTATTCATTTATTTACTCTCTGTAATTATTTTTGTTTAATTTATTTGCTTAATTTATTTCTAGTCTAGTCTGAAATCTCTTATTCCTAAGGATTCGACTTATTTAACCCTCAGGCTAACAAGCTTTTTTGTAACTTGGCCTGTAGGTTATTTATCTTCTTCAAACGTCTATCTTGTTGCAATGCTCGACCAAAGTCTCATAAATATTATGTAAAGTTGTTGAGGATAAAGTGGTTTGCTATAGATTACTCAAGTGACTGCAACTCAGTGAATGTCACCTTTCGTTCTTTAGTTATATATTCAACTCTAGGTAATCATTGACCTTCTTCTTCTTCATTGTCCATGGGCTGACAGCCCGTAGGTGTCCATGCACTGCGCACTTGACTACTCTCTTCCATGATTCCATGTCCCGTGCTCGGTGTGTCAGCTCCTGTGCATTCATCCCACACCATTCTTCTATGTCCTGCAACCATTCTCTGCATGGTCTTCCCCTTCTCTCAGTTCCCTCCATGATTCCCGTCATTATGCTCTTTATCTTTCTATCATCACTCATTCTTTGGATGTGTCCGAATAGTTTCAGTTTCCTTTTCATTATGGTTTCTATCATATCTGATTTGCTGTTGAGTCTTCTTCGCACTTCTATGTTAGTTATTTTCTGTGTCCAGTTGATTTGCAGTATTCTTCTATAACAGTACATTTCGAAAGCTAATATCCTCTGCTTGTCATCCTTTTTTAATGTCCAGGTTTCGCATGCATACAATGCCGTGCTGAATACGCATGTTTCTAGTATTCTTTTCTTTATGCCATGTGACATTGTTTTACTCCTCCATATGCCTATAATTAATTAATTACACATCATTTGCACGACAAGGCTTAGATCACGTGTAGGTCTTTATGTAAACACAAGCCACTGTTTTATAACCACCACGAAGATAATAATTTAAAAACCATAGTTGGCAATAATGTTGAACGCTTTATTCAATTGAATCTTGCAGGACTACTTAGAGCCGTTAGAAAGCGAAGATAGCATAGGCCTAATCTACAACCCGCATAATGACCCGCTTGCGCTGGTTTTCGAAAACGTCATGGAATTTTTTTAGGAAATAGAGACTGGGAAAATTGTTGCGAAACAGTTCAGCATTAGATCTAAAGCGAACTCTGGTTGCATAATCCTGTATCCAGAAACATCTAAGCATAGGCCTAATTGGTGGGGGTTCACCATTAGCAATTACAGAATTAAACTAAAACGAATGCTGAACCGGATGCGACGACTGCGATTCATTTCCACGATGTTCCCGAACATTGAGAAATTAGTTAGGCCTACCGGAGCTGATACTGGGTTGCTTCGTAATGTAATGCTAAATGTCAATCATGTCCCGAGGAACCTTTTCCACCTCTAACAAAAACCACCTATAACTTGCGACCTAGACCGCATCCTTTTGTTCTACTAGTTAAAGATGTTAGAAACTTTATTCCGAGGGTTCTCTTTGACACCCATTAATGACATTGTTATCTTCACATTATTTTGTTGTTTGCTTTTAAAGCGCATTGACATGTAACTGGGTGCGGTGTGTCACCCTGATTTTCCTATTAAACGAAAAGCAATCAATTATATGGATTGCATTATGCATTATGGTGCTACACAATTATACTGCATGTTCAAAAGGTGCTTCTAAATTGTGCTCCCTGGCAATTTTCCAATTTCATTCAGGACCGGATTAAGGCATTTTCGACATGTTCGGCCGAACAGAGGCCCCACACTTTAGGGGCCCCACCTATTGCAGTGTAAAAATTACCCGAAAATTTGTTGTATTTCGACCAAACGACTAAAAAAGTTCATCAACTTTTTTGAGAGGGGAATAATAGGTGTATTCTAGTAAATGTTTGACCAAACGACTAAAAAAGTGGTCAGAATTTCTGGAGATCCGCAAAAAATTTCGAACAGGGCCCCCGCTTTCTTAATCCGGTCTTGTTCTTTTCACCCTCTCCAGAAACCCTAGATTAAAGACTGTTGCTCATGAAAACATGAATATATAGAGATGGTGGGCTTGTTATGGTCATAGCTGCAGGGATCATGATTCATGCGGTTGGTGATAAAGTGATGTTTGTTTTCTTAATTTATCCTGCACAATAAAACTGCCATTTGTGAGATACCATCAATAATTACTTGATCATGTTTAGCCATATTGCAAATATATTGTGTCTTGTAGCCTCATACCAACAGATTTAGCAGCAAAAAAGCAAACTCTCTTGATAACACGTTCGCATGATAATTTTATTGTCTCTACCGGAATAGTTGTTCCGGCTTGTTCCACATTCCTAACAGGTCTCAGTTTCATAGGCAAGTTTCCTGAACTGCATGCCTCAAGAAACATCACTAATTGCAATAGACTTTAGAACATTTAGGCCTATCAATCGATTATATTTTTTGATCCAGAAACATTGAGATTGATAGACTAAGGCATACAAAGAAATGGAGGTTACGGCTGCTCAAGATAGGCCTACAAAAGAGATCTCCAAAAGGGGCAGAGTCCCTCTGAGTATGGTAAAATCGCTTAGAAGCAATAAGGCGGCATCAGAAAATAACTAAGCCAATAATAGAGAGTTATTCACTAATTAAGCAAAATTAATTAACTGCGACGTTATGGGTATATTACCGGAATCAATGTTGCACGCTAGAATGAAGTTCTAAACAACAATGTACATGTAAGCCATTTGTACTTTGCATTAGACATGTAACTCGATATCGACTATCACAAAGAGCATGTCGTCCAGAACTCGTTCACTGTATTGTTGTAGGCCTATAGGTTGCTATGGTTCAGAGATCACGTGATCTTGCTCATAGCTAGACACTACACAACTAGATAGCATTTTGACATACAGGCCTAGTCGGGTTCTTGAGAGACGCGGGCTAGAGATAAAAACGTCAGTAAACGACTAGACTTGGAGGCTAAACGTAGCGAGAAAGATAAAGTGAAAGGAAAAGAGCTGATAATGTTTAGGGCGGCGTGCCGACATTTAAACACAGGACACATAATCACGCGACACTTAAACACAGACACTTAAACACACGACAAATAAACACACGGACAGATAAACACAAGACAGATAAACACTGTAACAGGTCGAACTAAGACTCACTTAAGGTGATAAGCTTACACAATACATGAAGACAGCGACATATTATTAAAACGAGATACAGGATACATCGGATAGAATAAATTATAGTTGTAAAAACGTTGTTTTTCGTTTTTTGTTCTTTCCTAAAAACGTCGTTTTTTCCTTTTTTGTTTTTCGTGCCGTTTTTTCCATGTTTTATTTTAGATGCAACTTTATATATTTATTAACTGTCTGCTATTATTTCCCTCTATTTCATTTTTCTGATAGGCTATTTCTTACGTTTGTGACGGAAAAACTACCCGGGGAAGCCGCTCCCTGTCTGCAGACGCCCAAGCTTCCGTGTAACCAGGATAGCGGAAGTGGAAGGACGCGTGTCGTTTCAGGGGGTGGAAACGTAAGTCCGCCTCCGGGGTATTTCGAAGGAAAGGTGGGGGCACTTCCGGTCGCTCCGCCCGTAGAGAACACCACGACGTTCGAATGAAGACACGATATTTATTCTCACAACGACAAACTGTCACACGGTCGCTATATCGTCTGTCGGTCCACCACTCGTCCGCTGTACGTCATGGACTAACTGCCTCGCTGATTCGTCGACGACTACGTCACCACGTATGACTCCGTCGCTGGCTCCGTCGATGACTCTGTCGATCGATGACTAACTGTCGATCACTCGAAGACTATCTCAGCGCACGGGCTCCGTCGATGACTCCGTCCGTGACTGCCTATCACTAGAACACAGCCCCTTATATACACTACCCGGGAGTGGGCGTGGCCAAAGTAACGCGGGAACGAAAAGGCAGGCTAGCCTCAAAAGAGGCAGGCTAGCCTTTAAAGAGGCAGGCCAGCCTTCTGAAAGAGGCAGGCTAGCCTTTAAAGAGGCAGGCCATCGCGCGGGAAACCAAAAGGCAAGCGGCCTCAAAAGAGGCAGGCTAGCCTCAAAAGAGGCAGCCTAGCCTCAAAAGAGGCAGGCTAGCCTCAAAAGAGGCAGGCTATCGCGCGGGAAACCAAAAGGCAAGCGGCCTCAAAAGAGGCAGGCTAGCCTCAAAAGAGGCAGGCTGGAGCGCGGGAAACGGACAACAGGAGAAGGCAGAAGAGGCAGGTAGCGCTAAAGAAAATGGGGAGGGTCCCTTCCCCAATTTCGCTACACGTTTTTAACCGTTTTCTCAAGGATTCGGCTGACCTAACTGATGTCTTTATTTAATTATTTAAGGTCATCATTTTATAAGTACATGTAGGGCCTACCATGTAGCCTAGTAGGTCTCTACAAGAAGTGAAATTTATAAGAGTTATTTTAATATAAACTTCTAAAGCTATAATTATATGTAATAATTGTAAGTACAATATAATTATAATCTAGCACACATCCTGTAGTCTTTACTTCTGATTAGATTTTATGTTGATCAGCATGATCTCATGCGAACTTACATATGTTCGTAATTTAAATTTGAAAGTAGGCCTATTTCAATACCTTTAATTTTTCTCAATTTCTTATTTAACCTGATAAGGCTATAGACGGTTTGCGTAGACGCGTCACGGCTCATTTGCATAATGGGCTGCGCCATTTTGATATACAGGCAATACTTGTTGACATTGGATACGTATGCAAATAGCGCTTATTATAACAATTATTTCCTGTGTTTTTACTGTTTTATCTGCGGCAAACTTACTGAAATGGATAAAGCATCTCGGGAGATTAGGTACATTGACAGTATCCTAGTATGGTTCAGATAAGCTACTGCTGTTTAAAAGCAATCTTAGCAATTTTGCTGTGCCATTTTCTGAATAGTGCGCAGTATTCTGACAGTGGAATTACTATAGTTACCTAGTCAGTGTTTTATTTCAAATTAGTTTTCTATTTTGCTGCATATAGTCGGATGCAGTGCTGTAGGCTAGTTGTTGTGCTGGTATCAGGGGACCTGTTACTATAGGTCTCCCTTGTGTTAACAGTTTACTTCAACAATATTCAGTCATAACAAGTTTGTTAATAAATTTAATTGCTAAACCTAATGGCAACAAGACTGCAAAGCATCAAATATTTTCAGTAAATATTGAAGAAAATATTTTTATACTTCTTTGAAATGTGTGAAGCTATGTACCCATTATAGTTGCCAGTGATTAAAATATTACATGGTTGACTTTCCAAAAAGCTCAGGCAAAACACATAATTATTAGAAAATGGTGAAGCTTCTCGGTTGCTTACATGCATCCGAAATTGACTAACATAGTGTTACAGTTGCTCTGCCTACAAACATGCATAGAACTGCAGAATGGAATGTGTGCAAAACAAAGTTGCAAATTTCAATTTCACAAGACTGCACACCGGTACTTGTATCTTATAAAAAATATTAGGTCTAATGATGTTCCTTCTGAAGTTGAATATCATGATCATAAATGACATAGCTGCTCATGAGCAACACCCGTGCTCTGTTGCAGCCAATTTAAATTTGGATTCAATGAGATGGCAAAATTAATAGGTTTAAGCAACGAGTAAAGGTTTCGATACACTTTGTGCAACAAACATCTTTCAGATTGGAGGCTGCTATCCTGCATGCTCAAAATCTGATTTAATTTCTGGTCTATACCTGTCTTTCTTTCCATCAACGCCTTATCATTTTCCAACATTTTACAATAACTGATTCTGCATATTCAGAAGTTAAGCTAGAGTGCATGTAGTATGTCCATTGATAAAAACAAGCATAACTGTCAGAACAAGGTGACATCAAGGGCAACTCTGCAGTTCATGGCCAAACTGACAATCTAGAATAAAAGTGGTCTATTTCTAAGTCTGTTGGATCAGCCTTTGCTAACAACTTTCAAGATGAAGCTGATGATGAGCAGATTAGGCAGACAGCTTACAATGTAGAAGCTAAGGAACTTGATGGCAATGGTGTGCATAAGATACTGTATAGTTGACAAGACCAGATACAGTGACAAAGATACGAGGATCCAGCACTCAACTAGCTGCCAAGCCTTCTTCTATTTCTTTGCCAAAGAGAAGTCCATGTCAGCCAGAAGATGATAAGTCAAGTTCGTGACATGCAGTCAACCCGTTCTACCCGATCATCCATCTGTCTCAGTCTTTCTCGACTGCTGGTCACAACACATCTTAGGTTTTCCAACCGAGCCACTGACTACAGTACCACACCTCTAAGGGTGTTAGGGTCCGCAGTTGTAAGTGTGTGCTTGGTGGACCGATCGATGGGTTTCAGAGGGGCCATAGGAGGATAATCACAGCCCCACTGCCCCAGGTCCGCACTAGTCTTGATGCGGCTTTGCTAACCTTCCTCAGGCTCCTCTACTCATCACAGCTCGGGCTTCCCATTGGAAATTAAAGGCACTTCGTCAAGAACTCTTACCCCGTCTCATCTGCATGATCATTACAATTCACAACCCAAACGACATTCTACTCTGCCCCCTCTGATCCTATGGACTCTGGCAGCTGGGCTCGGGCTTCTTTTGGACTACTCTTATCTGACAACCCTTCTGACTCAACGCAGCGCTCGTGAATAAGCTGGTGCCCCGCGCTTGGCTTTCAAGTGTTGGTTTACAATTACGTTGGAAGCAGCCCAGCCCAGTCCGTGAAAAAGCATAAAGCATAGGCCTAGACCTGCTTGTTTATAATAGCAGATCTGGGCTCCGGCCGAAATTCACTTCAGGGATTCCGGCCGCTCCAGGCTGGACGGTGTTTAGACCGCTATGTGGGTTAAGGTATAGGCCTATAGATAAATCAATAATATTGGCCAATGACGATAACTTTATTCCGTCAACTAACAATTCACCGGGTAACGGCGTGCAGCCTACTTTGACAACAGCTCACAGCTGTAAGCCAATATGGCCGACCATAGAGTCGCACATTAGGCCACGCCCTTTTGCATTCCGTCTATAAGACAACAATAACTGCTGTATATTAATGTCACTTAGCCTATAATTAAGTTTGGCTTAGGTCTACTAATCAAGTTGTGTTTGCCGATTAAGATTGTGGCGGACACGCCACAAGTGGCAATGCATGTAAATGATAACTTTCCGGTAACTCGCGGGAGTAACCCTGACTTTGGTTAGGTAGCCATTTGGTTTGGGTGAAAAGAATCTGAAACCAGTTTCGTTTGGATTTAGGTTTCGGTAGTTTCTATACGGAAGACCGATTGGGGCTTTCAAGCCAAAGCATAGAGTGTTGCCGGTGGAATAAAGCCTGCCATACGGTGCGCTGCTTATAACGTGGAGCAGTTGCCGACTACTCCATACGTACTGTGGTATAGCGTTCATGGTGATTTCGGTTGTGTTCGACTATCTCGACAGCGTTGGCATTGGCCATTCGAATACGATTTTGGCGATCCTGATTGTACGCGGTTGTGAGAGCTTTTGTAGTGATCTGTCAGGGTTTTCTTCCTTGTCATCGAACTCACAGGGTTCAATCTTCCGTTTCAGGGGTACGGGATAATACGGTCGGAGACGCCGCAGCTCCGTTGGTCTGCGGAAGTGGCGCATTTGAGTAAAGGGTGAAATCCCCTGGTGAAGTGTATGGAGGTTACAGTTGGGTTACACGAGTCGTTGGTGGTGATTCTGCAGGGCTGGGTTGGGCTCCTACCTGCAAGGGAAGCGACGTGTTGTATTCACGATCCTGCCGTCTGGCCGATCGTTGGGAGTCCATTGAGCGTAACGTGAAGGTTACGGGGTTTTCTGGGTGGAGAGTTGCGACTACACGGGTGCGGCGTAATTTGAAATCAGTGGCACCAAGTTCTTCGGGTTGATCAGTTTTTCCGATGATATTTTGTTGCTCTCCTCGGGTAGAGGATCGTTTGGGGACTTCGGGTCTTAGCAAACTAGGAGCGTGGGAAGCAGAGTAAAATTTGAGAGTAAGACCAAGTCTTGGCAGGGTTTTTACGTTGAGGTCCGTAACTGCTGAGCGTAAGGGCGGACGGCGCCGGTAGAATACACGACAATTAATAAGTCTCTTCGGAGACGGGGTCACCCGTTACCTGTTCCCCAAGACCGCTAGGTCTTTTATTTTTTTTCCCGTTTTCAGGGAAACAGACCAGCATCTACCACCCCGCTCTTCCGAGCGTCCGAGGAGACCAAGTCTCGGGGAAGTGCCGGTTGTTGCCGCTGACAGTGAGACGGGTGAGGCGAGCACCAAAGGCGCGCGCCGCGTATTTTGAACAAGGCGGTGGCGCGTGTTCCGTTGAGGGAATCAAGTCGACAGGTTGTTGGCGACAGTTGGACGGGTGAGGCGAGCACCCAGGCCGCGCACCGCGTACTTGGTGCACGGCGGTGGCGCGTCCGCCGTTGAGAAATACATTGTGGGAAAAGTTGGGAGGTTTTGGCCGCTGCCGGTCTCGATCGCTCCCGGGCTTCAGCTTGACTCTGCCCGGTAGTGTGTTGGCAGCGTGGGTCATCTCTCCGGGTAATTCATCGGTGACGAGATGGGAAAAGGTTCGTGGCGCATACTCGGGTTAGGCCCGTTGGAATGGCTTTGGTTCAGGTCACTTTGGTCGCCGGTAATCGGAACGTGCTCAGTAGTCCCCGTTTGTGGCGAGGGTTCGGTGGCTGCCAAGTGCAGCGTGGTGCGCAAGGGTACAGAAAAGACGGGCAAGAAGACGAAAGCCGCAGGCGCGACGGTGGCGTTCGGCGGGGCCGCTCTGCCGTTGGGACAACGGACCCTGTGTTGAGAGTCGGCGATCCTCTTACTCAGGACGTCGCCTATTCGGTGACCGCGGACGCGACAGAGAGTGGGTCTGACGATACCGAGCTGCCCACCCGGTCGCAGGCGTCAGAGTCGGCGTCTTCGTCGACCGTCGACGACGGCAGTGAAGGCGCGCACGCCGCACACAGTGACTCGGGAGACTCAGGCAATCCTGGTAAGATAGAGAGTCTTCCGGGTCCCAAGAGGCTCTTGGTGGTGCAGGGGGCCACCGAGAGAGAACGATCCGATCTGACAGAGGCGCTTGTAGGGGAGATCAGAAGGGAAGTGTCGCACGCGTTGTCTGGGACGAGGGTCGGACGCCACAAGATAAAATTGCATTATCAAGGTTTTTAAGTTTAAAATGCATTTGAAGATGTTACAAAGTCTAATTATTTCCGTCTCCGTTTTTATGTCGGTTTAAAAACTTTTTTTGATGGAGTCGGTGGCTACCTTGTTTATTTTGAGATACTGTCAGTGGGTGTCGTCTAATAATATCATACACCATGGCTGAACAATTTCACAGGCTTATACTCTCAGCTCGTATGCAATTCGAAGTTCTTATTTTTGTCCCCAAGTCTCAGTTGGGTCTTGCTTCTAAGCATCTCTGTGATCCTACAGGGTGCGCCAAAAAAAAGACCCCCCTAGGTTTTTTGCCAATATTTTTACCAAAAGTAAGAATTTCCAAATGAAATTTTACAGGCTTATAGACAATTCATATTTACACATTATGACCACATTTCATCAAAATATTTCAAACGGAACAAAAGTTACGTCACTTTTAGGGAGGCCACCCACCGTTTTTTGACGATTCAAAAACGTAACGCAACAAAAAGTAGGTTTTTGCCAATATTTTGGCCAAAAGTAAGAATTTCAAAATGAAATTTTTACAGGTTGATAGACAATTCATATTTACACATGATGACTGAAATTTCATTAAAATATTTTCAACAGAACAAAAGTTATATCACTTTTAGTGAGACCACCCTCGGTTTTTTGCATGATTCAAAAAACGTCAAAAAAGGTGGGTGTCCTCACTAAAAGTGATATAACTTTTGTTCTGTTCGAAATATTTTAATGACATTTCGGTCATCATGTGTAAATATGAATTGTCTATCAACCTGTACAAATTTCATTTTGAAATTCTTACTTTTAGCCAAAATATTGGCAAAAACCTACTTTTTGTTGCGTTACGTTTTTGAATCGTCAAAAAAACGGTCGGTGGCCTCCCTAAAAGTGACGTAACTTTTGTTCCGTTTGAAATATTTTGATGAAATCTGGTCATAATGTGTAAATATGAATTGTCTATAAGCCTGTAAAATTTCATTTGGAAATTCTTACTTTTGGTAAAAATATTGGCAAAAAACCTAGGGGGGTCTTTTTTTTGGCGCACCCTGTATACTTAGCCCCATTTCTGCCACTTCACTGCGTCCTCTTAGGTCCTCTGATCGCCTTGACGTCTTTGTTCTCCGCATCAGGACAACCTTGCTCAAACCAGATTATCTACCTGCATTGACCCCTTCCTATTGAATGAACTTCCCCCATCAGTTCGCACTGCCATCCTCTCTGCTAGTCTTTCAACATTTTTCTTTCGTCTAGGTTGCATGTATTGTTTGCGCTTCTGAAAGGCTTTTGCTGCGAGAAGCGCTTTATAATTATTATTGTCAGATACCATAACAATACAATACAATAGTCCCGCTCTAATCAGTTCAGTGTGAACTGCATCAGATCGTAATGTCGTAATCGTAATCTAGAGATTTCTACATCGCCCCTTAAAGCGAAGTTGCGGGAACCATCTTACTCACCGGCGCAATCAGATCGCCGCTGTTCCTTTTGCTCTTGTCAAAGGTAGTTTCCCGGTTTATTTGTTCAAAGCCTGCGCTTTCCCACTGGATATTAATTTGTTCACGTCAAATTTCTCATGGAGAACGTCGATGTTGCAATATTCAGTAGATTGCAGAAGAGCACTATCGGTAGCCTAAATAGCCTATCTGGCTGAGAAATCATACAAAACGTTTGCATAGGCCTGAGACATGGTCAGCGCAATAATCTTCTACCTTGATCTTGTTTTAGAAGCCAATATTATCTCCGAAGGTTTCTTGGCTCATTATCTAAAGTCCCATTCGGTTAGGTAGGCCTATGTGCGTAGTCGACATGACCAGAACAAAATGTCTTTCCTACACTTTTAAGAAAGCAAATTAATGACGAGTAGCCGGGCATCGTTCCCCGTCGTCGAACCAACTCGCGTCCTTTTGATGTCACAGATTCTTTGGTCAACTCTTCTCGATTGACACTAACCAAAGTCGCTTTAATTTCTTCGGAGAAGTGAGGTGTTTAAGCGGGGAGGCCTCGCTTTTTCGAATCGATTTAAAGCCGCGGCTTTTCGATTCTATGCGACAGCGATTGTAAATTGTCACCTAAATGACAAGAAAGGTGAATAGGTAGGCCTATAGAATTTGATATCCTGTTTTGTGTAGTCTACATTTCGTTAGCTGGCAAAAGCTGGATGCATCTGCCTAGTTAACCTAATTGGTGTTCAGTTTACAAGAAAGTGAAAAATAATAATTGCAGATTTATACCACTATAATGTTCATTATTTCGGTTTGCATTCTGTGGTGTAGACCTGATGCTATGTAAACATAGGGAGAGCAATGACATTATAATTATAGGCTACTCCTACAATTGGTCCTAAGCTTAGTTTGTGGCTATAGACCTAAGTGTACGCTGGCAATCCACACGCGATAATTATTTTTTAGATGTAGGCTTACTGTATGTGAAAAGAGCAACTGATATTTAAAGGCAGTTCAACCGATTGAGAAGTTCATAACCTACAATATGTTGATCACTTACAAAAGGAAGACAAACGCGAAATAAACTGAACTAGAAACTACGTGCATACTGTAGCCTAGCCTACAACTGAAGTTTGGGAATACATAGTAATGTGAAATTGGATTACATACTAAGTGGAAGTGGCGATGAAGCAAATATTGTCGTTTCTCCTATTGATTTTACGCAGTGGTAGGTAATTCATGTCGCTTCATTTAAGTTCTCGCAACCGAGCTACAGTTCAATGGTATTGAAACTCTCGAATTGGTTTTTTATTACCCAATCCTACCTTTAGTTAAACTCTTCTACGCTCTTTCCAGTCTAATTTTTAAACTTTACATTGAACCTTCTTGTCATGCAATATGTTAACATTTAACCAAACCTCACCCTTACTAACTGTTCAATACCTTATGATAATATGACTGACTTCGCTTTATTCTATTTCACTTTACTTATCACTTCGCCAAAGCCCACCTTGCGTAGTTCTATACTTTACCCTATGTCCTCATAGCACATTACCATGCTCTTTTTTGCGACTACAGACTATGTCTGATGTAATCCTGCACCCGTAGCTCTATAATACTTTACCTTTTTCCTGATAGGACATTACTGTGCTCTTTTTTCGACTAGGTATACCGTCCGATGTGATCCTGCACCCTCCACTGAACAGTGCTCTAGTGACCAACGGTGCATTGCGAATTGCATGCAGAACAAACTCCACACGCTCTACGATACGCTGGTACCACACTCCATCCGGGTCAAACAAAGCCAGTCCTATGAACATCCGTGAAACGGCGACCTTGGAAGAGTATAGCGAATTTGGATTGATTCCTGGCCCGAACGGATCTTACGATCTCTACACTGGCAGCGTCCGCATGTGTCACTCCGGAATCTATACCTGCAAGATTGCAGTCAATCACAATGGTGGCCAGGTGGACTTGCTGGCAGCCAGTGCAAATCTCATAGTTCTTCGTAAGTCTCAATTTAAACTAGCATGAGTTTGGGTCGCATTTTTATGCTGCAGGCTTATTTGTGGTTCATATCGGCTGCCAGGGCTGCACACCGCTGCAGTCGTGGTAATAAGCTTATAACCACCAACAATAATATAATGAATGCAGTTGAAATTTTTAAGGGAACTGAAATTGTAAATGCACAAAGCGATTATTTAAAAAAATTATTATTTGCTTCAAGTTTTTTGCTGCTTTGAAACGTAACCTAAACCGATATCTATGTGCAGAGTCAGACTAAACAGAAGCGATTTATACGCAAGTCTAGACGATTATAGATGTCATTAAAAGAGAAAATACTATCAGTTAGCAAGTCAGACCAGTCTCGCTCAAGTGCGCATTGAAAAGACACGACTAACGAGTTCATAAGCAGACCCATATAGAGCCAACTATTTTCAAGGTTTAGAAATTACTTAGCATATACAAATAGGGTCTTCTTTGGGGGCGGTTATCTGCACTTAGAGAGCCTCAAACGTCCAATGTCGTCACCACTGGCTTTCGCCTTCAGTTCACTACGATCCATGCACATTCCAAAATTATCCATTCCGTGCAGCGTCATCCGGCCAAGTCTTCCACTCGATCTCTTTCCCTCTATTCTTCAGCCAACGTTAGTTCCCAACATCTACGATAGGCAACGATTTATTGGATTTAAGTAGTGCGCAAATGATCAAACTGTCTTTGGCGGAAGAGTTCTGACATTTAGTGTCAGACTAATCCTGAGTAACTACCAAATTTATGACTTTCTGTGGCAGATATAAAAGCTTGGATCATGCAATGACCAAATGTACATTTCAGAATCGGTTCCTATTTGTGAGATAAGTCCGAACATGAAGATGGACTACGTTCCAGAGGGTGACGTCATCCGGATGTCTTGCCAGGTTCAGTTCAGCGGAAACTGGAATCCTTCGATGAGATGGATCCAGACATCAACAGAGGATCATTCCAAACCTGAATCCATGGATCACATAGGAAACAGATCAATCACCAACATCAACAAAAATTCGGTGACGAGTGTTTTGGAGTTGACCGTCGACTCATCGATGAATGGAATCAGTTTCGTCTGTCTGACGTACTTCCGTGGGTCGCCCGACTTCAAGGTCCCGGATGTAAACACAAGCGACAACGTCCCAGAGTACAGCAAAGAATGGACAACAGGACCTCTTAATGTCGCCTGTAAGATAAATTTGGCAATATCTTTGAGACATACATGCATGCCAGTATGAATCTACAAAATGTGTGCATCTGTGTGAATGTACAATTGTACATGTATATCTATTATTTTTGCCTGTATGGATGATTTTGCAGTATGTATGTATTCTATAGGAATAGGTATGTAAGCGTAGGCTACAAGTGCGCTTGTATCTATGATTATGCATGCCTGTCATTATAGATACATCTATTTTTTTATGAGTTCATTGTAGGTACACAAGTAGGTGTGCATTTATATGTGAGTCTGTGCACGTGTGATCATAAGACCTACCAGTGGCGTAGCCAGGAATTTATGATGGTTTTTTGGGGGAGGTTATGGCCTGGCCGGATGCCCTTTTTGACACCAACCCAACAGTATTACAGTAAATAAAAATGGAATAAAGTAACAAAGGGAATAGAGTAGGCTAAGAAAAACAATTGTTACTACAAGCAATTGTTTTGTTTTTCTTATTTAAGTAAATAAATAAACTTTAAAAAACTTTTTCCCAGGCCACTGGGGGGCGTTTAACCCCCGAACCACCCTTGCCTACGCCACTGAGACCTACGCATGTGTGTACGTCTGTAGTATGCTTGGTCAGTTGCACGCACGTACGACTTTGTGTATTTGTTGTGTGTGTATAACTGTATATGTGTGTGTGTATGTATGTATGTATGTATGTATGTATGTATGTATGATGATGATGATGGTGCTCTGCCCGAAGGCAGGTTCATTGGCTTTACGCCCCTGGGGATGAGATGAGTGGGGTGGTTTCCCGTTGCCTTCCCCACAGACAATGATGGGTAAGCAACTTGCCCAAGGTCGCTCCGCAGGAGCTTGCGCCCCTGCGTCCCACACGTGCTCGCCCGAGATATCTAAATCTCTGAATGTCAACTCCCAGCCCGGGGCTTGAACCGCAGTCCGTTGCAACCAACAGACGAATGCAGCGCGCGCTTACCGGTGTAGCTAACTAGGCCAGTATGTATGTATGTATTTATGAGTGCATATATTGCTCTTTCTCATTTGTCACGACGCTTTGTAGCGCTTCGAATGACCGTTTAAAATCACTGCCATCTCTTTAATTAAGCGTGGTGATTGTGAAATCGTCAATTTATGAATGGATTCAGAGCACAGGTCTGAATCATCATCCGAGACAGTTGTCTCTATTCGAGTCCACCCATCTATTTATCTCGCACATTGTTTGTCTGGTCCGCTTTTCGTTCTAGTCATAATATTCCCACTCCCTCCTGGCGCTAGACAAATGCGTCGCATCAATGAGACCATCGTTCTCCAGGCGACGACGACTGCTCCCTTCTTTCTTCACTCGCAATTTGTGTTGTTGTTGCTTCGCTGGATTTGATTTCCCATGAGCTGCTACAGTATGTCTTAGGCATAAACAATGAGCACTGTGAGGTATGTAGACCAGTGTGTAGATCCCCACATAATAATAGTCCCTGTTGCTTGTGTGTATGTGTATATGTGTTTATGTATGTGTATGTGAGTTATATATGTACACCGTGGTTCAAAAAAAACTAAGCCAAATTGTTTTGCATATATCTCTAATACCTGATGACATATCACGCTAAATTTTTTCAAAATATTTAGATATTTGGACCAAGAATGTGATTCCAAAATTTCATGAGATAAAGTTTAACGGATAAAAAGATATGTAACTTTCAACTTCATATGCTAAAATATCAGTTTACAAGCAATTTTCTGTTATATTCAGTAAAATGTAAACCAAACTGTTTTTCTTACATCTCTAATGTTTCACGATTAATCATATAAATGTATGCGTGTATGTATGTATGTATGTATGTATGTATGTATGTATGTATGTATGTATGTATGTATGTATGTATGTATGTATGTATGTATGTATGTATGTATGTATGTATGTATGTATGTGTGTGTATGTGTGTATGTATGTATGTATGTATGTATGTATGTATGTATGTATGCATGCATGTATGTATGTATGTATGTATACATGTATGTATGTATGTATGTATGTATGTATGTATGCATGTGTATGTATGCAAGTATGTATGTATGCATGTATGTATGTTTACATGTGTGCATTTTTGTATATATGTATACATGTATAAGTATTATGTATAATTATAATGCGTATGTGTGTGTATGTATGTAAGTAAATTACATATGTATAAATTATGCAGCATGTATTTTTGTGTACATCAGAAAACTTGCATTTTGACCTTTAGTAATTCACGTGTTGTACTAGCAGATTTTTCTTGAACTTTACATTCAGGTAAATAATGTGTATGCAATAAAATATCATAGATAATTGATAAAAATACAATAAACGAACATACAATATAGTATAATTAGAATACAGTAAAATATAGCATACAACTTTCTCTTTCTCTGTGTCTCTCTGTCTCTGTCTCCGTCTTTCTGTCTGTCTTTCTGTGTATACGTAACCCATTAAATGTAATTATGCACGTTTTGATGTAGGCCTAGGCTCCAGCGCTGCTGCAGTTTATAATTATTAATAACTTAGTAAAATGCAGCATCAAATAAACATTTTGCAGTAGACTAATGCTCTCGATGGCGTATTATAGTAATTCACATACTTCAGACGTACCGTAGCCTAATATTGTTCCGCTTTCAGATGGTCCAAGAAATATCGTCTTCCGACCAAAGCGTGAGGTTTACAATGTAGGAGACCAAATAACCTGTTACGCAGATGGAAATCCAAGTCCAATCTACAAATGGGAAGAAGTGGAAACGAAATTCACATCTTCCAGTGCAGTTCTTACAGTGGAGAAGAGCAATCGATCGCAGAAGACGATTTATCAGTTCAAATGCACAGCTAAGAATAACCTGTCAATCACCGAAGATGTTCTTATATTCACAATTGAAGGTAGGCTACAAACACTTTAATTGTGCAAATACGTGTGTTTTCCATTGAAACACTGAAAGCATAGTTGCATTGAGTCTACTGTCTTTACTTTCAGAGTACACAAGATCGTTGATCACCGTAATTTCTTGTTAACTATTGACAATATTATTGTGTAAAAGTGCCTAATTGCTTTTTTGATTACTGAAGGTTTGTAAGAGTAGGTCACTTTAATTTGTGCAGACTGTAATGTCAGCTGGAGATAATGATTAAAAAGTGACATAATAATGATATTTATAAGTAAATAATAGGTTTGTAAGAGTAGTCCACCTTAATCTGTGACAGACAATTATACCAAGTAACATCAGCGGAAGATCGCTATAGAAAGTGACATAAAGATAGGTAAATAAAAATTACAAAAGCGCAATTATTAGAACCCTTATATGCATGCCTCTAAAAACACGACTCAATGACGAAATCCCGGATATTGAATGCTTCGGTTGCAACGCAAATATGGCTTAGGCAAACCAGCAGAAAGTCACGTTTTGTGCTACCATACTGGAGGAAAGGATAAATGGCTCAGTGATATCATCAGTATGGCCTGCTGTACCTTTATCATGAACGGCAGCCCCTCAAAACACTAACCCGCTCGCCATGTGTATTATTGTTATTATTGAAATTATTATTATTATTTTCCGCCTGAGTTGAGTGAGTTCAGACTCTAAGTAGGCTAACTCTCCGAAGAGCTGTGTTGTATTAATTTTTAAGCGAGTGACCACTATTACCACATTAATATTATTGGTGTTATTAGTAGCCTACACTCATAATAATTATCGAATCATTTTATGCCAACGAACTCCATTTCTGTACCATATCTGTTTGATCTCCCACATTAAAATTGTTGCTGTTGGCAGTGTTGTTGTCGCTAATAATTGTCATTATTATTATTTTTTAACCCGAGGTATCAATGATCCCTCAGGATTTTTTATTATTAATTGGAATCGTCCATGAAATCGGTTTATAATAAGCAAGGCACCAACCGATGGCTCTCTTACACCAAGGCCATAATCAGCTTGGAAAGGTCAAGCCAAAAAAGCGAACGCGTTTTGTTCGTTGGCCTTCTTCAGTTGAGTTTGGGTAGAGGGTTGCAGCCTTGCAGGACCAGGTTGTCCAATAGAATCGAATATTCACACATGTTCAGCCCATCCTTTGGAAATGCAATTCCAGTCTTGAGAAAGGAGGATAAACAAGGAAGAAGAAAGGAATGACTCAAAGTTGAAAGAAAGTTAGGAACGAAAGAATGATGGAAGTTGAAAGAAAACGAGGATGAAAGTAAAGAAGAAAGTAAGTAATTAGGTAAATTAGTATGTAAGTATGTAAGTAAGTAAATAGAAAGACGTGAGTAAGAGTAGGAAGAAAAGTAGGAAGGAAGGAAGGAAGGAAAGAACGAGAGAAGCAAAGAAGCGTTGACGGTTAGAAGAAAGGAAGGAAGTAGCGCAGGAATTAATGAAGCGAGAGAAATAAGGAGGAAAAATAAAGAGAAAAGACAGAAATGAGGAAGCTATTTATAGTCTTAAATAACAAGAATGGATTAGAGTCAAAAAATAATAGGCTAAAGATACACTAACTCATGTATTCCAACCCAATTGTCAAACAATAATATTGGACCACAGAGTATCTTTAGTCATTTTTCTCCAGTTTTATATAATTTCATCGTCTGACGTAATTGTTATTTGATCAACGTTATTATTACCACGTCGTATTAAATTAATGACCTTTAATGGATCTATGAGAATAGAAAAACCGAAAGAGTTCTTTGTAAATATCATTATCACTCTGTTTCACATTCACTTACGAAACCACAAACTCACAATCAGACAAGTTTATAAGCTTTCAACAGCAATGTCACTTTAAAGCATTTGCACATTTACTCACCTTTGCCGTAGTTTTAAAGTCTCATAAATTGTTATAAAAAGGCCAGGGCGGAATTGGATATCTGGTATTTCTTGATTGCTGACCACAAATAGTCGACCATCACCTCATAATGTAGTGTTGGGATGTGTGCTCGATTGCGAATCACGAGGCCGTAGATGCAATTGCTCGGCAGGGTATAAATTATTTTAAATTTGATATTTCTTTTCGATCTGACCTTCGCTAACTAAGCTACAATAAGAACACTGAACTATACTGTCGGTGAGAAGGTTAGACGGCAAGTAGAAAGGCTTATTGTCGTCCCTCATATGCCCAGCTCGAGAAATTAAAATCGATAACACATCAAGCTGATGGCCACCACGTTCAATGCCAGTTGGCAGATTCACTCTAGGGCACAATTCCATAATTTGGAGACAGAAATAAAGAAACACCAAGAATCCAACGAATTTTATTTAGGAGCATGATCGTCTAGCCTACTGCCGAGAGAATAATATGGAGGACTTTTTCAGAATAATTTCAAACTTAAAAAATATTAATTGGGCCTACTAAATTTTGAACGGTTATTTTGTATGTATGAGCACCGGGACAACAGGCTCGAAAAAAGATAATATAGGCCTACTCACGTAGGCCTATACGTACTTTAATTTGTACGCTGTAACCAAATCTGGCAGCTGATCATGGAATCACGTAGACACAAGTTACAAGGATCTTGCCTTTTCATCATTTGTGGGGCACGGTGGCGCAATGGGAGGGTTGCAGGTTCGAAAAATCCTCAAGCCGCCGTGTAGGGACTTTGCCACTTTGGGCAAGTCATTCACTCGCAATTGCTCAGCGCTTAGGCGTGAAACTCCGATGCAGTGTCCTCGCTGTTACATGCAGTAGTCGGCAACACTTCTGAGTAGTCATATTGAAGGGGCGCAATAATAAGTGAACATACAAACATATGTGCTAAATTCCCAGATATCATACAGACTGACCACTGGGGAAAGATTTGGGCACAGATGGGTTAATACAGCAGTCGCTTTTACCGGATCCGCTCATTCCTCAAGTCGTTTCTTTCGGGTACACTCATTATATCCGCCGTTTCAAAATTACTTAAAGGCCTCACATAACACTATAACAATTAGGACATCAAGTGCGTTTCTTATTGCCCTAAATTCGTTAGCATATCGATGCCGAATTCTACATTTTAGCGATATGTGAACTTATCTTTAACTATATTTGTCTGTTACAAAAATTCTTGGGTAGAGTGGTACCGTACCCCATTATATCTGTACCAGACATAATCGATGTCTTCTTTATTTCCTTCCGCCGGTGTTTACATACGGTCGCCTCTTACGACCTGCAGGAGGAGCAGCGGTCAAACTCTTTCCCCAAAACCGCAGGGGCCCCCACCTAGTCGCCTCTTACGACTTGCAGGAGGATGCAGCGTTCTATTCTTTCCCCGAAACGCAGGGCCTCCATTTGTTGCCTCTTACAACATGCAGGAGGAGAATGCAGCGGTCCTATTCTTTCCCCGAATCGCAGGGCCATTAGTCGCCTTTTACGACATGCTGGAAGAAGCAGCGGTCCTATTCTTTCCCCGAAACCGCAGGGGCTCCCGATAGTCGCCTTTTACGACCTGCAGGAAGATGCAGCGGTCAAACTCTTTCCCCAAAACCGCAGGGGCCCCCAGTTAGTCGCCTTTTACGACATGCAGGAGGATGCATCGGTCATACTCTTTCCCAAACCGCAGTGGCCTCCGTTAGTCGCCTCCTACAACATCCGGGAGGATACAACGGTGGTACTCATCCCCTAGACTGCAGGGGACCCCACACTTAGTCGCCTTATACGACATGCAGGAGGTAGCAGCGGTCCCATTCTATCCCCGAAACCGCAGGGGTATTCCATTTAGTCGTCACTAACGACCTGCTGGAGGTTTACAGTAATACAGACTTGGTGCAATGTTTTCTGTCTAATCATCGTCTTGAACTGTATTTTATTCTCTTTAATTTTTGTTTCTGTTTGAGACACTGAGCCGAATGCAAACCTGGTACACAGTCTCGAGACTTAACTGACAGAACGTCCTCTCGCGGCTCACCTTTATATATTTTTGGCGCACGCAAAAAGAGTTCGGTTGTGTGTCATTGGCTAAAACCACAACAGAGAATCATTATTATCTTATTGGCTGAGTGAGCAACGCAGTAGTATAAATATAAAGTCTGGCATATTGGTCAACATAAAATTTACCCAAAATCAAAAGCACGCGGATATGTTTCTGTCGAAATGACGGCACACTCAAGAAATCTCATTGAATCTGTTTTACACTTTCAATTCGTTTTTGTAAACTGGAAATTACGTAAGCGGTACCGTGTGGATTGCAAAAAGCAAAACACTCCTTTTTACTAGGCAATCTGATGTCGCTATGGTTACTCAAATGACGTCACATTGCACTTTTTTAAATGACGTCATAAGTTGAAAGAGAGGTCCTCTTGTCTGAGGCGATCGTCATTATACAATATATACAGTCCAATGCGGATGGAGAAAATGATAATGATAATCAATTTGCTCATCTATAGCATAGGCTTCAGATGCAAAAAAGTCTGCGATTGAAAATAACGCTGATATAGTTATTTTGCCACCAGAGATAATGGATTGATATTATATGTTCAACTCAGAGTGTTTGGATGAAAATGTTCTGATGCTCATCCGTCTGCTATTGCTTAGTCAGTTAAATACAAAGACGCATTAAATTTCAGACGATGAGAGTCAGAGAACCATGATTGTGCTGCCAATACTCAACGAGCCACATTAAGCCTATACCTAATCTACGAGAGTAGACACTCTAATGAGGCAGACTTCGTTTTATCAAAATGATTTATACTAGCTTTCTGAACGCTAATTGATGATGATGATGATGATGATGATGATGATGATGATGATGATGATGATGATGATGATGATGCTCTGCCGGAAGGCAGGTTCATTGGCTTTATGCCCCTGGGGATGAGATGAGTGAGGTGGTTTCCCGTTGCCTTCCTCACAGACAATGATGGGCAAGCAACTTGCCCAAGGTCGCTCCGCAGCAGCTTGCGCCACCGCGTCCCACACGTGCTAGCCCGAGATATCTAAATCTCTGAATGTCAACTCCCAGCCCGGGGCTTGAACCGCAGTCCGTTGCAACCAACAGACGAATGCCGCTCAAGCTTACCGGTGTAGCTAACTAGGCCAGTAACGCTAATTACAAATTTTGAAACTGTAATCCTTTTTCATGTGTACGGGAGTGAGTTTGTCAACTGGTTTGAATAATGAGAGAAACATGTTATCTGGCGATTGATCGTTTTTGTCCCATCAGCATCATTTGCTATATTCCAATGTATGCTGCACATTGACCATTGGTTTGGGGTATAGACGTTGGGACTTATGGGTTAAGAAGGCAGTCACTTTTTAACCACCAGATGCGCTCTTTATCTGTCGTTTCAATGCTACTTAAAGACTTTTCATCACTATGATAATTAATACATCAAGTGCTTTTCTTATTGCCTTAAATTCTTTGGCATGTCTATGTTAAAGTCAATATTCTAAACCTATTCTAAACTAATTTTGTAATTAAATATGGCTGTTACAAATATTCTTGAGTACAGTGGTTACCCAAGAATATTTGTCCCAGACACTATCGATGTTTTCGTTATTTTTTCTCGGGAAATCTCCATACGGTCGCCTCTTACGACCTGCAGGAGGAGCAGCGGTCAAACTCTTTCCCCAAAACCGCAGGGGCCCCCACCTAGTCGCCTCTTACGACTTGCAGGAGGATGCAGCGTTCTATTCTTTCCCCGAAACGCAGGGCCTCCATTTGTTGCCTCTTACAACATGCAAGAGGAGAATGCAGCGGTCCTATTCTTTCCCCGAACCGCAGGGCCATTAGTCGCCTTTTACGACATGCTGGAAGAAGCAGCGGTCCTATTCTTTCCCCGAAACCGCAGGGGCTCCCGATAGTCGCCTTTTACGACCTGCAGGAAGATGCAGCGGTCAAACTCTTTCCCCAAAACCGCAGGGGCCCCCAGTTCGTCGCCTTTTACGACATGCAGGAGGATGCATCGGTCATACTCTTTCCCAAACCGCAGTGGCCTCCGTTAGTCGCCTCCTACAACATCCGGGAGGATACAGCAGAGGTACTCTTCCCCTAGACCGCAGGGGACCCCACACTTAGTCGACTCTTACGACATGCAGGAGGAAGCAGCGGTCCTATTCTTTTCCCGAAACCGCAGGGGTATTCCAGTTAATCATCACTAATGACCTGCTGGAGATTTACAGTAATAGAAACGTAGTGCTCATGTTTTCTGTCTAATCCTCAATTTGAAATGCATTTCACCTAACTTTATTTTTCTGATGGAGACAAGGGTTTGAAGCTACCGAATAAAAGCCTAGTGCATAAACTCGATATTTAACCGATGTTGAATATCGATGCCCTCCCTATATGTATTTTTATGTGTCTAAAGTGAGTTTGATTGGCTGAATCCACAGCAAAAATCTTTGGTATATTATTGGTTGAACCAGCAACGCATGAGTATAAAGTCTGGCATATCCTACCAGGGCGTGAGACGGGCGTTTTGGATAACAGACCGGCATTGAGATCAGCTGACCCGTGTTCAAGTGCCGAAGCAACCGCTGGATAAATGTGTTTGGCATGCTGCTATCAGCGACGTGTATTTCAGGCTGTCTGTTCTGTTAGTAGATACATGTAGGATTTGTGTTGGTTAAGATAATTGCATAGCTTTGTACATGTACAGCGCTGTGCGTTTGCAGGCATTTTGTTAGAGAAATATTATTATTATTATCAGTATCATTATCAGTATTGTTTTTATTGCTATTTGGAAAAAAATGGAAAGCACACGTATAATAATTTTGTTACTACTTGGTGGGGATACACCACTGCAATTGATCGCCTCAAACTTCAACGCTTCCTACAAAAGGTCAAGCGATTGGGATACCTCCCTTCTCATTACCCTGATCTTGACCGCTTGATCGATGATGCAGACGTTAGACTCTTAAAGTGTGTCATCTGGAATTTAAATCATGTACTCCGAAGCTTATTTCCACCTATTGTTAAAAGGCCTTATGCTCTGCGTTCGCGACCACACAACTTTGAACTGCCTAGAAAAGATGACTTTAATTTCATCTCTCGTGTTCTTTTTAAGACTGTTCGCAGTGTTAACTCTAGGAACTAGAAATTAATCTATCTTTGATCTTTCGCATGCTTCCAGCCTAAATTCTGCGGACAATCGTTACTTCAGCCTATTTGCTTCTTTAAAATACTTTTTTGTTTGTTTCATGTAATAAGTTGCGGTGTGTCAACTTAGTTTTTCTTGAATAAACGAAGTATATAACTACGTCATGATGCTTACTCACATGACGTCACTTTGAATTGTTTATACTGTAGGCTATTAAATAACGACACAAGTGCATGTCCAAGGTGACTACGTGTCGAATTTCTTGAATGCATTTTAATGAATATGTCCTCATCTAGTCCAGCATAATCTGTCGTGGTCTTGCTTTAAATTATGCCATTTGACGATAATATAAGGCGTTCGCATTTAACTCGTTGAAATGGTTCGATGCGTTTTAGAGGAGTCCACTGCTTTTCTCCAGACGTGGGCTCTAAGCGGTGGACTGTTGGTGATTGTCGGAGTTTTGGTCATCGTTTTGATCGGTGGATTCCTGGTTTACCGGAGACAGAATGAGAGAAGTAATTTCATGCTGATTAAGTTCTGCCTTTTGCTGCTCGGCCGACGCAGTCTGCTCGTAAAGCTCAATCGGGCGAACTCGATATCGCGCAGATTAAGTATCGGCTCATCATCATCAACATTGATAGCAGCGCGTGTGGCTAGAGGCGGGACACATGGAGGCGATTAGGAAGACACGGACCAAGACAGACACCGAGAGTAATTCATAGAAGACATATAGGCAGATGGATACAGAGGAAGGGAGCAAATTGAGTGACTATAGATGGATGGAGAAAGAGACACAGGCTGAGAGGAAACCGGGTGGAGATAGAACTAATGCGTATTAAATAAAAAATATTAATAGGAAGATAGGGCAGGACGGCATGCAGAATAGGCGGACATTGAGATATGCTTAGTACGTTTATCCTAATACAAGAATATAATCATAATATATAAACTTATTATATGAGAGTATCAAGTTGATATTATTTCAAGTTGATATTATTGCTACACACATAATCTGTTATGGTTACAAAAACGACAGCATTATAATTATTATGATTGCAATTATTTTTTTTTTTTTTTTTTTTTTACCCGAGGTATTTATTATTATTATTATTATTATTATTATTATTATTATTATTATTATTATTATTATTATTATTTTTATTATATGGACTTTCTGCAATAGTTAAGTAAATGGTAACATTAGGCCAATGTGCAAATATGTATGGGCCCATAAGCCTTATATTATATACTAGCTGGGGTACCCGGCGTTGCCCGGGAAACTTAGGATTCGACCCGCTCCCGGCCTCAACCCCACCACACCACGCCCCACCCCTTCAACCCGCACCCCACAGCACCCACAGCACTCCGACCTCCACCGGTACGCCACCCGTGAAATTAGGGTTTTCGGGAAAAAGTCCACCCTGACCCCGACCCAAGGGTTTTCGGAGAAAATTCCACCCCCACACCCACCCCGTCACCCTCCCCACCCAACCCGCCCCCTACCCCCACCCTCTCTCCCACCTCATCCCACCACACCGACCTGCACCAGTACGCCACCTGTGAAATTAGGATTTTCGTGAAAAATACATCATTTGCGCTCGCCATTTATATAATGACCATGCAAGTATTTAAAAAGGTGTTAAAGAAACTGCCGTCTCATTGTTTTCGGCCCCCACCTTGGCCTTCTTGGTGGTAGAGATTCGCCAACCACTGATCCGGGTGGTTCTGATGGCCCTCTATCTAGGTAAAAAATTTCATGACAATGGCTGCGTTTTTTTGAAAAAAATTTGGGGGTTTCGCTCCCCACCCTGACCCCCATGGTGGTAGAGAATCGCCAACCCCTCGACTTTGTGTCTCCTGCCGAGACCTACACAGTAGTGAAGGTTTGGAGTGAAAAGCTCAAAAACTGTGGAAATGCATTCCGAACAAACAGACAGACAGACAGACAGACACACAGAATCTTCTCTTTATTTATATAGATATATATATTATTATTATTATTACAATATATAAAACTGTTTCTTGAAGGGGACGTTACGAACAAGGTCGTTCGTAAGAACAGGCACCATCTGCATGAGTCATCTTCGACAGACAACGAAGCCCAAGCGACAGCTAGCAACCCTGGAACGACAGTGCCCACCGAACAATCGCCCGATCTCCTCAGCACATCTAGCAACAGCAGTTTGGCCGGTGGATCGTCCCATACCTACTCCAATATAGTCGAGGATCAGACTTTGGAAACCCTGTCGCCTCAACACGGAGGCTACAACGAGTTGACGGTCGACGGCAGAGGACAGACCGTACAGTCTCCTGTGTATATGGGACTGGACGTGAGGAGAGACGGCCGTGATCAATCATCCCCCGGTGCTGGAAGGAGCGACCGCATCCCATGGGATTCAGCAGCAGCAGCAGCAACCGCCTCTGATGGAGATGGAGCGAGGCTGTATGGTAATCAGGAACAAGTGGTTCAAAGCTCAATCTCTGCGGACTAGATCTCGGGTCTTGTGATTTAGTTGTGAATGGTTCAATTTATCGACGTTACAAAAGACATCTATTCACAAAAAATAAAAACATACAAACTTCGATGACACAATACTATTGCATTTTTACTTACGCAGATAGGCCTACATACCTATTGTACATAATTATACGCGGCGTCCAATAGTTCATAGTTCATACACGACTTTGTGCACTCATGCATGCACACACACACACACATACACACCCACACACACACGCACACATACACACACACACGCACACTGAAACATAGGGCCTACATATATTTTATTCGGGAATCTGGACCCTTGCTCTATTGTGAATGCTGTCTGTGACTGTACTGCATGGTAAAGAGACTAAATTGAGAAATCGTGAATACATGGCGTTGCATTGATGACTTACGGAGCGTGTAACCATCAGATGTCCACTGGGTGTTCGCAGAAGTTGGGCTGTCAGAAGATGACATTTTCAATTTTAAGCTTCTATACAACTTTAACAAATGTGTTTAATGCATTAGGAAACTGCTACAATCTTATTTTGTGCATCGTAATTACAATCTACAGCTCAAATACGCCTGTTAGGATACACCGCAGTAAAAGACTAAGAGACTAAAGGATTGGGCTGTCAAGAGATCACATTTTTTCTAAGAGACTAAAGGATATCAATAAATCTAAATGGCTAAAAGACACTTGGCTACTTGGCGTCTGAGTAAAAGACACGTCGTGGCTTACCCTACAGGCATTTTTCCAAAGCCGAGTTAGCCGACTTATGACTGCAAGGCGCCTGGCTAAGACATGCCTAGCTAACGGAGTACGGCTACATTGGATATATCCCACATGAATTTAAGGTCATTGCTTTACTCAGCGAATAATTGTTCCGGAAAACAAGCGACATATTGCGGCGTGTCCTCTCCCTTCATGCTGGTCGACACAAACGCAGTCCCATATTCGTACGTTGAGCAGCGAGTATCAAAGTCTCCCCAAAGGTGCCGTGAAGAATTATAGTCGTTTTGGGCGTCTATACAGATACGACGACCGTATGTGGACGATTAATCCATTCCCGGAAGCATTGAGAATCCCGATCTTAGACGTTCATTGGTCTTTTCATCGGATCCGCTGATGTTCCGCATGAGCGAATGAAGTCGTCGACTAGCGGAGTCTTAACGTCTCATTCGGGACTCACCAACGATATTCAACGACCGCAGCAAAGACAGGAGACGGGAAGTCTCAGACTATACATGTATGTGCAGTAAATGTATGACTTCTGCGCACTGGTTTTGGTAAGGCAAACGATAGACTGGTTTGCCACCAGAGGTGTACTTACTATGACGGTATTTGCTTCGCTGCCAACGGATTAGCGCCAAACTAACCAGTGTGCAAGAGGAAAGAACTCGCGCGGTTCCTAAGGATGACCTTGGCACGGCCAGGGCCATCAAGTGTCAACAACTCGGTGTCAGCAACTTTATCGTCGAAACTTCGGCATAATATTGACTCGTATGTTTATGTATTTGCAAATTTAATAGCGTCTCTCACAGTGCACACCAACCGCATGATGAACAACGAACAACATGGTCAAAGAAGGCTTAAGTGAGGCAACATTGCTAGTCTGGTCCTTTCCATAAAAACAATTATGGAAGAGCAGACGGGTAGACTCGTTGCTTGCCGCAAACCTTACCGACAGGGCAGACAATCTGGGTGTCACCCATGGAGACATCCAGGTTCTATGTCGGTATCTATACCGCAAAGTTGTGCGACACAAAATCAACAAAATCGGAGAACGCTACACACTTGAACAAAAGCCAAACCAGCTTAATAGACATGAATTAGACATTTATGGTGGTGCTATTATACAAGTGAGCTACAATAACGATTTGTTTTGCATAAGCGGCACAATGTTAAAAACCGAGTAGGCTAATCCAGTGAATATTATTCTCTCTGTCTCTCTCTCTGTCTCTCTCTGTCTCTCTGTCTCTCTGTCTCTCTGTCTCTCTGTCTCTCTGTCTCTCTGTCTCTCTCTCTCTGTCTGTCTGTCTCTCTTTCTCTCTGTCTGTCTGTCTGTCTGTCTGTCTGTCTCTCTCTCTCTCTCTGTCTCTGTCTGTCTGTCTGTCTCTCTCTCTCTCTCTCTCTCTCATTGACGATAGCAGTGTCATGGCCAGACAAGCCGCGCATCAGATGACGAACGTTGTAACAGGGATTAGATGAAACAGAAAACGAGTTCCGTCGAAATAAGCGAAGTTCTTATGCGCTAATATACAGTCCAGAGCCCTGCGCCGGCCGCGCCGCGCCGCCGCCGCCGCCGACACTTTGTGGGCGCCGCCGCCGCCGATTTTTTTGAGTCGGCGCGCCGCCGCCGCCGCCGCCGCCGCCGCCGAAAATTTGTCGGCGCGCCGCCGATGACACGTGGATTCGGTTATTTCCTATCGTTGCATTTTCATCTCTTGCATGAAAAATTGCTGCGTCAATGAAAATAGAATCTTTCTCTTATATACTTCGATTTTTCCGGGCAACACCGTTTTTGCATCAATGCTATAAAACCTATGATGCTACCTATTCGTTTGAACTTTTCGAACACTGCGCTTAACGTTTAAACTTTTGAGGATTTTGTTATTTGATTTGAATTATGGCATCAATAAAGGTAAAAAGAACTCCAGGTATGCCTAACTGAATGCTATGCCGTGTGTGCGCTACTGCCTGATAGTCCGCTAGGATGGAACAGAACCGTCTGCCATACATAGTAATAGGATACAAGTTACTATTACGTTGCAATTTTATGTAGGCGATTAGTCGTGTCTACAGGCTTGTGATTCTCCATTGCGGCCAGTTACTACCTAATTCCAATTTTTCTCACCAGTGTCAAACTCCTACGCTGTACGTGACCTATGTGAAATTGGTGATTAATTTAACTTTCGAACATTAATAGGCTTGTCTATAGATATGCACAGTGGAGTAATGTTAGGCAATTGGACAATAGATCCTATTTTATCAACAATTTGAGCAACGTCTCATAAATGGGATCAGATTAGGAAAAAAAAGAAAATATTATTGTCCACATAAAACAAGTGCAACTTAGGGTGACTTGGCCTGCTTAGATCGAAAGACTAGAGCATAGCAATTGGATTTAAAGAAGATGCTAAGAGTTTAGCGTGGAAGTCGTTCGGATTATTGGCCGAACATCAAAAGGGTGGTGAATTCTGATCAAGTTTACTACTCAGTGTGCTTTGACAAGGGAAAATAATATAAAAAAAACTGCATGCAACCTCATCTGTTGATAAGATTGCATGATAACTCCCTCTTTGTGGCAGACAAATATTTCTACGCAAACACAGTACGTATTTATGTATGCGTGTATGTATGTATGTATGTACGTACGCATGCATGTACGTATGTATGTATGTATGTATGTATGTATGTATGTATGTATGTATGTATGTATGTATGTATGCATGTATGTATGTATGTATGTATGTATGTATGTATGTATGTATGTATGTATGTATGTATGTATGTATGTATGTATGTATGTATGTATGTATGTATGTATGTATGTATGCATGCATGTATGCATGTATGCATGTATGCATGTATGCCTGTATGCATGTATGCATGTATGTATGTATGCATGTATGTATGTATGTATGTATGTATGTATGTATGTATGTATGTATGTATGTATGTATGTATGTGTTTGTGTATGTATGTTGTATGTAAGTATGTATGTATGTATGTATGCATGTATGTATGTATGTATGTATGTGTGCATGTATGCATATAATCTTTGCATGTAAGTATGCATGTATGCATATAATCTATGCATGTAAGTATGCATGTATGTGTGTATGTATGTGTGCATGTTTGCATGCATTCAGATATACAATTTCAACGCTTCAAGAAAATTGGGCCTCTAGAATTTCTGACGCTGGAGCAGTAATTCCACGACGCCGCGCTGCGCCGCCGACGCCGACATTTTGAGGGCGCCGCGCCGCCGATTTTTGTTTGTCGGCGCGCCGCCGCCGCCGACCAAAAATGACCAGCGCGCCGCCGCCGACACTCTCATGTCGGCGCAGGGCTCTGATACAGTCTAGACATAGTCCCAGAGTCTGAAAGCTACGAAGCAAGAATGCTTTATGTTTCAAGTCACTATAAAAGAACGTCGTATACAGTCTCGAACGTTGGTTTTGATGCGAAGTACGTGTCGTAAAAGAATACAGACGGTAAAGGGAAAGCGTCAACAAATCCTGTTACACCCTGGATTAGATCCAATTTCCGGATAGTCTGGCTTTGCTTGAATTAGAGTAAAACGAACACGGTAGAGTTGACTCATCAGACTCGCTGCTTTGCAGGGATGTATAAGAAAAGTGGATTTCGTTAAGCTGGTCATTACGGATCGTAAATCTTTACATCTGTCTAAAGATTGGTAACACCTCATTTTGTTGCATCACGTAACAAATAGGGCTAATTAGAGGTTATATTATAGGCCTATCTCTGAGTAACAATGTAGGCCTATAAAAATTGATTTGTACAAGTATGAAACGCTCAAGTTATAGTTAAAACTCAAATGTCTACAAACGTGATTTTAAAACAACTTAGCTCTGCTTGAAAAGAAGTTATTCACCAGAAACTATTGAATAAAATTATTTTTGGCAGGTCATAAGGCAGGTCAAGAGTAAAATACGCACTTCAAACGACCTGCCACGATCTATGGTAGTATAGCCTACAAGTCGTAACAAGCACAGTACCATGCACAGATCGACACATGGTTTTTTTCCGGAAACACATCCCAATATTTGTCTCGTTTTCTCCCAGTGGATCCCATCTATATTATATACGGGTAATTCCATTAGACGAGCGCAAATAATGTCCACCGTACGGTAGTGTTCATAAACAAATAGCGTTTCTGTGCATCGGCGCGGTATCTACGGGAACAGGGTCAGGAGCCCATGCAGCGATGCGCTTAATCACGAGTTTGACTGAAGCCGGACTCGGATCTACACTGGACATCGATCTCAGGGCAATCCCTTCATACATAAGCTTGCATGAAGGAGCGCTCATGGATAAGCTGGTGCCCTACGCTTGGTCTTAGATTAGCTCTTTTGAAATTCGGAGTTTACGATTACGAGACTAAACACAATTTGTCTGTTTGCAGGTCTCGGTCTGTCGTTCCATTTAGTTTCACTTGCGTCGTTTAGAGTGATATTAGATTAGTGACCCACTTACCATCCAACACAAAAATTGCTGGTATTACAAATAGGTAAGCTTATACAACGTCCAAACATGATGATGTTATAATTACATGATTAGCACATTTGAATAGACCCAGGGCCGTCTTATGGTCATCGTAGGCCCTAGGCACTTTTGCATATTAATCTATTCGTAGGCCCCTAGGGTCTATCCAACTCAACTCTGTATTAATTCAAATTGTGACACATTTACATTATTTCTTAAAATTATGCTGAACCATGTTTTTTGAACGCATTCAGTTTTTAATTTATAATCTCAATCTACTTTTTGTAATATTTATTTTCAATATCCGCTAAATGTAATATTTCGGATTTTCGACTTTCTGTTAGCGGCGTTTCGGTCTAAGTTCTAATGAAAAATCGCCATCGCTTTTTAAATTTTAATTTGTTAAATTATTAATACAAATTTCTAAAAAAACATGTCTGATGGTTATAAGAGGACACATGAGTCTGGATTGGAGAAACCAATAAATCTGTAGCTGAATTGCTGAAATGATTAGATCACAAATGGCTGACAAGCTGGTCTCCAGTTTTCCAAATGTCAATATTTCTTTTCGAATTTATCTTTATATTTTTGGAACAAGTTGTGAAGGTGAACGTTCTTTTTCGAAGCTGAAAATTATCAAAAATTACCTTCGGTCAACGATGGGACAGGCACGATTATCCTCCCTTGCATTACTTTCAATTGAAAACGACTTAGGCTAATGCGAGAAATGACATTTGAATACATTAACCTAAAAGCGATTTCGCGAATGCAAAGAGCCGCAAAGTTAACATTTAGCTTAGCCAATGTTACTGTTTCATTAGCTAACTCTAGCCCTATCGTTAAAATGAAATTTGCAAGTTTTCGTTTTCTGTTTGCTTTTTCCGGTCATTGACCAATCACTGCATTTATTTTTTAATATATTTTTTTAGGATTTCGTAGGCCCCTGGTAAGTTCGTAGGCCCTAGGCACAGTGCCTACTGTGCCTACTGGATAAGACGGCCCTGAATAGACCACAGGAATTGTAGCACGAAGTGTAGAATTTCAGCTACTGCTGCTGCTACTACTACTACTGCTGCTGCTACTGCTACTGCCACTACCACTGCCACTGCTACTGCTACTGCTGCTACCACTACTACTACTACTACTACTACTACTACTACTACTACTACTACTACTACTACTACTACTACTACTACTACTACTACTACTACTACTACTACTACTACTACTACTACTACTACTACTACTACTACTACTACTACTACTACTACTACTACTACTACTACTACTACTACTACTACTACTACTACTACTACTACTACTACTACTACTACTACTACTACTACTACTACTACTACTACTACTACTACTACTACTACTCTTTGTGCAACTAAATATTACTACCACCATTGCTGGCACTAATAATGATATTAATATTACTACTATAAGTCATGCTATGCCATACCTACTTTTGCTAATTATAGAAATAGCTATAATACTGGAATGTGCCATCCTCTGACACCGATACATGATGCACGCATACATCACTAGCTGTCAATACCATAAAAGCAGTTCCGCGATGTATTATAAGGATATGCGGTCTTACAAGATGATTCATACAACGCCAGTGTAGCAACCATCAATCGTCGGCACGTCGCTCATAAAGTCACCGTTAACGACCATCGAATGCAAGACGTGCGTGCTGAAAGCTGCTTGCACCTACGCATGAGACAATTTTCCAATCGGAAATAATTGCAGGAGCCACATCGAAGCCATATCTGTGCAGTTGACGACTGGAGGATGGCTGTAGCCTGTAATTTGGTCACATCTACTAGATGCGAGGAAGAGGCGCAATGCAAGGGTAGCATCAGTGAAAAAAGAGTCATTCATTCGTATTCGTATTCGTCCGCTCGTTAATCGTTAATCGTTATTCGGATCATTAACGACTACTTACAAGTGCAAGTGACTGAAAAGAGTTGCATGCCATATCCATTAAACGAAACAATAGCGATTTTTGCATCCATAATTACATACCTTCGGCGATGCTATGATAGCAATAAAACGACTAGTATATATATATATTGCATGAAAAAGTACCCTTTTACTGCTTATTTAAATTATTACTTAGGCCAACCATGGGTGAAGTAATTGCCCAGCGATGATACAACGTTGATATATTAAGTGATCCAGAATTTGCTCGCTGAATATTTTTTTTACTTGAAATAAAAATCCACGTCGACATTATTTGAAAACCTGCAGCAATCAAACTGACAACATGCTCCTTACAGAACCTCATTGAGACATTACATGTATACTGTCTGCTTGTCTGTTCTATCTTCGACATACATGTCTGTCTAATGTCTATTCATCATCCATCCGCCTTACTGTCTGTCAGTCTGTCTGCTAAGTTTATTGGCAATTTTACTTTTATTTTGCTTTATTTTATTGCAAATGTCCCGTTCAAAAGAATGAACTTTGGATGAGGTCAACGTTAGCCTCCGTCGGTAAAAAAGACTGTTAATCAAATGCAGGTCTACGGGTTCTGATCAAAGAGCATGGCCGTGTCCTTTATAGTCTACTCCCGTCCAGTCTAGTACAGTCCGTCTATTATAGGCTACTAGTCTAGTCCAGTCTAGTCTATTCCAGTCTAGCCTAGTCTATTCCAGTCTAGTCTAGTCTATTCCAGTCTAGTCTAGTCTAGTCTAGTCTATTCCAGTCTAGTCTATTCTAGTCTAGTCTGTTCCAGTTTAGTCTAGCCTATTCCAGTCTAGTCTGTTCCAGTTTAGTCTAGTCTATTCCAGTCTAGTCTATTCCAGTCTAGTCTAGTCTATTCCAGTCTAGTCTATTCCAGTCTAGTCTAGTCTAGCCTATTCCAGTCTAGTCTGTTCCAGTTTAGTCCTGTCTGCCCAGTATAGTCGATTCCAGTCTAATCCTTATTTCATAAATGTTTATGTGGTGAACTCTAAAAACTGTCATGCCAGTGTCAAGAAAGTTCAAGAAGGTTCTTGAAAGTTCACATATATCTTAACAATGTAATATCTTTCTGTTTTTTGACCGTTGGTTCACTCAGTACAAACAATTGTGTTCTGGATGCGCTTTTGCGAGGCATGTTTGATGCGCTATATCAAGTATAGAGTACATAGAAACACGCGCAACATTAGGCAGTAAAGTTCAAGTCAGTTCCCTGTCATACATTCTGCATAATTATCCATTACAGAAGCCGTGCTTTTGGTCATCCACAGCGCAAGAAAGACTCTGTACAATACATAGCTTAGACAGCGGAGGCGGTCGGTGTGGAATTCCCATATAAATTTCATGCATGATGATGCTTGTTAGCAATATGGAGAAGAATGTATGCGATGAACAAATGAACTCCACGGGGTAGACTATCGATTGCAAACATCATAGACTATGCAAGACTACACACACGCTATATAAGTGCTTGAAATGAATGAATGAATGAATGAAGACGAGTATAATAATATTATCTATATACACAAAAGACTATACATTGTGTGCATATATATGTGAATATATTTATATATTATGTATATATATTTAAATAATATATACGTGAAAGATTGCGTTCCGTGTTGTTGGGGGGGGTATTGGATGTAGGTAGGTGAGCGTGTACAACGGAGCCCCTGTTCTCGTGCCAACGTCCCGCTGGGTCTTACTCGACCGGTAAGTTATGGTCCGATCGACTCTCGCTGTTTCGGAAGAATTAAACACAAATAAAAAGGCGGACAGACAAACAAACACACCGAAGGACAAACACGCAGACATATAGACAGAGGGATAGAAATATAGAAGGGCAGACCGGACGGTAGCCTACAAACCGTAGAGACAAGCATGCGAATAAATGTGCAGACGGAGACAGATGAAGACGAACGAGGACAGTAGATGACACAGAGAAAGGGATATGCACACGCACATAGAGACAGACTCAGGCAGACTGACAGACAAACACAGAGATGGAGCGAGAGAGATAGGCAATTACTTCCTGCCTCGGTGGAATTGTGTCGTATTGACCGTACGTGCGTCGGATTGTTTCTGTGTGCTTGCGACATTCGATGGCTGACCCATGCACACATGCGCACGCAAACATACAAATATAGGCTTACACACATACGAAGGCACACGCAAAAAGCACATTCACACACACACACACGCACACACACACACCTACACACCTACACACACACACACACACACACACACACAGAAAGGAACACACATGAAAGCTCAAAGCAAAAAGCGCACACACAAAAGCACATATGCAACAGCAAACATTTAAGGGCAAACATTCAAAAGTGCACATTCAAAACACACAAAAGTTATACGAAACAGAACCCACACGAACGCACACACAAAAAGCACACACACGCAAAAGCACACGCACAAAGGAAAGGAAGCACACACATAGTACAGACACATACACGAAAGCATGCGTATAGGGTAAGCGGGGGCAAGTTGACAGGGTTAAGCGTTTTTTGGTCTCTGATCATCCTCAATGATGCCAACAAAGTTGGGTTTTTTCCACAACGTTTTGATTGATAACACCTACATTCTAGCACAAAATCAGGCATAAAAATATATTCTAAGTTTGCTAAAAATGAACTTTAAAATTTTCTAAAAGTCAACCAACTTGCCCCTCTGCTGGGGCAAGTTGGCTGCCTGCTTGGGGCAAGTTGGTTGACAATATATACAAGCAATATTTTAGAACTTTTAATAGAGAAAAGTTGGTGAACTGTGCCTGTTTAAGTTGTAAAATATTCGGCATTAATAAAGATGTCAGGAAAAATTAATTAAGTAAATTAGCAAGGTATAAAACATTGCAGTGTCCTTGGTTTTTCGAAGTCTCAACAAAAGTCACAAACTGCAGTTGTGTTATTTAAGACATTCAGTTTTAATAAAGATGATACATAAATTTTATCAATAAAATAGCAATGTCTAAAAATATGGCAGTGTCCTTTGTTCTTAGAAGTCTCAGCATAAGTCGCAAATAAAGCTTCCACGTCCTTCGTAGGCTGCCACCAGGTTTACCCATCCGCCAACTTGCCCCCGCCAACTTGCCCCCTCAGGGGCACTCAGCAAAACCTGAGACCTATTATTTGTACAGTGTGATTTGGAAACACAAAATACACCAGTAGCAACTCAAAATAAATGCTTAACAAAACAATCCCCTTCCCAATTTTTTTGCATTCGTTGGGATTAAGATAAACGCTATTTTAGAACAGTAAAATGTGTTAAGAGGTAGATAGGAAAACTTATTTTAAAGAATAAAACGGTAATCAAAGCACCTCGTCACGTTGTTGCCATTCCCCAAAAGGAAGATCTTGCCTTGTTCTTTATTACACATCTTGTTAGACTGTTTTCCTGCCACGCATTATAATTTTATAGCGCAACAATCATCTTGCCCCCGCCGTCAACTTGCCCCAAGACACCCTACAAACATACACGCAAAGCATACACATAAGCACACACACACTCAAGAACGCACACAAAAACACGCACACAAAAAGCGCTCATACACAAAGCATACACACAAAGTGCACACAAAAGAACACACACACACGCACACACAAAAGGACACGCACAATAGGACACGCACAAAAACACAAACAAATGCACACACACAATTATAGGATTAGACAAAAAACACAGGTCTGCATAAATTTCTGTGTTCATTGTGCAGCTGCTGTTAAGAAAAATCCCGAAGGTATTTGTCAAGATGCGAGCGGCATCCATAACACAATGCTAATTTCAGGTCAATGATATATGTGTGTATATATCTGGATGTAGATCTATGTGTATATATCTGTAGCCTATATAAGTAGGCCTATATATAATATATACTTCAGTGACTTTGAATTATATTTAACTATAGCTGGGTATCCGAAGGGAAATTTAGGGTTTTCGCTCCCATGGCAATCCAGCCCACCCCTCTTTCCATCCTCTCTTCATTGTTCCCTCCACTCCATCCATCCTCTCACACTTTTTTCCCAACCACTCCTGTCTCGTTCCATTCGTCAACCACCTCTTCCCTCCCTTCTCTCCCCTTCCTTCCCATTCTGTTCTCTCCACTTTCGTTCCGCCCCTTCCCGCCCCACCCTCTTACAACCAGAATAATTTATGCCCCTCTGCTTGCAATGACCTTTCCCTCTGCTCTGCGGGTTAAGCTCGTGTCTGGGGCTCCTCTTCGTTTACTCATTGGCCGAAAGCATTTGTCTTTCCTAGGTCTTTTGCATTGAACTAAAAACGCCTTGAAAAGCTTATACTACGAGAGGCGCTTTGTAAATGCTCAGACACGCAGGCCTACGATTTGATACGAGATTATTATTATCTATTAAAATTATTGTCATTGTCTTGTCCTAACTTGCGATCAACCGTTCATACTGTCTGCTTTTTAAAAAATTATTTTGTGAGACCGCGTGCTAAGCTCCGCCCTTGGTGAAAAATGACGTCAAGACCAATGGGTTCTTTACAATAATATTAATAATAATAATATTGTAGTACAATGAAAATTTAAATAATATTATCATTATTATTATTATTGTACAACGATGAAAATTAATTAATATTATTATTGAACAACGATGAAAATTAATGATTATTATAGTTAATTCATTCATTCATTTCAGGCATTTACATAGCGCTTCTTCAAGAGTATCTACTCAGAAGCGCTCTGAGAGACAGATGGGAAAATGAGCCATCAGTTTAACCCTTAGCGCGGGAGGAAGGTCATATCAACGGGGGGGGGACTAGCCACATCAAACGCCTGAAGTTGGGCAAGAGCAATCCTAATCCTGAGAGCAAAAGGATGAGAACGAGGAGGAGAACACATTGAGTGAAATGAAGAAGCAGATAACGACTTTGCACTTAGCGTTTAATCGGTCTTTAGAGCTGTGTTACATTAATAAATAGATATTATTAATTAAGCTATGCAAGAAAGGCATTTGATATGGTTGAGCATTAGAATAAATTAATTAAACATTCTATACAGTGCCTGTCGGAGAAAAAGCATTCAGAGGCTCTCTCAGCTCGCTTTTGTAATTTATTTATCTATCATTTATTAATTATTTATTATTTATGGTCTTTTAGTTAGCTATTTATTTATAATGGCTGATTAATCAACAGGTTAATCAGTTAATCGATTATTTGTTTGTTTGTATGTGCACTTGTTATAGCGCCCTTCAAGCACTCTACTACTCAGAGTCGCTCCTGACTGCAGAGCGTACACTGCATCGGCGTTTCACGCCGAATAGCTGAGCAATTGCGAGTGAAGGACGTGCCCAAGATCCCTACGCGGCGACTTGAGGTGGATTCGAATCTCGAACCATCCGGCTTCAAGGCAACGACGCCACCAGTACACCATTGCGCCCACATTTGTGGTTAGTCTTGTCAAACGGCCTTCCCCAAGATTAAAAATGAGCTAAATAAACTTAATTAACATTTTTGGTCATTTAAAATTATTCGCGTAATAGCGATGACGTAGGCCCTTGTCGTTTCAAAACGTCACAATGCTATAATGATAGTTTCAGTATTTGCATACGTAGATAACGGCCATTGCATTATTAATATAGTTTGCGCAGATGAGACGACGGAATGATTTGTAAATAGTAGGATCGGCAATCTCACGCAGTTTGAATAATCCTTGACTGTTGGTTTTTTTTGTGGAAATTACAATTTGATCGCTGCATCATGTTTCTGTTAGAAGTCATCCTTCTCGGTACATGTCTCCTCGGCGGCGTGAGAATCTTGGCCAACGAAGGTTTTACTGGTGAGTCTAAATTTAATATTGATGCAAAAACATACACTCGAATCACACTGGAATTAACATATTGACCTAAGCTGTAATAGGCTAATTAATAACGCTTAATAATAATACGATTTTTATATAGCGCCGTAGCTCAGCCGAGGCCGAAGAAAAGGGCGCTGTATACACTTTGAGGGCGCTGTACACTAGTTCAAAAAGTTTATGGCAGCTATAATTATTATGATAGTCTAAACTGTTTCATGCAGTGGGTCCTGACACAGAGAAAGAGCCTTTGCCAAACCCAGTAGAAGACCATGGGACTTGTAGCAGACCCCTCGACGATGATCTTAGACGTCTATCTGCAACTCGACAGCAGAATTCAGATATGTAGTCCGGCACATTCAAGGTTATGGAGTGATTTGTATGTTATCAGGCATAGTTGGTATGTAATCCGCTGGGGGGGACACGCAGCCAGTGCAGATTGTCACGCAGCAGATCAGTTAGGCCTACATGATCGAATGGTAGACTATGCGGCCATAAAAAAATAATATTACACGTGCATATATTATACTAGCTGGGGTACCCGGCGTTGCCCGGGAAATTTAGGATTCGACCCGCTCCGGTCACAACCCCACCACACCACACCCACCACACCTACCACGCCCCACCACACTCCGACCTCCAGCGGTACGCCACCGTGAAATTTGGGTTTTCGGGCAATTTTTCTCGTCCCAACCCCCCACTTCCATCCCCAACTCCACCCCCAACCCTCCCACTCCACTCCACTCCTCCACCTACAACTTCGCCCCCTCTCCTCCCCTCCCCACCCCTCCACGCCCACCCCACAACACCCCCACCTCCACCCACCCTCAAAAACTGTCGAAATGCATTTCGAACAAACAGACAGACACACATAATCTTCCCCTTATTTTTTATAGATGTACGTATGTGCATTTGTTATAAACCCCTTCAAGATTACTACTCAGAGGCGCTCCCGTCTACTGCGCGGACAATGAATAGGAGCTTCACGCCAAAGCGCCAGAGCAATTGCGAGTGAAGGACTTGCTTAAGGTCCCTACGATGGCTTGAAGTGGAATCGAACCTGCAACCCTCCGGCTGCAAGACACCGAGCATAGCCACTACAGTGTTTTTTGGCGATCCAAAAAACGTAACGCAACAAAGAGTAACAAAAAACGATTATCTTAAGTCACAATGTCATCTCAAATAATTGTTCTCAAATGAAATTGAAAATAATTGCCAGATAATCATTATTGTTAGGCCTGCTATTTAGAAGAGAAACATGGTACCAAATTTAGATGCACATCATTGTGACATCAATTGGCAAGTTGACTATGAAGATGCGAAAAAGAAATTTTCAAATTCACATTTCGCTATTAAAACAGTAAAATTTAAATTTAAGAGAATTAAAATGGCCGAGGCTTCAATGACAGACAAAATGTGTATTCAGATACTTCATGAGCAGGGTCTTGGATTTTAAGCTATTATAATCACCACTTTTGTCCTGGGCACGACGACAAACTGCATCCATCCTCCGCCACAGTGAACCAACAACGTCCCTGTGCCGGTCCTAAGCCCGGACAAAAGGATGAAGGTTTGCAAGATGGGTGGCGATACACTGGCAGTAAAAGACCAAGACGATTGAAATCCGCAAAAACCACGACGCAAGTGACATAGCGACCCAGATGCTTCAAGGTGTCATGATGTGGAGCAGACATGCACAGGCCGGTCAGGACAGACCGGTGGAGAGAGTCGGAGGAGAGAGCGTGGGACACATACGGGCATTGACCCAGGTTGTCCTTCATGCCTCTCTCACAATATTCTCTTCAATCAGGCAAGGTGGTCTAGCTGCTCCAAGATGTTAATGGTATGGAGCAGACCTGCTGACCGGACCGGTTGAAGCTGGGCAACATGACGCGAGACAGACTCAGACAGAGAGTGGCGTCGGACTCCTACGGGCATTGAGCCTAAGGATATTGATGATGATGATGATGATGATGATGATGATGATGATGATGATGATGATGATGATGATGATGATGATGATGATGATGACGATGACGATGACGATGACGATGACGATGATGATGAATCACCACTTACTCTGATGAACAGTGAGAGCGGAGAAGCTATGAGTCAAATAATATTCTGATTGAAGAAATATGCCGTCGACGAAAGGAGAACAGCTCAACGTAAACATTATTGCTACGGTTCTGGTTTCATTGAGAAGAAGCGATGGCCAATTTTCTCCAGTGTGGAAAGCTGCGCCGGATAAATAACCACAATCGGCGGTCAAAACAGGAGGGAATGGTAAGAGAATCATTGATGGTCGCATTGGAGTTGATATGGGAAGACTTACCTCTGGAACACATCAAAAAGGACATCAAGAACTTTACAAAGAGACTGCGAATAAGTGTGAGCACTGGTGGTAGACACATTTAACGGCTCTAGGACCATTCCTCATAGGCTGATTGCTCATAGGCTTATCGCTCATACGGCTGATTGCTCATAGGGTCTTTTGCTCATAGGCTCGTTACTCATATCTCTAAAATACACGAACTTTGTCCTAGGTCCAAAACAAATATACCGTTTGCTATATCGATGCCCTTCTTCACGCCTTAGCTAGTGCTAATCAATTAGGGACAATTAGCGTTGGTAGACTAACACAATGCTCAATTATGAAGTCCATAAAACCGTGTGGGTGGTATAAACAAGACATTAACTGCAATTAACAGCAATTTATCAAGTCAAACAACTGAAGGCGCGAACTAAAAAATGTGTGCCCCCATATGATGCTCTGGTATATAAGTCCACGAAATCCGGGTAAGACCACTAGTTGCAGAGATAGACACAGCTTGGACACAGTATATCTAAATTTCTCAGTGATTAATCTTCCTGTTTTTTACATTTTAACAATTACACAAGCTAGTAAATGTTTTCATTTAAATCAGTTGTTATCTCTACTATTATTGCATTGCATATGACAGCATATGAATGAACAGCCTATGAGCAATAAGCCTATGAGCAATAAGACATATGAGCAATAAGCCCTATGAGCAATGAGCCGTATGAGCAAAAAGACCTATGAGCAAAAGGCCCTATGAGCAATCAGCCGTATGAGCGATAAGCCTATGACCAATCAGCCTATGAGCAATCAGCCTATGAGGAATGGTCCGTACACCCATTTAACACAAGTTGTGAGGAAATAACAAGCTCATTAAATTTTTATAGCAATTATTTGAGATGTGACTTAATAAAATCTGTTTTTTTGTTGCTTTCTGTTGCGTCACGTTTTTGGACTGTCAAAAAACAGTGGGTGGGCTCACTAAAAGTGATATAACTTTTGTACAATTGCAAATATTTCGTTTAAATTTGGCTAAATATAAACATGAATTACCATTATGCCCGCAAAATATGATTCGAAAAATTCTTATGTTTGGCCAAAATATGGGCAAAAAAGTAGGGGATTACTTTTTATGGCCCACCCTATAGGTCTAGTGCGTTTACTAGCACATGATGCAAAAAATACAGTGTGTGGTGTTGGTATTGGCGGTCCAGAGTCAGATACGACAGCTCACGGTACCTCGCCACGCCCAGTAGTTTAGTCACTCGATTTGGTCGCTTGTGGGCATGATCAAGACCGAGTAAACACCCCTGATATGAAATCCTGGCTACGACCTTGATTACCTTTAACCTATAATTATTTTACAGATTGCCCAGATGGGTTTGACTACTTTGACGAACTCAATCTGTGCTATAAAGTAATCTTCGAAGAACTTACTTGGGATCATTCAAAAGAAAAATGCTATACATTGTCACCGGGAGCTCATTTGGCAGTTATCCTGACTCAAGATCAACAAAACATCGTGGCTAAGTTTCTGAAGGAAAAGATGGAAGACAGTAAGCGGATTATTTTTCTCTTTTTCTTCTGCTTCCTCGTCCTCTCCATCATCTTCTCCATTACCTCCACTCCGTTTTTCCTGTTCTTCTTCTTGCTCTTCTTCTTGTTCTTCTTCTTGCTCTTCTTCTTGTTCTTGTTCTTGTTCTTCTTCCTCTTCGTCTTCTTCTGTTTCTGCTTCTTCTTCGTCTTCTTCTTCTTCGTATTCTCCTCCGCTTCCTCCTTGTTCTTCTTTTTCGTTGCTTCTTCATCTTCCTCTTCTTCTTCCCCCTCCTCCTCCTCTTCTTCTTCTGCTTCTTCTTCTTCGTCTTCTTCTTCCACGTCTGCTCCTCCTCCTCCGCCTCCTTCTTATTCCTCTTCTTCTTCGTTTCTTCTTCTTCTTCTTCTTCTTCTTCTTCTTCTTTTTCTTCTTATTCGTCTTCTTCTTCTGCTTCTTCTTTTTCTTCTTCATATTCTCCTCAACCTTCTTCTTTGTTTCTTCTTCTTCTTCTTCTTCTTCTTCTTCTTCTTCTTCTTCTTCTTCTTCTTCTTCTTCTTCTACTTCGTCTTCTTCTTCTTCCTGCTCCTCCTTCTTTTCTTCTGCTGTTTCGTTTTGTTCTTCCTCGTTTTGTTCTTCTTTTTCTTCGTTTTGTCCCCTTCTTTTTTGCATGCGTACTTGTTATGGCGCCCCTTCAATCTCTCTACTCAGAGGCGCTCCCGACTACAGCGCGGACACTGCATCGAAGTTTCCACTTCTACTTCCACATTATGCTCCTTTTTCTTCAATTACTGCGCTTCCTCCACCTCATCTACTTTTTCTTCCTATCATTCCTCGTCTTCATCTTAATCTGCTCTTTTCTCCTCTTCTTTCGCTTCGTCATCTTTTTCCTATTGTTTGTTTGTATGTGCACTTGTTATAGCGCCCCTTCAAGCAATCTACTCAGAGGCGCTCCCGACAGCAGAGCGGACACTGCATCGGAGATACCCACCTTTTGTGACGATTCAAAAACGAAACACAAAAAAAGAAGCAGAAAAACGATTTTATTACGTCTCATCTCAAGTAACTGTTGTCAAATGAACTTGGTAGTGATTCACAACTTGTGCTCAATGTGCCCGCCACTAGTGCCAAAACTTATTTTGAGTATCTTTGCAAAGTTCTTGATTAATCTGACAGATTCCTTATTTACCAATTTTATTGTCATCTTGCTAAGTGACTTCTCAGCAACGCGCAGCTACGCTGGTACCCTGTTTATATTTTAAATAGTTATAATAATGATCATCTGGCAATATCAAGGCTATTTGATGCCAATTATTTGAGATGATAAAAAATCGTGTTTTTGTTACTTTTTTGCGTTTCGTCTTTGAATCGTCAAAAAACGGCGGGTGACCGCTTAAAGGTGGTAGGCTATAACTTTTGTTCTGTTTGAAATATTTTGATGGAATTTGACCATCATGTGCCGATATGAATTGTCTTAAAGGCTGTAAAATGTCATTTCGATATTCTTACTTTTGGCCAAGATACTGGCCAGAATAATTAGATTGGTTTTTTGCTACTTTTTGTTGCGTCGCATTTTTGAATCGTCAAAAGACGGTGGGTGACCTCACTAAAAGTGGGGTAACTTTTGTTGTGTTTTAAATATTTTGATGAAATCTGACCATCAGGTGTAAATATGAATTGTCTTTAAGACTGTAAAATTTCATTTCGAAATTCTTACTTTTGGCCAAGATATGAGCAAACAACCTAGGTTTTTTTGCGCACCCTGTATATACCACTATTAGTCGCACAAACAGTGCTACTGCTATTGTTTTAGTTAATGTCAATATAATCATTATTAGCAGTAATGTTAATAGTAATGTTTATGCTATCATTGTTATTAGTAATGTCTTTTTATTGTTGTTACTGTTATTATTCTTATTAACCCCCATCAAGAATGTCACCTATACTCACTCTGTCCTCCTTCTCACAACCGTGAGATTCCACATGCTGGCGCATAAACCAGATGTGGTCTCAAAACACGGATGCCACTCAAGTGACCCTAATTTTTATTACTGCTTTTATTTTCTCTCCATCCATTTTCTCTCCCAAATTGCTTCATTGATGTATGCTATGTTTTTTAGTTGCATACTATGATTGCATGTTTTGATTTTTTATGGATGTACACGCTATGTTCTGTTACCCAATGTTCCCGCAGTGCGTTTGCATGCGGTTCAATAAAGTACATTATTACTTACTTTTTATCATTAACGTCATCACCGTCATCATAATCATCATTATCATTATTATCTTCATCATTATTATTATTGTCATCACCATCTTCATCATCGTCATCATCATCATCATCATCATCGCAATCATCATCGTCGTCATCATCATCATCACCATCATCGTCATTATCATCATCGTCGACATCGTCATCGTTATCATAATCATCAGCAGCAGCAGCAGCATCAGCAGCATCAGAATCATCATCATCATCGTCATCGCCATCATCGTCATCATCGTCATCGCCATCATCGTCGTCATCATCATCATTGTCATCTTCATTATCATTATTATTATAATTATCATCATCATCGTTATCATCATCATCATCCTCATCCTCATCGTCATTGTTAATATTGTTACTGTCCTTGTTGATTTCTTGCTTTTGTTGTTTTGTTGCTGGTGGTGTGGTGCGATTTTTTCATTATTAATGCTATCTTTTTGATTGCTTGTGATGTTTCAGAACCGGAAGGAATGCGATGTAGACCGGGTGAAGAAAATGATACCGGGTCACATTTCTGGATTTCTGCTCAGGCACACGAATGGAGAACGGGTTCAGATGTAGATTACTTTTGGAGAATCCAGCCTGGAATTGAAGTGAAAATTCGAAATTATTATTGGCATCCAGGAATGCCCGATAAGACTAAATATGACTTCTGCATCATGCTCAACAGCAGATTGGGGTTTAATTGGCACAATGCCTATTGTCAACTCCCTCGCTGCAGCCTCTGCGAAATATAGCCCTACACCTCGGTTGCTACTGCCCGAACGCTGAATCCTCCGACTGAAAATGTAGACGTAGTAGTAGTAGTAGTAGTAGTTGTTGTTGTTGCTGTTGCTTCTGTATAGTAATGCATTTTGACTTATTTCCACTACTAATATTTTTACTGTCAGTTCTGTTGCTGTTGTTGTTATTAGGCTACATAATATGTTATTGAGCTTTTCTTTCTGTTAGAATCGATAGCATGGCGATGTAGGCTAAGTCGAACTTAGATCCATCCGACGGAGTCAGTTTCTGGCTAGGTGATCAGATAGACAATTATGGCGTTTGTGGTGACGGATACATGTGGCATCTACCGATGGGCATTCTAATGCCACTGATCTTCACATCTTCGAATGATCGGCCAGACTGCAGAAATGGAGCCGAATTGTTCTGCATTTTGGCCAACAGCAGCGTCGGATTTAATTGGGAACACTGCGATTGCTTTCATCATTACTGTTCTCTCTGCGAAGTCTGACTGCAAACGGTTTACATTTCTTGCTACTACGTTCGTATCGATGCTTCGAAGTCCTACTTACGAAGACTACTTGCGTCACAGCTGTGTAAATTTAAATAAAATTAGATGACAATATATAATACAATATCATACAATTTCCAGTGTCTCTGTCTGTTTCTTCAAGAGAAAATAATAATGTTTTGCATTGAAAAAATAAGATATGAGAAATAAGTAAAATACAAAAAATTAAAAGGTATTTGCTCTGTGTGATCGGGTTAATTCGATGCGTCTTAATATTATGCACCCTAATGCAGCTTACTCTCATAAACACTGGTCGAGGTGAAAGATTTGCACAGCTATTCTTCGGGTTTAAGAATGATCGAAATCGCTCCTGATTTGATCACCGAGATAGGCATGAACCGGATTGAATTTAACAGCATAGGGAAAGGTGGCGAATTCGTAGACCATACACTGATACGGGTCCGAAGCCCTGACTTACCGTAAACTCATTGAGATCTATTATTAGCTGAACCAATGACATCTGACCCAATTATACTGGCGCGTTGCACAGCAAAGAAAGGTTCATTTAAGAGTAAGTAAGTTCGCAAGCTTTTAACTGATAACGTGTGGAGAGCGGAAAATTCTGTATGACCTTAAAGTATCTAATGACGACACTAATCCTAACACTAACCCTAACCGACCCTCACGACGTTAAACCTTAAGAATCTAATGACGAAACTAACCCTAACACTAACCCTACCGACCCTCACGACGTTAAACCTTAAGAATCTAATGACGAAACTAACCCTAACACTAACACTAACCGACCCTCACGACGTTAAACCTTAAGAATCTAATGACGAAACTAACCCTAACACTAACCCTAACCGACCCTCACGACGTAAAACCTTAAGAATCTAATGACGAAACTAACCCTAACACTAACCCTAACCGACCCTCACGACGTTAAACCTTAAGAACCTAATGACGACACTAATCCTAACACTAACCCTAACCGACCCTCACGACGTTAAACCTTAAGAATCTAATGACGAAACTAACCCTAACACTAACCCTAACCGACCCTCACGACGCTAAACCTTAAGAATCTAATGACGACCTCGACGACCCCAAACTTACCCTACTCGAACGACACCAAAATCTCCGATGCTCAAAATTTAATAATAAATAACGCGAAAGTTAGCTAAAATTACCTTTGCAAAGCGTTCGTCCATACATGAGGTCATTTTGTGAGAAAGTCTAGCCTAATAGCCAAACGAGAAACGTTTTATATTGCAATTCGTCCAAAATCGTTTTACCTTCCGCACATGTTGAGTTGTTGACACTTTAAGAAAGGGATGGTGACATTGGTGAGACAGCGTAAGTTGATTGGTTGGGGTAAAAATAGATTCTAAAATCTGTATGAGTTTTACAGGCAAGTGAAGCCCTGGACCCGTATCAGTGTATGGTCTACGAATTCGCGGGAAAGGTGCTGTACCATATTGCATTAGAGCGCACTTCAGAAGTACATTAGACCGGTTCTATTATGATAGGCCAAAGTCCGCCTCAACCGAAGATACCTGAGAAGAAATAGTAATACACGAGCAGGAAGGACAGAAGGACTTGGGATTGATACCAGTTAGTCGCTCAAGAATAACTCAACATTCCACTCCCTACAGGCAATGGTAAAAGAGCAGTGGTAGAACGAATCAAGCGTAGGTCCCTGACTCCATATCTAAACATGACTTTGTTTATGACTTTGCATTCGCTGTGCTGCATAGGCCTATAAAATTATGGGCCTTGTTGTGTGAGCTCTTTAAATCATTACTGGCAAGAACTGCAATGATGCAAGTATCGTCCACAGGTCCAGTCCATAGGACCTGCCAACTTTTTTACTACAGTTTTAGCCTAGAATCCTCCATTCTGGAAATGAATTAGATCTATCTAAATATTCATTTGGTCGAGTTCCTAATAGCTGATTACCATAATTATACAACGGTGGGATCACCAAATAGCAACCACATTATGATGCCATGTGGTTGCTATTGCCCACATACAGTATTCGTTACCTCTGTTCACTGAGTTCAGATATTCGGCTGTACATAAAAAGCGAAGACGATTAGGCGCATAGCAGCCATAATGCTATTTGGTGATCCCAGCATCCATTATGGTAATCAGCTATTATAAGAACTCGACCAAAATAATAGCGTCCGGTCCATTTTCTGCAATCTTCCTCTTGATACTGAAGTGTCTTTAAAATATTGTGTTGTAAACCCACGGCGGAATACAGTTAAACAACCTGCTAATTGCAGAGGCAGGACGTGCAAATGAAATTAGGGCAATCATCAATTATAGCGTTAGTTTCAAGATTTGTCATTACGTTATATAGGCTAATTTTTTGTATCGTAGTGTTTTAAAGACTATGCTCACTTACTTAGTCTTGTTTTGTCTTTAACCATCCTCGATTCGAGGGTTGGTCGCTTCATGGACATCCTTTCGCCACTTTTTGTTTTACTTAGTCTACTTAATTTAAATGTTCCTGGACAGCTTACAACTGTTCTTTTTGGGTGCGCAAGATTCGCCAACGCCTCTGAGTTGTTTATTATAGTGGTGCTGTATGCATGTATGTACATGTATGTATGTATGTAGAATAGTTCCGTAAAGTTCCATGCCACAACATTAGTTGTTCTGTGCTACATACCGGACCCAACCAAATTCAGCAACGTCAGCGTAACCCATATTTAGCTAACCTCGTGGTTCATGGGGTGTGTACCCGACACATCAGAATAATGAGCCTACAACAACAGACATGAACGCTTAGATATAGCCTACTCCCTGAAGCGAAATAGCCTGTGTACCAATAGATCCTCTAACGGTATCTCTGATAGAGAAAGACATAGCCTACACCAGCAGTGGCGGCGCTAGGGGGGGCTAAACCCCCTATAAAAAAGCAACCCGGGGCTAGGCCCCCTAAAAAGGCTATCCAGAATTTTTTACATGCAAAACTGAAATATTTCCACGATTTTCGATCGGATGACTAAAAAAAGGTCGTCATAAATTTTTGCGGATTAAAAATAATAATAATAATATTATTTTTATTATTGTACAACGATGAAAATTAATAATTATTATTATTATTGTACAACGATGAAAATTAATGGCGTCTAAAATGCAGCGTAAACTGCCGCATCAAAATTTAAATGCTCATAACTCGAAATTTAAAGTGAATTGAGAGCTGAAAATAGTCCTGCATGCTGACCACAAATTCTCGTGTGAATGTTTTGCAAAATGTTTCATCACTCAAGAGCATCCGGTTTCAAAGCCTTTCTTGGGTCAGACTTGCACACAGAAGGACAATCTTTCACAAATATAACATAGATCATGCTTAGGCCTACATGTATTATTATGATTGCGTATAAATTATGTATATAATTATGGTCTAGGTAAGTAATAGAGACAAGCGTATCTTGTGTATGAGCCTGCCCGCGGTGTCAATGCGTGTTTACTAAAGCCCACATGGCAATAAAGGATTCACGTAGAATCTATGTGCAATATAGATTAGGCTATGTGTAGATTATTATCTATATTATAATTATTATACTACAAACATAATATATAATGTACATTGAGGACTAGTAAAGAGACAGCTAAAATGTGATACATATATATTTTGTCTATATAATGTTATATTAAATTTTATATAATATATAATATCGATTTTGTCAGTGAATGTGGCTGTAGCCTATTATAATGCAGATATATCTACATGTATATGTGATAACGATGTTTATCTATTATATGAACTGTATATAACATAGACAAAATACATATGCATAGGCCTATGTGGATGAGATCCATAATGCACAGCCAATAATATATATATATATACATATACATATATATATACATATACATATATATAAGCAATATATGATGAAAATGCTTCTTTGAAAATTATAATTATGTATGATATGTATGTGTGTGGATGAATGAAAATATTAATATACACAGATATACACTAGGCTATATGATATGTGCTATGTGTAAATATATATATATATATATATATTTAAAAAGAGGTTGATATATAATCTTCATTGGAGATTGGTCTAGCGCACGCACGTATACATGCAGCTCCCTGAAGTTGGATATTTTATGAAGCGATCGCCCGAGGGCTATACAAATTCCCTGGCACACACACACACGCACACACACGCACACACACACACATGCTCTTGCGCATGCGTGCTTCGGCCGACACTGAGCTGTGGTCGTCGCCGTTACCGCGTGACGTCATTTCCTGCGCATCGGCGGAAGTCAACGGCCGAAAGGGAGCGTGGGATGCGGCGGCGGTGGAGCTGTTCATTTGCAGGCGAAACAGGATAGCCCGGCAGCAGTTCCGGAAATATGAGATTATGCGCCGCTTCTTTGCGACTCGTCTGACGTTGTCTGTCGTCGTCTTCTACGTCACCGTGACGTCATCTCTTGTCACGCGATTACCGATCGGTGAGTGGATTAGTGGCGTCATAATCTGATCTAATAAAAGAAAAATATAGTCTATTGTTATAGCGAATATGTTTTATGTTCATGGAAACGTCGGGCTGGGGTCGTTGCTATGAGCAGAATTGTCGTTGTGTGAACTGTGGTATAACTGCAGTATCGGGGACCTAAGTGTCGTTTAGGATCAGGTCAGGCGTTGCTAGTTAGGGTTGGTTCAGTGCAGTGTTATTTCAGTTATGGTTTTTCAGTTACAGTTTCAGTTACAGTTATCAATTTTTTATTTTTCAGTTACAGTTTCAGTTACAGTTAACTGCAATGAGATTTTTCAGTTTCAGTTACAGTTATTTCTTATTTTTCAGTTACAGTTTCAGTTACAGTTATTACGTGTATATTCAAACGTCACAACTACTAAGACACTGATCACAGTCACACATATTGCGCAAAGTTCCCAGAAAGTTGAATAGGAGATCAATCTGATTTTACGTATTGTCGGTTGACTTTAAGGAACACACGACGTTCCAGGTTTACACTTAATCTGTTTCGCTTTCTTGCACACAAGTCCCCACAAACTGAGAAGACGCGCTCAACGTATGCTTGTGAAGCAGGCGCGGATACGAAGTCTTCTGCAATCAGGGCCAGAGATGGATAGGAGCTCTGTCACATAAGTTCACAAACCAAAAGATAACGAGTGAAACACCCCTCAAAGTGATTAATCAACTTGTCATGTAATAGCAGAATTACAAATGTTATAGAAAGGCAGTAGTCAAACATACTACTATACTATACACTAAAGGGCAGTAAGGGCTCAACTAATGACTAGTTTCTCTTCATTGGTCTCATGTTCTTTAAAGGCATTTCTTCTCCCCCGAAGTTTCCGTGCTGAGAACGCCTCTGAATAGTTATGTTGTGAGAAATGTATAGAAAAAGCACTTGTTTTATTTTCAAGTTAACTCCTTTTGATTCTTCAGTTATGCAGTTATTGTTTTTCAGTTTCTATTACAGTTTCAGTTATTCAACATTTTTCAGTTTCAGTTTCAGTTACAGTTAACTGGCATAGATTTTTCAGTTATTCTGCTATCTCAGTTACAGTTTCAGTTAATAGAAATAACACTGGTTCAGTGTCATCATTAGCCACCGGCGAAACTATTGTATCGGGGACCGAATGACGACAATAACCCTAACCCTAACCATAACCATGACGGACCATCAAGCATGGTAGACAAGGAGGAGGGAACCGCTTTTTAACATCACACGGCTGGTTTACGGTACTTACCTTTTTTTCCATCAATGTCCCTTCGTCCATTTTGAACTCCAGGGATCGGCTTGAGCCAGTGCTTCATGTCTTTGGCATGTATTGTAGTTTTTAACCTTTCCTGTCCGCGCTTCGTTGTTTCCTTGGGGGGGGGGGGGGAGAGAGGGATTAGGTGTCTAACCAAACCCTGAACACTGAGCCCTAGACCGGGTATTAACCAGCCGTGTGATGTTAAAAAGCGGGTCCCTCCTCAGGCGCCGCGCGTCTAAACTCATTTCAGTTTTGGCAGCCGACGAGTCAGCATCTCTTCTCTTGCAAGCGTTTCCCTTAGACCCGTTTCTTCCAGACATAACACCATTTCAGAGTAAACACCTGACCTAATTGGCCATTATAACATACTATAGCCTTTTGTCGTGACAGTCCCAAGCCTGGTAGATAAGGAGGAGGGAATCGCTTTTTAACATCACACGGTTGGTTTACGTACTTACCTTTTTTCCATCAATTTGAACTGCAGGGATCGGCTTGAGCCAGTGTTTCATGTCTTTGGCATGTATTGTAGTTTTTAACCTAACCATGACCGACCATCACGACGCCTAACCTGAGCCCTAACCAACCCTCACGACGCCTAGCCTTATCCTAAACGACACGTCGGTCCCCGATACTATAGTTATGCCATATGACACCCAGGTTATATTTTCGGGTGTGCTGCGAAAGCGAGTTCGAGATAGCATCAAAACAAGGGAACAACATTTAGAGACGAAAGAGGCAAAAATATGCGTTTTACTTGAGATGCAAAGTTCAGAACTTCAGAAGGCCAATGAACGAACTCAGTACATGTAGTTAGTAGGAAATTATAGATCGTTGTGGATGTTAATGACGTAATAATAACAATGATGCAATCATCTCTTTTTGGCAGTATAGCCTACATGTAGGGCACCAGCAATAATATTATTATTATCGACGTTGATTTCCGATTAATTTTGTTCCTCTTTTGAAGTAATGACGTGACAATACTAATTATATAAAATGACGTAAGCATCTGTTTCCTAAGACTATGATTAGCAATAATAATGATGTTAATTGGTCTGTAAAACACATTGCAGCCTGTGTTTAAAGTTTCCCTCATTGACTTTGCCGAAAATTCTGTAAGCCTAGTGAATTAGCAATCCATTCAAAAACAGACGTGCATACTTTGCAGCAAAAAGTGGTCATGACATCATTTAACTGCTGATATGAAAAGGTCAGCAAAAAAGGTCTAGTCTATGAAGTCCCTGATTTAGGCAACATAAAATAATTAGCACTAAGTAAGTTTAGCTGACGACATACATCAACCAATATTGCGATAGTTAAAAAGCAATAATAATAACAACAACACAGTCCTTGATTAGCCATAACATAGTCACATTTTGTTATTTAAGCCAAATTTAAGCAGTTTAACAGATGTAGTCTTACCAGGTTTTCATATCCAGTTTTGGCTCAAAGGGAGAGACAAATATTATTCCAACTACTAGAAACACAACAACTTTTGAAAAATATACACAATCCTGCAAGTTGCAACTAGCTTGAAACTATTTTCCAATAACACATCAGATTCCATGTCGACTCATGGTTAGAGTAGGCTACGAAATTATCACATGCAGAATAAAAATAACAAGAACATAGGCTGCTTGCCTAGATGTTGCGCTTAATTATTGTATTGTAGTTCTAGATAAATTCTCAACACTTTCTAGAAAGTAGACCCACATGATTGAATAGGCCTACACTGCAATCTATTAATTCTGCGTCATTCTCAATTTCTCCATGCAAATCCTTTGTGTAACCCATATTTTTTCTGAACGAGATTAGTAGCCCAGCGAGTTTTCATGTTTACTGGCCAACATTCTACGAGACGTCGATGGTCTACTTCACTGCTCGCAAAAGAATAAGGTCGCAATTTTAACGCGATGGTCAGCGATAAACATAAATTTATATCCAGGAAATTGCGCAGCATCCAAGTAGGTCTACACCATACCAGATATTATTATTATTATTTCACATACAGTGGACACTCGCTATTACACGATGCTCTGAAACACGAATTCTGATATAACGGGTTCGAGAGTGACATGGGTACACAAGTTCATAACCTCATTACAAGGAGATCTCGCCTTAGAGAGTATGTTGTCAAGGTTACCAACGTCAATTTTTAGGCCTATAACGAGATACCTAGGACTAAATTGCCAGCGCGTGATTTTTTTTATGCTAGCCTGATGCAGTAGACAGTGACATTTTAGTTGACATTTTAGTTGACCGAAATAGAAATTACACGTAAGCTTGTCAATTTCAGTGAATGATAATAAGAAAGAAAATTAGAAAGTAAAATCAGGCTTGGTGATGATAATCATGGTCAAATTGAAATAGAAGACATAGAAGAGCAAGTCTATCAGCAACGATGACGAATATTATTGCGCTTGAAATTGGTGTGGTCAAAGTCGACGTATAGGCACACGGATTCGATGCCTGGACATTGAAGAAAAGCTGAGGATGAAAAGCGAATGAAGTATTTGATAACAAGTGCACCAAAATGCTGTTGAGACAGAAAATTAATGATGTCAAACGAACGGCTGTAGGGGCGCGGTGGTGTAGTGGTGGCGTCGTTGCCTTGAAGCCGGAAGGTTCGAGGTTCGAATCCACCTTGCCGCGTAAGGACCTTGGGCAAGTCCTTCATCCACAATTGCTCAGCGCTTCGGTGTAACGTCTCCGTTTTTATGCTTATTTTAGCGGGTAATTGAAAATGTACTGCATTTAAATGATCTGTTCAAAAAGACACCAATTCTTTATAAATGTATGATATAATTGAAACTATTAAATACACAATACAATTACGCAATATTCCTATTTACTTATTTGGCGTATCACTAATTATAATTAACTAAATGCTTATCTGTACTCCACAGTTGAGATATATGACATATCGTTTCTGTAGTGTAAAACGGCCTTGAAATAGTTCTGCAGATTCTCTGTAGATTCACTGAATGAAGATTAGCAACCCGGTGCTATATTTGAAGAAATAGTTCTGCTGATTCTCCGTAGATTCACTGAATGAAGATAAGCAACCTCGTGCTATATTTGAAGAAGGATAATGAGATACTGTCAAGCTGTGGAATCCAGATCGAATACCAGACAAGACAATATTCAATAATTCCGTAGCATCAAATTATCACACTCCAACCAATGAGAATTTCCTTCCCAATTGAAAATGACCTTGAAATGTCAACCAGAGACAACGAGCCCAAAATCGTTTCTCAACACACGAATATCGTCTCACCAACCGTCACGATCACAATGTAGACTTCACGGACGTTTGAATTCGCAACTTCGAATTTCTAAATCGCCTCTACTCTCACACGAATGCCTCGTACTGTTTTACGACCAGATACGAGCATAATCCTCATCCTCACCATTGAATAAACTTCAAATGAATTGCCAGACACAACTGAGCAACCATCTTTCTCAATGTTCATGTAAGGAATCAACGTTTTATGTTGAATTTCAATGACGTGGCTATTTCCATTCAATTCTGTCCGTTACGCTCATTTCGATGCTTTTTATTGGTTACGCGTCGATGCAAATGTTTTCGCTTACGTAAGCGTCCATAGTAACCACTTGACGTCACCATGACTGCCTCATTCATGTACGCAAGATTCGTGGTCTCCTAGTTACTAATCCACTAGACGCCAAATTATTAATCTAGATACGCCGACTAAATTATCTAGCTTAACTCCTACTTAGAATTAACATATAATATCAGACAAGTTAGTTTGATAGATAATAGCGATTTAATACGCTACAAATACCCCTCCTTCAAAAGTCTGTAATCAGGCTTTACAATCTCACCTAATTATCTATCAACTAAATTTCTATCAACTTCCTTATTCTATCTTACACAACAATACAACATTACTGAACTTCTTATCTACATTATTATAATACATTACTGATACGTTTAAGTATTAGGTAATTCCTCTACTCAAATAATCAGACATAACATTATTGCTTCCCTTGATATATCGTATCGTAAAGCAATAATTTTGAAGTGCTAGACTCCACCTCATGACTCTCGCATTTCTCATCCTTCCTTCCTTCATGTACTGTAGTCCGCAGTGGTCCGTCTCTATCACAAACTGCTTTCCACACAAGTACCTGTCAAACCGACTAATTCCCCACATTATCGCTAGACATTCTCTCTCCTCAACTGAATATCTCGTCTCTCTTTCCAATAATTTCCTACTCGCATATGCAATCGGGTGGTTTATCCCTTCATACTGCTGTATCAGGACGCAACCTATTCCTCTTCCTGATGCGTCTGTCTGAATCACGAATTCCTTCTCCAAGTTTGGTAACTTTAGTATTGGTGTCTTAGCAAGTGCTGCTTTCAGCCTACTAAAACTCTCTTCCAATTCCTCGTTCCAATCAACATTATTAGCTGCTGACTTCTTTGTCAAGTCACTTAATGGTGCCATCAGTTCAGCACAATGAGGAATAAATTTTCTGTAGTAATTTATCGCTCCCAAAAAGCTTCTTATTTGTTTCTTCGTTTTCGGTTGTGGCATCTCCACAATCTTATCTATCGATTCTCCTTTAGGACTAATGTCGTCGTTGTTTAACGTGTGACCCAAGAAATCTATGCGACCATAGCCTAATGAACATTTCTTTGGTTTCAAAGTCAGGTGAGCATCTCTCACTCTTTGAAAAAATTCTCGTAAAATCTTCATATGTTTAGTCCATCCTTCTGTATGAGCTAGTATGTCATCAACATAACTCTCCAGATTCTCGGTTCCATGCAAAATCTTTCTTATCAGTCTATTATAGCTTGAAGCACTATTTACCAATCCAAATGGTAGAACGTTGAATTTATACAACCCACTCGCACAAATGAAAGTCGTATAATCTTTTGATTCTTCGCTCATTGGAATTTGCCAATACCCTTTGCAAAAATCAAACTTGCTATATATTTTGCTGCCACTCAGTTTATTGAAGATATCCTCGTTTGACATCATCGGCTCTGGATCAAAAACTGTCACTTTGTTCAATTGCTTATAGTTGCAGCAAAGTCTATTGCTTCCATCAGCCTTCTTAACAACAACAAGCGGTGCTGCGTATGCTGCTTCTGATCTTTCTATTATCCCATTCTCTAACATTATCTCAATTTCCTTATCAATTTCAGACTGTAGATGATACGGTGTTGGATAAGCTTTCATCCTAACAGGTTCATCACTCGTAAGATGAATCTCGTGTTTCACCATGTCAGTTCTTCCTGGTTTATCTGTAAATATGTCTTGATATTCTCTCAGTAATTTCTCCAATTCACCTCTCTGTTCATCTTCTAATTGTGGATTAATATCAACATCCTTGTAAGTCTCAGTTTGCTTACTGACATACAGGTTTAATATCTCCTCCTCTTCGTCTTCACCTTCTCTACCATCATGTACAATAGCTGACACATATGCTATTGTCTCAGAACCTGACAATTCTTCTTCACTCCTCTCGTAATATCTCTTTAGTATGTTGATGTGGTATGTTTTCAGTTTTCCACCATCAACCTCAACTTTATAATCGTAATCGCCGATTTTCCCTCTGACTACAAATGGTCCTTGCCATTTAACAAGCATCTTATTATTACAACTCGGCAGTAACAATAGGACTTTATCACCTATCTCCAGTTTTCTATATCGTGCCTTTTTATCGTAGTACTTCTTGTTCTTCGCATTAGCTTTGTGAATTGCTTTCTGCGCCATGTTACACGTTTCCTCTATACGTTCTCGTAGATCCGTCATATATGTGTACACATCTTTCACCTCGTCTTCCACTTTTTCATTTGTCCACAGTTCCTTCAATATCTGTACCGGACCTCTACATGATCTTCCGAAGATTAATTCGAAAGGCGTGTATCCGTGGCTCTCGTGTACAGTATCTCGTAATGCGAAAAGTAGTGGTGCCAAGTACCTGTCCCACTCTTTAACTTGTTCACCTATCAGTTTTCTCAGTGTAGTCTTAATCGTTCCATTAAGACGTTCTACACAACCGTTTCCCATCGCGTGGTATGGACTCGTCATCGTGTGCTTGATTAGCAACATTTTGTTTACTTTGGCCATTAGCTCTGACGTAAACTGGCTTCCTCTATCTGTATGAATCCTCTGTGGTACGCCCATCCGACAGTAAAAGTTAAACAAGGCTTCCGCCACTTCCTCGGTACTTATTCCTTTCAACGGTATCGCTTCAGGATATCTGGTGCTTAAGTCGATAATCGTTAATACATAACGATATCCTCTCATAGACATTGGCTCTATGGCTCCTATGATGTCCACACAGACATGCTTGAACGGCACATCCAGCACTGGAAGATGTCCCATCGGTGCCTTGTAATTCACTTTCTTATCTACTGCTTTCTGGCATACATCACAACTTAATATATATCGCCGAACTTCTTGATTTATCCCTGGCCAATAAAATTCATTCACAATTTTATCGTGAGTCTTCTTCATGCCTAGATGAGCTGACAGTAGCGAGTTATGTGCTACAGCTAGAACTTTGTTTCTCAACTGTTTCGGAACCATCAACTGCCACTTCGCTTCATCTTTCAATACTTCCTTCCATCTCCGGTACAACAATCCATCTTTCTTTACGTACAGCACTTTTTCTGTACTCTTCTCATCGCCATTCCACTCAGATGCTTTATCCCAGTAACTCTTCAATGTTTCATCTGTCTTCTGTAATTCCTTTATTTCTTTTGTGGTTATATTCAGGTCGGGCATTTCTGTGACCTTGAGTGGTTTATATTTCCCCACTTTCTTCGACTCAGCTCTCGTTTCTATCGCTGCTGTCGTTTGATGTGCGTCACTGTTCATGACGTCATCACTTCTAACTTTCTCTATTACGTCATCATATTCCGTGCTCATTTCATCACTCTCAAATCTTACTGTCTTCTTGGCATCTTGCCAACGTGAATTAGCATTCACATTTCTCTTGAGTATTCCTTTATACTCAACTTTTTCTTGTTTCTCACTCATAATCGTCTCATTCACTTTCTCTCCTTTGTCACAATTAATTATATTTTCATCCGTGTTCTCATTCGTTACTGTATATTTTAACCCTCTCACGCGTCCAATAATTATCGGCTTTACTGGTTCATCCATAACCATTGCCTCAACTTCACCAGTAAAATACTCACTCTCAATGTTTACATTGGCTGTAGGAAAACACCTTAAGCTCCCATCAACTAGGATGCAGTGCGTTTCCTTCCCAGTCAAATCACTATCCTTGATTAGCGATCTCCTCACGATACATGTACTCGCTCCAGAATCGTAAAGACAATTGGCATCTACGCCATTGACCTTCGCTTGACATTCGTCTATACTTTCAATGTCAATGCAACCATCTTTCCGTTCCGTAACTACCGTACTTGCTGCCATATGTTTCGGTACTTCTTCTTTACCTTTCCTATCCTGGCGTTCTACTGTTCTGTCAATTTCATTCGATTTCGTATTTTCATTCGCCTGTACAGCTCTGTACGCCTTATTCTCGTAAATCTGTACTGCTGCAGCTGTGTGTTTAACAAACCCTTTGGCTTTATGCACACAATCAAATGCTTTATGACCCACCTTACCGCATGCAAAACAAGTTATCTTGTGTTCCGCTGCCTGCTCTCTATCTCTGCTAAATCCTCTATTCACATTTCCACTGTGATTTGTCTCTTTGTTCTGTCGCGTTTCGACTCTTCCTCTGTTCATGTTTCCTTGGAATTTCTCTCTCGATTTCTCTTCAAATGACTTTCCATTACCTCGGTCATTATTGAATCTCCCTTGAGGTTTTACAGAATTCTCGGCATATCTGTACCCATGAGCTTCGATGTAGGATTCTGCACACGTCAATGTGTCTTTTAAGCTCATTTTTCCTTTCTCTTTAATAAACATCCTCAACTCATTACTACAAGTGAGGAAAAATTGATCCTTTAGCAGTAGGTCCTCGATTCCTTCGTAGGTCTGCTCAAATCCAGCTTGTAGCAACCATTGCTGCAAATATCGTTGCAATCTGTAAATGAAATTTGAAGGAGTTTCTCCTTGTTCCATCTTGCTAGTCTTAAACTTGTTACGATACCCTCCTTCTGTCAATTGGAATCTTTTCAAGAGATGCTTCTTTAAACAATCGTAGTCTTGTGTTTCCTCAGCCGACAAACGCTGGTACACTTCTAATGCTTTTGATTCTAGATGTCGCGCTAGCATCAGCGACCACACATCTCTCGGTATCTCATATGTCGTACATGTCCTCTCAAATCTGAGTAGGTACGCATCAAGACAATCTTTAGCCTCGTTAAATATCGGGAATTTAATATTCTTCATTCCCTTATGACTTTGGTTTCCTTGATGATTGTCTCCCATTGTCATATAAGAATCTCCATCATCTCTGTTTCGTCCATCTCTCGATTCTATTTCTCTCATTCTCGCTTGAATCTCTAGTCTCTTATGCTCTAAAGCTTCATTCGCTTCTCTTGCAAGCCTCGCCTCGTTCATCTCTGCTTCACGTATAAGCCTTGCCTCGGTTGCTTCTCTTTCAAGCCTAACGTCAGCCATCCTCGCCATTTCCATTTCGTTTTCTCTAACTGCTTTTGCTTCAGCAATTTTAGCCGCACGTAGCTCACTTTCCTTTTTCTCTTCTCGTTCATCCGCCCTCTGCTGTCTGAATTCGTTCTGTCTGTCTCTGACAAACGCCTTCAGCTCTTCACCTTCCAATGAGAATGAACGTCCCATATCCAACCACTGTTGCCAG
>OX457043.1:6298496-6318496 GCA_949752735.1 Lumbricus terrestris | reverse complement strand
GCTCTTCGCAAAGATCCTGTCAGAAGCGTGCATGGTGTGAATTTGAGGCGAGAGAAAGATGAGGAGTAGTCAGCAGAGAACAGGCGAAACGAACTAACAGAGAAAGTCAATTGCACGTAGGAAAGGCATTTCTTTGAACCATAGCAAGGAACAAAGAGGTCAAGGCGATCAGAGGATAAAAGAGGAAAGATCAATTGGCAGAGCATGCACTGCAGTATGCACATTGGACAATAATAATATATTGATCCCTGAGATGTACGTGCACGATACGCACTGTCCCTCAGATAATGGAAGGCGATAAAGACAAAGCGAGCGAGTACAAATGGTTTTTACATCCTTGCGTTAAAGGACGTTTCAATGAAAGAGGAAATTAGGTTAATTTTAGAATATACAGAGTGGGCCATAAAAAAGTAACCCCCTACGGTTTTTAGCCCATATCTTGGCCAAACATAAGAATTTTTAAATGAAACTTCACAGTCTTAAAGGCAATTCATAATTACGTACAATGGTCAAATTTTAACAAAATATTTTAAACAGAACAAAAGTTATATCACTTTTAGCGAGGCCACCCCTCGTTTTTTGACGATTCAAAAACGAAACGCAACAAAAATGAGTTTTTTGCTAATATCTTGGTCAGAAGTAACAATATCGAAATGAAATTTTACAGGATTAAAGACAATTCATATCTACAATTGATAGCCAGATTTCATCAAAATATTTCAAACCCAACAAAAGTTATACCACTTTTAGTGAGGTCGCCTACCGCTGCGTTTCGTTTTTGAATCGTCAAAAAACGGTGGGTGGCCTCACTAAAAGTGGTATAACTTTTGCTGGGTTTGATATATTTTGATGAAATCTGGCTATCATTTGTAAATATGAATTGTATTTAATCCTGTAAAATTTCATTTCGATATTCTTACTTCTGACCAAGATATTAGCAAAAAACTCATTTTTGTTGCGTTTCATTTTTGAATCGTCAAAAAAACGAGGGGTGGCTTCGCTAAAAGTGATATAACTTTGTTCTGTTTGAAATATTTTGTTGAAATTTGACCATTGTACGTAAATATGAATTGCCTTTAAGACTGTAAAAATTTCATTTAAAAATTCTTATGTTTGGCCAAGATTTGAGCAAAAAACCGTAGGGGGTTACTTTTTTATGGCCCACCCTGTACATGTAGGTTGATCTATTAGGTGATTAAGTGTTAATCCAACGATTGCGTGTTTGAGGCAGATGAACGGACTCTTACATGCAACGCAACGGGATGAGGTGTTTAAGCACACTCTCATAATTATAGCAGACATGGTTAACCCTCGGAGGCTAACCTATAAAAGATCACATATTGGATAACCTGGGGTATATTTTTCACCCCACACCATTTGAGGCCTATGATATATATTATTATTAGGGCCTACACCATGTTTGATCAAGAATGACACTTAATTCAAGTTCAGCATGGAATTGACAAACTATGAAACCTAACTAAGTTAAATCATAGCATAATCATCGAGTCTACACTCTACAGTCATCTATACACAAGTAACGCTTTGTTGCGTGCTTTCCACATACAAAGTTGCAACACATAGGCTAGGTCTATGACATCATCGATTTCAACATTATCTAGCTCCGAGACATCTTTACAATCAACAAACTCTTCATTATCATCATCACTATCATCATTTTTAATACACTGAAATCAGTTCTGGTATCAGTTTACTGCATTGGCTGCAGATAACCGTCGAAACCTCTTCAACACAAATAAATTATTAATAACAATATTTTACGTCAGTCACGTGACCATGCATTCAATATAAAAAAGTGGAATTATGCAAAAATCATCTATGAACAGATACACAAAAGCGCAGGGCAAAATTTCAAAGCAGTAAAAAAATTCAGGGCATATACTGGCAGTGGGGTGAAAAAAACACCCCAGGTTAGCCTCCGAGGGTTAAATATAAACATACATACATACATACATACAATACGTTCATACCTACATACATACATGCATATATAATATATATATATGCATTGCATGCATCGATACATACATGCATGCATACATACATACATAGATGCAAACATATATACATACAGACAGACATACATGCAGATAGACCTACAAGACCTACATGCATACACAATCACATACATACCCTCAGCTGTGTGATGAACATATTCGATTGGAGAAATTGTACAAGAATCGACTCACTTTGGAACAAGCAGGCTTACGCTGAAAATAGTCGAATTTATCGTGCATCGACAATTATAACAGAATCGCAACTGAACTTCGTAATCCACGTTTAATTTGAACAATTAGGCTACTTAATTCTTCTGCAATTTTACTTGGCAGTAAGCGATAAAGCACACGGCATCACATTCAGACTAGAGCTATAAACTGCTGTGCAAGTTATAACGAATTCGCAGGGAACATCCGAATTGAGGAATAATATATTTTTCACCAGTCTCGCCTATTAAATTTTCAGCTGCTATATCTGGGAAGCGACAATGTCATTATTGCGTTTACGCTATTCTAATGCTCAGCGTAATTGCCTTGCAGACCTAGCCCCGATTTATCGTATACGGTGCTTTGTGTGTAAATGTTATCAGTTCCACGTCATAGATTCCTTCGCCCTGTCACGCAACGTGACCTAGTCGTCCCCATGGCTCAAACTTCCACAGTGCTGCTAAAAGGGACTCGCTATGGCCGGTTCATCGTTTCAGAATAAGTTACGTAGACGTTTCCGTAATGAAACTTCTTGGTCTTTCTTTGTTCTTTTGCCGCAATCATTTTAAAACCATTCTCTTTTATCGTTGCTTGGTGATGTCAGGTCGGGAGCGCCGCTGATGTGTTTCTCTTAAAGTTGCGCTATATAAATTTGCGATTACGATTACAACTCGTCTTTCTTTGGTTCCAAGGTGGATTTTTCGAGCATGAGTCAAACGACACCTATCGAGAATTTCATCGCAGCGTCGATAACTGCAATGGAAGGAATGCTACGACTGGATTACTGTTCGAGAAATACGAAACGATGGTCGATGTTGGAAACACCTTCGAACTCAACAGAGCGAGTGAGTGAAATGAAATCGAAATTCAATCTATTCATTCGTTAATTTCTATGGAGCCTCTTGAAAAGGGGAGTTACTCAACGGCGCTCCTGATTCCCGTACGGTAAATCAGTAGGCCCTACATTTTGAGAGTCCCATGGTGTCACCTAGGGTGATTTAGTCGTCCCTATGGCTCGAATTTCCACAGCGCTCTTGGGGAGTCCTTTCCAGACCACTGAAACCACTGCGGAATGGCTCGATTCTGCTTATTCCTAGTTGTAGATCGCGCGAATGGAACCAAGAGCGGAACGGAAGGTGATCTTGGACACCGGTGGAGCAACAGAGCTCTCGAAGGAGTAGTCTGGGGCAGCAACAACTTGACATTGCCGACAATGTGATGTTATACTCCATGAGCTGCTGGTCGGGAGGCCAGTGTAATGCCTCCAGCCTGAATGCAGAGCCAAATTTAATAATTGGTGCAGTTATTCCCAATGATTATTTTACGACTATAATAATAATTATATGATTTCGTTATAATTGTATGCCCATGATTATTTGTTCTATTGTATTTCTGTTATAGTTTATTGTCTTCTCTACTATTATTAAACCATGTCATTCTAATTTATTCTAATTTGGTCCAAAAAACACGGTCTCGTATAATAACCGTAGAGATTCGAGTGTAATCCTATTTAATCCATTCTACCATCTCTTCTCTTGCATTCTCTTCAGTCTTGCCCCATTTCAGTTTGCATTTTCTCACATTGCCTCATTTGTCCATGCAATCATAATATACACCATGACTTTTTTGCTCCGTTCCTTGCTTATCGGACGTTGATTTGCCAATCCGTTTCCGGTCTTTCGCTCGCCTTTAAACGGCAAGTCGGTAATTGCCACCAGATCACAGCATAAGTCGTTACTTCTGCTGCACCTCCATTTACTTCGTCATTCTATTCTATTCTATTCAGCGACTGATCGAGCGGACAAAGGTTTATGCTCTTCAATGTCTTCATGACATTTCTACTGCAAGAGCTTGGCTCAGAAGAGTCGTACATGTACACAAGGAAAGGTGACAGAGGGAGATACGCAGATGGGGAATCATAGAGACGTAGAGACAGGGACCCGTGGATACACGTGGATACAAATATAAACAAAGATATAAACACGCATATGTAGACATACTGTAAAATATATGAAAATATGCACTGTGAGAGAGATAGAGAGAGGAAAAGAGAGGGAGATAGAGAGAGACAGAGAGAGACAGAGAGAGACAAAGAGAGACAGAGAGAGACAGAGAGAGACATAGTCTATAGACACCAAAGAGAGACAGAGATAGACAGAGAGAGAGGGTGGGAGAGAGGGAGGGAGAGAGAGAGGGAGAGAGACGGAGAGAGGGAGGGTTAAAAAATGCAGTCAAAGACAGACAGACAGGTAGTCATAGAGAGAGGCTGACATCAATGCGACAGTTATACGCAGAGAGAGGCCAACATTCAGGAAGACAGGCAGACATAAAAAAATGACTTACGTACTGACAAGGAAAGAGACCCGGTTGACAGACAGCCAGAAAAACAGAAATGCAGACAAACAAACACACAGACATATAAACAGACAGACAGGCACACATACAGACAGACAGACATAAAGACAAACAGACATATAAACAGACAGACAGGGATACATACAGACAGACAGACATAAAGACGGACAGATTGAGGGCTTTGTGAGGCGTGCTGTCTTTCTATGGCATGCATAATCGACTTAGAGCTACGAGTGCCACGTGTTCGTATATAATTGTTGAAGGGAGTGGAGAGGACGAAAAGGACGAAGAGGACGACGAAGAGGACGAAAAGGACGAAGAGGACGACGAAGAGGACGAAAAGGATGAAGAGGACGACGAAGAGGACGGGAAGTGATTTCGTCTGTCGAACAGAGACGAATTGATTTAATTAGCGAGGTATACAATCAGGTTGACGAACGACCATTCACATTTATATGGCGCCTACTCTTCTGCAATGGAAGCCAGTGCAATGGAAGTGCACACGATGGATGGATGGATGGGTGGGTGGGTGAGTGGGTGGATGGGTGGATGGATGGATGGGTGGATGGACGGAAGGGTGGGTGGATGAATGGATGGATGGATGGACGAAGGGTTGGATGGATGGATGGATGGATGGACGCGTTTCCTGACGCATTCTATACAGCCGTACTACGATCTATCATCTTTCTCTGCTTCTCTCTGTTTCTCTGTCTGTCTCTCTGTCTCTGTCTCTGTCTATGTCACTGTCTCTGTCTGTCTATCTATCTGTCTGTCTGTCTGTCTCTCTTCTGTCTGTGTCTCTGCCTCTCTGACTCTCTGCATCTCTGCATCTCTGTCTCTCTGTCTCTGTCTGTCTCTGTCTATGTCTGTCTCTGTCTGTCTGTCTCTCTGTGTGTATCTCTTTATCTTTTTCTCTTTCTCTCTTCCCATCTTTCCCTTTATCTCCCTTTGTCAACCTGTGTACGGAGACAGTGAAATTCCGACTGACAAGCAAGCATAGATCTATTACAACGTGAGTCCTACATTCAATGCACATAATTAGGCCTACACGCATATGCATACGCACATACATACAAGTCATACATGCATCTATATACTATAACTATGTGTATATAATTACATATAAGCCTATATTCAGGCATTATCATCGTCGTCATTATAAATTCATAAGGCCAGTCATTTCGTGGCGATGGGTATGAATAAATGATCTCCATTGTACTCGTTCATTTGTCACGTCCAGTGATCTCGTTATTGTTCGTCCAATAATGATGTTATTATGTCCTCGTTTATAATTATTATCTTTCTAATGTAGTCTTCATTTGTCTTTGTGTCTTCTTTCTTCGAATCTTGCATGTAGTTCATTGTACGGTAGTTTCTCAACTGGCATTCTCTGTTTAGAATACATGTCTAAACCGTCGGAGTCTTCTTTGAACAACGCTACATAATAGCGGAATTATTGTTCTAATACCTAGTGATCGCGATATTTGTGACCCGTCACCGTTAAACCAGTCAAAGCTTAAAATATACGTTAAACCAGTCAAAGCTTAAAATATACGTTAAACCAGTCAAAGCTTAAAATATACGTTAAACCAGTCAAAGCTTAAAATATACGTTAAACCAGTCAAAGCTTAAAATATACGTTAAACCAGTCAAAGCTTAAAATATACGTTAAACCAGTCAAAGCTTAAAATATACGTTAAACCAGTCAAAACTTAAAATATACGTTAAACCAGTCAAAACTTAAAAATCAAAGCTGTTTTGTTTTCAACACTATCGTGTAGGTGCTTAATTGTTTAAAAATGTTTAAAAATTTCTGATTAAAATAGCTATAGAACGTGGTACATTTTCGTACTTTTTAGCTGATTTGGGTGAATGAATAACTAATGAAACTGGATGCATTCTGTGCATAAAACATATTTAGGAAAAGTCATAGAAGCGATTTCTTCAACTCTTTTCAGGGATTAAAATTTTCGTGAAAAACCGAGATAGGGGTATTTTTTTACCCCCCGGTGACCCTATAAGAGTTAATACATTCTCTTTAGCAATAATATTGTATACAATATTATATATTATATAATTATACATATAGGCTATATAATTTCGAAGTCGTATTGTTGCACCGAATTCAAACGCAAGCTTCGAACATGGTGTAGATAACTAAAGTAAAAAAAGTTACGATAGGCTTACGACGTATTTATTGCAGCTATAGGCAACATCGTTTCTTCCTCTCTGTAGTCTTAGTAGGCCTGTAAATAGGCGTACTAGCAAAGCTGCCACATAGCAGTTTACGAGCGAAGTCGGATTCGTGATCTGCTGCAGTTTAGCCAGAAAAGCAATCGAAACTGACCAGTCATTTGTTCAAACGACATTTCCAATGTAGGCAATCATGCCTGGCTAATGGCTAAACCATTCCCCAATTTGTTCTATTCGTGGACTCGTTTAGAAACGGCTCGATGGCTTCTATAAGCCGTGTCTCATTAACACGCCGATCGCTATAAGCATCGGACGGTTATTGCGCCAAAGGTTGTAGCAGCTGAATGCGAGATAACACAAAGTGCTTTCCATCAGTATCCGCTTGTATGTTTAACTGTACCTCTACGTGTCACTCTGTCTATGTCTTTGCTTTTGTGCGACCGCGTGAGGGTATACCGCCTGGCCTATTACTGTCTATCCGTTCACATATCGTGCCTAACGTTCCGGATATTTCATCAATTCGTACACCCATCCAGTGCCCGTATATATCTGTTCAACCAACCGTCAGCAACTCTGTTCGCCTCTTTGCCCACCCTTCCATCATCAACCAATCTAAACTTCGATCATTCCAGCTGTATATCTTGTCCAATACAATTCCCATCATACTTTGCTGCATGCGTCATTTCAGCTATCTATAGTTATCTATCTATTCACACATCCATGCATCCATCCATGCATACGGCATTACATCTATCCATCCAACATTCCGTTCTCCCATCTCTTCATCTACCCAACCTTCCACCATCCCATTCATCCAACCACATATCCATTCATTCATCCAATCATCCATTCATCCATCCTTTCGTCCAACCATCCACCAATCACTACATCCATCCATGCATCCACAGCTCCACACATTCATCTATCCATCCATCATCTTTCAATCTATCCATTCAACCATCAATCCATCCGTCCATCCATCCATCTAACCATCTCTCCATTCATCCATCCTTTCGTCCAACCATCCACCAATCACTACATCCATCCATGCATACACAGTTCCACACATTCATCTATCCATCCATCATCTTTCAATCTATCCATTCAACCATCAATCCAATCCATCCATCCATCCATCTAACCATCCATTCATCGATCCATCCATTCGTCCAACCATCCATCCATCTCTCAATCCATCCATGCACCCGCAGTTCCACCCATTCATCTATCCATCCATCAATCCATCCATCCATCCATCCATCTATCCATCTAACCATCTATTCATCCATCCATCCATCTCTTTATCCATCCATTCATCCATTCATCTAACCAACCATCTATCCATCGCAACCTATTCAATCATTCATTCTGCCCACATCCATTCGTTCATCCATCCATCCATCAATCCATCCATCCATCCATCTAACCATCTATCCATCCATCCATCCATCGCACATCTATTCAATCATTCATTTTGCCAACATCCATTCGTTCATTCATCCAACCACAGAGGAGTCACTCACCCGTTCAGTAGGGTCTCAATCCAATGCATGACCTTTGAAAAAAAGAACAAAGACGACAATGACGACGAGAAAGATGAAGATGCTGTCAACAATGAGAGCATTGATGGTTATGATGATGATGGTGAGAAGTGCGCGAGGGACACAATACCAGAGACACGACTCCAGAACTAGCCATAATAATTATATGGGCAAAGACTGGGGCATCCATAGAGACCTACAACAAATAGAACAGAAACAGAGACAGACAGACAGACAGAGAGACACACATGTTGAGACACAGGGAGATAAACAGGGAGAAACAGAGACACACTGAGATGTACAGAGAGACACAGAGAGAGAGAGAGGCAGGAAGAGACACAGGGAAAGACAGAGGAAGAAACAGAGACACACACTGAAAGAGACATATAAGGAGAGAGACGGGGAGACAGTGGGAGAGACAGGGAGAGACACAGGATAGCATGGAGAGACAAATAGGGACAGGCAGACAGAAAGACAGAGAAGACAGAGACAGGCAGAGACAGACAGAGACTCAGAGACAAAGAGAGGAGAGACAGAGGACCGGGTGAGACAGGCAAAGACAGAGACAGAGACAAAGAAGGCAGACCAACAGACAAAGAGAAAAACAGAGACAGAGAGTCAGAGAAACAGAGACAGTCAGGCGCATATAAGGCGGTAGAAGTCACACACATAGAGTGTCTAATGTCTATTACCCGATAAGGGTGTCATTTCGCGTGGACTTTAGTGCGACTGATGACTGCAAAGAAATGTGACAATGGTCATCATATTTAAATCTTCGCCTTCCATTATCCGCTAAAAGACGTTTATTATTCATGAAGTCGGTTCTGAGAGGCGCTCAACCTCGCCACTAGATGCCAGCAGTAGCTTCTACGCGCATGCCTACATAAAGCCAGCTTTCACACTGCCGACCCGTAGCACATAACGGTCTTTGGAAATATATTGCGCTGTCTTCAATAATGGCACACCCAGAAGCGGCAGTGAAATGGTAGAGACACATACATGCCAGCACACAAACAGAAGGACTGATCGTGAAAAGTTTATATTATATATAATTATATATAATACATAAATATAATTTTTTAAATATGGTAATTTTCCTTATATATATATAATTATATATAATTATTGTGTGTGTGTGTCCGTCTGTCTGTCTGTCTGTCTCAGTATGTCTCTGTCCGTCTCCGTCTCTGTCTCTATCTTCTCTCTCTCTCTCTCTCTCTCTCTCTCTCTCTCTCTCTCTCTCTCTCTCTCTCTCTCTCTCTCTTTCTCTCTCTCTCTGATTGCCTGTCTGTCTGTCGCTGTCCCTGTCTCTCTCCCCTTCATAAAATTATTTAATAATAAAATATATTATATGTAGATCTATAATTATGAACATTGCATTGACCTGCATATTCGTTCATTCATTCATTTATTCATTCACATGATTCGTATTGTACCACTTAAATATTCCAATTAAGAGTTCCCCAGGTGAGTCAGGCAAAAGCAAGCAACATATCATGCATACCTAAGTTTCTTATACTGTATGTATTTTTATTCAGTAGACCCTATGTATACTATGTATGTGTGAGAACACTTTACATAGCGTATTATAAACAAATCACAAGATCACAAAGACAACAGCCATGAACAAGTGCGTTTAAGACAGCAAATGATGCTTTCGGAAGTCAAAGGTTACGCATATTACTTCTGACCAATCAAAATCCGTTTTATAAATAAATAGTGAGCAAATTATAAATGAACTCTGCTTCTTAAGCTAGCATAGGGCCTACTTAGCAGAGGCTGGTCTGGGAGGGCTCCAGCGTGAACTTATAGAAAGCGCGCTATATATTTACATAGAATGAAAGCGAGAAAGTAATGCAGTCGCACACTGATCAGCAAAATAGAAGACACAAAAAACAATACTTAGCCTATTACTTATATATAAGCTCGTTTTTTAAAACAGGAAATGAGGATCGGTATACTGAAAAAAAAGGTTTGTCGGCAATTCGAACAGGCAACTCTTGTCTTTTATTGGAAATGCAATAGTCATCGGAAACTGAAAAAGCAATTCTTGTCTGTTTTTGAAATACGACGCCTGTTGTCATTTTGAAAAATCAATGCTTGTCTGTGTTTGACAGAAATCTGTTCGCTAAAGCTGCGAGACAAAGAGACGACCAATTTTTGCAATGGCTATGAGCAAAACGACCTGCTTCTTATCCTAAACATTAGACGACATCGAACACGAGATTCCAAAGGTGATATGAGGCGATAGGGGTTAGACAAGCTGCGAAGCATTAGCGCCATGCTGCCCTGACTGTGACAAGTGGGTTGATCGTATGCCCGATAAATATAGCAATTTGTGGCAAGATTTAAAGTAGAGTAAAAAAGAGGGCTACTGACCGATTCTTGGAGATATATAATTATTCGTTCGTAACTAGATTCACAATTTTTTCTCATTTTGCCATGTGAACTGTGGTTTTTCCCCCGTCACCACTGTTTATTTTTATCGTGATTGTTCAAGCAGGAATGTTAATACAGTTTATAATTCAAAATAAAATGTTGTCGTTAGTCTTGAGTTTACTGGAATTTTACTCTGCCTCAAAATTAATTTCGTCTGTAACCCCAGGTGTCAAATATTTGGATGGCACTGCGTTATAGACGAAAGGTCTGGTAACAGCATAGCTACGAAATGAACTCATACTCATATTGAATACGATCGATATCATATGGGATATATTTGCTAGACCATGCAAAGGTTGATAAGCCATAGGGAAAGATGTCAAGATGTATTACCTCTGAACGTCTAGGAATATTTATTGTTTTGAGAAGCGATAGAGGCAAGTAGCGTACATGCTAGGGGAAATAGCGTTGCAGACTGTTCAATTAATCAATCAAACGTCGTTTTTATTGATCCAAAAGTCCAACATTAATTCACGCAATGGCAATAGCAACAGCAGCATAAAATGGAATCAATTAAATACTACCAATAAATGTATTCGCTTGGCGTTTGGAATATAAGTAATTCACATGTGAAACTGGAACAGTGGTTTAGAAGAGACATTTAACGAACCTATATGTAGACTCAGAGGCGGATCCAGGGGGCCAATCCGGCCATCCCCCCCAATTTTTGAAATTTCTTTATTTTGTACCAGCTACTCTGGCTCGGAAAGTTGAAGTCCCCCCCATTAGCACTTCGTATCGTATCGTAATCTCGAGACTTCTACAGCGTCCACAAAAGCCAAGTCCAAAAAGCAGTCCACCCCACGCCCCACGAGGCACGTACACGAGGTCCGTCTTAAGAACACTGGAGGACTAAAAAAAAGGTCATCAGGTTTTTCGGTGACCAAGGGGAAATTTTTCCCTATTCCAAGACCTAAAATTTTGGCCCCTTCGAAAATTTCTGTATTCGCCCTTGTGTAGACTCGCTATGAAAGGTCGCCTAAACCCGAGAAACTGCCTAGCATTTTACTCTACCATTAAGCAATTTGCTTATCATCGTTTAAATAATCTACATGTATATCAATAAAGAGAAGATTCTGTGTGTTTGTCCGTCTGTTTGACGGGGATGCATATCGACAGTTTAGCACCTTTTCACTCCAAACCTTCAGTGCTGTGTCCGTCTCGGCATGGGACACCAAGTGGAGGGGATTCTAGGACGTTTCATCCCCGGACGATTCATCCCCGGACGATTCATCCCGGACGATTCATCCAGTGGACGTTTCATCCCAGGACGTTTCATCCCAGGACGGTTCATCCAGTGGACGGTTCATCCAGTGGACGTTTCATCCCAGGACGATTCATCCCCGGACGATTCATCCCGGACGATTCATCCCGGACGATTCATCCAGTGGACGTTTCATCCCAGGACGATTCATCCAGTGGACGGTTCATCCAATGGACGTTTCATCCCCGGACGGTTCATCCCAGGACGATTCATCCAGTGGACGATTCATCCTCGGACGGTTCATCCAGATAGATAAAATACATACTAATATGATGTGAAAGGACGGAGTTTATTAGGGGCCAAGCTTAGACCCCCACGAACTGAAAACAAACTCCGCCCATAGGCTTATGTGTTCCTTTATTATATCCAATTGCATGATTTTATATCTATTTGATTGCATGTCTTATATCTAATTAATTCCATGTTTTATAGGCCTAGGTGTTCCATTCTGATATTTAATTGCATGTTCTGTAGGCTTATGTGTTCCTTTATTATATCCAATTGCATGATTTTATATCTATTTGATTGCATGTCTTATATCTAATTAATTCCATGTTTTATAGGCCTAGGTGTTCCATTCTGATATTTAATTGCATGTTCTATAGGCTTATGTGTTCCTTTATTATATCCAATTGCATGATTTTATATCTATTTGATTGCATGTCTTATATCTAAGTAATTCCATGTTTTATAGGCTTATGTGTTCTGTTCTGATTTTTAATTGCATTTTCTATAGGCTTATGTGTTCAGATATGCTGATTATGAGAATGAGCGTGAAGATGCTGATAATAAGGGTGCGCACAGTTTCAAATCTTATTCTGGGATGAAACGTCCGGGATGAAACGTCCTGGGATGAATCGTCCTGGGATGAAACGTCTTGGGATGAAACGTCCTCGGATGAATCGTCCTGGGATGAAACGTCCACTGGATGAATCGTCCAGGATGAATCGTCCGGGATGAATCGTCCGGGGATGAATCGTCCTGGGATGAAACGTCCACTGGATGAACCGTCCACTGGATGAACCGTCCTGGGATGAAACGTCCTGGGATGAAACGTCCACTGGATGAATCGTCCGGGATGAATCGTCCGGGGATGAAACGTCCGGGGATGAAACGTCCGGATACCGCAGTGGGTTCGGGAATATCTGCCACCATGGGGCCAGGTTGGGGAGCAAGCCCCTCATTTTCTCCACTTTTTCAGCCGTTGCCATGCATATTTTCACACTTATTCACCTGACACGTTACAGCTTAAAAGATTTTTACTCGGGGGTGGGGGAGGTGGGGGTGGGTTAAGGGAGGGTGGAGGAGAATATTTCCGAAAACCCAAATTTCACGGGTGGCGTACCGGTGGAGGTCGGTGGGGTGTGGTGGGTGAGGGGTGGGGTTGGAAGGGAAATCTTGGGTTAGGGGATGAGGGTGGGGGATTGGGAGGGGAAATTTCAGGGTGGCGTACCGGTGGAGGTCGAAGTGTGGTGGGGTGTGGTGTGGTGTGGTGTTGTGGGGTTGTGGCCGGGTGCGTGTCAAATCCTAAATTTCCCGGGCAACGCCGGGTACCCCAGATAGTACCAAATATAAAAAATGTCAACCCAGACAGGGACTTCTCTAAGTTTATGGATGAAGAGAGGCATAATTTTTCAGCATAATAGAAACTATATTAGAGTTGGTGACTCGATATAGTGGTGTCTAAGCAGATTCAAACTGTGACATTCCTATTTCAGTTTATGATAGCAAATTGCCTTTCACAATACTGTAGAGATCACAATAAGATGACATCACAATCATTCCGTCATTGTAGGAAAGGCATCGTGACGTCATCAGTTTCCATGGAGATCTCGGTTGTCACTCGATTGTTTAACATCTGAGAAGCAATCTCTGGTTAAATTAGACATCGATGCACCATGTGCAAGAGGTTTTCGTTTAGCAACGAAAGCCAAGTAGCCTAAGCATTAATGTACTTAATCAAAGACGGTGGATGGAATCAGAGCAAAAAACTGAGAATTAAAACTATAATCGGGGAGCAGCTCAACCCTATATCAGGTGCTCTGAAACAGAGAATGGAAATATTTTCTCTGACTATTAAAATAAGATTCTTGTTCTGACTCGGATACAATCACATTTGAAGTATTAATAACCTAGTAGAATCAGTTTCAGTTGAACGACAATGTGTCATAACAAAAATCATTATTGACGCAATCTTCCTTTTTCTAGACTTCTCCTCAAAGAAGCAACTCAGACATGGTCTCAAACCGCAACACATAGAAACATAGAGAGGGAAAGTACCGTAGTTCATGTTACACGTTCCACGATAGTCTCTTCCAATAATGTGAGACAAACCACAGCAAAAATAACACATTGTAGCCTATAATAGTCGAAATACAATTTAGTGTAGCAACCAAATCACGATGCATTGTGCAGTGACGTCATGCATGTTTTATAGCCCCCGGACTTGCTTTCGGGCATAATTTTTTCATAGAGTGTTTATTATGACAAGCTCCATGGCCACATTTATTTAGTAATACTTCTTTTATAATACTATAAATTATACGTGCTTTAAAGAGCGCAAACGAAAACACGTGATTTTCAAAGTAAATCTTCAAATGAAACGTTATCGCAAAAGCTCCATGTAGCCTACATATCTGTCAATAATAATCTTCCTTATTCATGTCCTACTTCTTTCTACCTGCTACTTGAGTAACTTAATTAAGAAGCTCATAGACATCAGTCTGTGTTTCAAAATGTGACGTAATTTAAAACAGTATATGTCAGATTGACGACACTCGAGTAACCTTAACGACGTCATTGTTTACTCCTACGTTGCTGACCTGGCCAATCAGATACCAAAGATTCTGTGCTGAGGTTTAGGCCAATCAGAGACAAACGAGCTCACTTTCGACACGTCAAAATGCATATAAGGCGAGCGAGGATTCTGTAAGTTAAGTATTGAGAGTGTGCACCAGATTTGTATTCGGGTGAGTGTTGAGACAATGCTGATGCACAGAAAATAAATACTCTAACAAAGCAGAAATAACCAGAAATTAAAAGGCATATCAAGATGAGAAACATAGATAGAAAACATGAGCACCATGTTCGTATTACTGTAAACCTCCAGCAGATCGTTAGTGACGACTAAATGGAATACCCCTGCGGTTTCGGGGAAAGAATAGGACCGCTGCTACCTTCTGCATGTCGTAAGAGTCGACTAAGTGTGGGGTCCCCTGCGGTCTAGGGGAAGAGTACCTCCGCTGTAGCCTCCCGGATGTTGTAGGAGGCGACTAACGGAGGCCACTGCGGTTTGGGAAAGAGTATGACCGATGCATCCTCCTGCATGTCGTAAAAGGCGACTAACTGGGGGCCCCTGCGGTTTTGGGGAAAGAGTTTGACCGCTGCATCTTCCTGCAGGTCGTAAAAGGCGACTATCGGGAGCCCCTGCGGTTTCGGGGAAAGAGTAGGACCGCTGCTATTTCCTGCATGTCGTAAAAGGCGACTAATGGCCCTGCGGTTCGGGGAAAGAATAGGACCGCTGCATTCTCCTCCTGCATGTTGTAAGAGGCAACAAATGGAGGCCCTGCGTTTCGGGGAAAGAATAGAACGCTGCATCCTCCTGCAAGTCGTAAGAGGCGACTAGGTGGGGGCCCCTGCGGTTTTTGGGGAAAGAGTTTGACCGCTGCTCCTCCTGCAGGTCGTAAGAGGCGACCGTATGGAGACACCGGTGAAAGAAAATTGGAAGACATCGATTATGTCTGGTACAAATATTCCTGGGTACCCATACACTGTACCCAAGAGTATTTGCAACAGCCAAATTTAATTAGAAAATGAGTTTATAATAGGTTTAGAACGTTGAGTTCAACCTAGATAATGTTGTTAACGACTTTAGGGTAATGGGCAGCGAACTTGCTGTCATGATTATTACAGTGCTATGTAAGTCCTGAATTCCCTGAAATTAGTCATGAGTGTTCGCTGTGCAGATTTTAGCGCATATGATGAAGGCGGCTCGTATTTTGACCAATTAGCAAACATGTCTTCTCAAAAAGATCAATCTGTATGATACTTGAACTATTGATTACGGTTGGACGACGACTACAAGTTAGATAGGCTGAGTTAAGAGCAGATGGGTGTGAAAAGGAGACTTGAAGATATAGAAGGAGGAAAACTTGGACATACGAAAAAGATTGGACGTAAATTGGAACCACGTCGTTTGGCGTGATGAATGGCGATTCGTGATCTATTCGGGGTGTTTGTCTTGTCTGGGTTAAGGGTAGAACGGTGGCAAGGACTCGAAAACGCTTTTAACACCTACTGTAACAGTTGTAGACTTCAGGTGATTGAGTAGCAGGAATTGAACTTGGAGAGACCAGCATATCTGAGAGAGGTCACGCAGCTCTTTCAGTTCTTACTAAATCCACAATTATACTGGCCTAAAAAACGTGGGATGCGAAATCGCTTTGAAGTTCCCTGATGAGGGAGCGGTTTGTGATCCCCAGATGGAGCGGTCTCCATTCTCATGCAGTGAGAATGGATAGACCTGCATATTTTCCATCGGACTTGTGATGTTTACTCTCGTGTCAACTCTTCTTCGGGGGAGCTGGGGACAGGAGATGATATGCGAAAGAGCCAATCGGTTTTTTCTTTTGTTTCCGCTATTCACGGGAAATCTGGGTTAAATTAAAATTTATCTGTTATACGTGTTTACATCCATTTTGTTAAAATAAATGGTACCAGTTAGAGCGGTCTTCTCGCAATGATAGCCGCTAGCGACTCAGTTTGGTTTGAAACTGAGTAATCTGTCTAACACTTCTCAATCTTCTCTACTACCTAGGCATTTGTATTGTATATCTTCCTAACTTCACCCTCTCCTGTCTTCAAACTAAGCGCAAACAGCAGAGTAACAATTAAAACTTCTGGATGAAATGTCGATGCCGTAACCGTAACCATAATCGTACGAGACAAAAATGCAAGCGATCGGTATTGAGGTAGAGATAGCGTATACATGGAAAAAGGCAGACAAGAAGATGGACGCACACATAGCCAGGGCATAATTATATAAATTTTAGATGCGTAGCTGCACACATGTTCGCATTCAGACCGAAGTGTAGCCGGGAGCGGGTCGAATCCTAAACTTCCCGGGCAACGCCGGGTACACCAGCTAGTAAATAATAATATATTTGAAGCATATAATATCTTTTGCACAGGCTAAGATAATATTATAACGGTGCGCTATAGGGATAGAAATAATAATTTTATTGGAAGGCGGAGGCAGACTGTTGGCTTGGAATATCAATGGACATGGCGGTGTGCGGGTGATCTTCTTGGCGATCAGGAAATCAAGATCGTGATTGAATTTCTGGCAGATGTTTAATAATTAACTGGAATCTAGATAAGGGAGCAGACCAGCTTGCAGGAACTAAGGCTGTTCCATCGTTTTTTGTGGAGTTATTTGTCGAATCTCGACATAACTCAGTCTTTGAGCTAAGAAGAATTTTTACTGAAGCCTTTCTCTGTCTCTGTCTCAGTTTCTCTGTCTCTGTCTTCTGTTTTCCTGTTTTCTCTCTCTCTTTCTCTCTCTGTCTCTCCCTCTCCCTCTCCCTCTCTGTCTCTCTCTCTGTCTCTCTGTCTGTCTGTCTGTCTCTCTCTCTCACACGCTCTCTCTATCTCTATCTTTGTCTCTGTCTGTCTGTCTCTATATATATCTCTCTCTCTCTATCTCTGTCTCTCTCTGCATCTCTCTCTTTCTCTCTCCCTCTCTCTCCCTATCTCTCTCTGTCTCTCTGTGTCTGTCTGTCTGACTGACTGTCTGTATGTCTCTCTTCTGTCTTCTATCTGTCTCTATCTTTATCTGCCTGTCACTCTCGCACTGTGTTTGAGATCCTTATGCCAACACGCAGCTGCCTGTTGCCTGCTGCATTCCATCCTACCCCATTGAATTTTCACTATTCCAGCGTCATCATTATACGGACATTAATCTCTTCATTCTACAGCAGAGTGTCATTCGATTGTTCCCCGTTGTGCACTGCCACACAATTATTCAACATGAAAGCATCGCTGTAGCTTGGTAAGAGACTCCCATGCGATAATTATGAGCTTCTTCTATTTTTCATGCCTCCGTTTCGCAAGCAGACGAAAGACAATTATTCTGCTTGATCGTGGTCCTGTGCAGTCAGGTCAGGAGCACCTCTGTGTTGTGGGTCCATATAAATAAGCAATTACAGTTCTGCTGCATAATAGTAGAACCCTCATCATCATTCTGATCTATTTTTTCTGGAGTAATTAAGTTACTTAGCAGACTCTGTAATGAACTCCTTGGTCCTTCTTTGCCACTTTCGCGCAATCGTTTGAAGAAATTATTCTCTTTGATCGTGGATTGATGCTGTCAGGTCGTGAGCGCCTCTTTGGAGTCTCACTTGAAGTGGTGCGATATAAATTTTTGATTACGATTACGAGCATTCGATAGGCTACTCTAAAAAGGAATCTTCAGCATTCTTCGAGTTCAGAGTGCGGCTAAAATCGCTCTCTTATAATAGCACGGTGCGTTTTTGTTCGTCACCGACAGATGGATTGTAAAAAGTAGATTTTAAAGTTTCGTGTCTACTGCTGTTACAGAATTTTGCTGGATTGCATCTTTCTTTGGATCAATAATATTATAATACACATATGGTGGCTATAATTATAATATACTAGACAAATGCGGATATAATTATTACTTATGCTTCAGAGTGTACAAAACTGTACACGTATGTCTGTATATGTGCCTGTCTGTCTGTATGCATGTATGCATATATATATGTTTGTATCTATGTATACATAACTGTCTGTGTGTGAGTCTGATTGTCTGTAAAACTGTCTGTCTGTCATTATGTCTGTCCTTTCTGTCTGTATGTACGTCTGTATGTATGCACAACTGTCTGTATGATTGTCTATCTGTCTATCTTGTCTATTTGTCTGTCTATCCGGTCTGGCCCTTCTGTATGTATGTATGTATGCACAACTGTCTGTATTGTATGACTGTCTATCTGTCTATCCTGTCTGTTTGTCTGTCTATCCAGTCTGTCTATCTGTCTATCATGTCTGTCTGTCTATTATGTCTGTCTGCCTATACGTGCTAGTCAGTGTTCTCTGAATCTGTTCCCAGCATCAGCATCGGTGTTGCTAACAATGCTTAGACCAGCATTGGCAGCGCATCGTAATCTATAGGAGATCACACTGCTCTGTGTAGAGTCGACGTATCATAAAACCTTCCAATCCTCAGACAAATGTTGTTTGAAGAATTCTTTGTAAACAACGCCATTCATGCTGATGAGTTATTCTTCGCGCAACAATAGTCAGCGCAGACTCTCTATTTTATCAGGTAGCATGAGAAATTTCAGGAAAATTTCGCAGACAGTGTTGCCAATCCCGTTTAAACCGATTTGGGAGACATAATTCCAATTTCGGATATTGATTAGATTTTTGCTACACAAGACTTTGTTAAATTTTGCTAGGATAGAATAAATCTGAGTGCACACTTTTGTTCGAATACGGGTAACGACCTTGGGCAAGTTGTTTACGCACACGTGCCTCTGTCACCAAGCAGTATAATTTGGTACCAGCGTAAGCTGGGAAGTAAACGGCAAGTCCTGGAAAATTACTGGCCCCGTGTCCATGCAGGACCTTGGGATTCGTCCATTGCCGGCTCAAGGGCCAAGAAAAGGAGATGAGCGCCTCACCAACGGGCCTTCGGCCCTGCATAGGATGAGGATGGAATAAAATAATCTAAGTGTACACTTTTTTGCATGGAGATTGTAATACTATGGTGACTAGGTTCAAGACTGATCGAGAGAGATCCTTCGCAGTAGATAAGAACCGCATCGCTGACTATAGTTTATAAATGCATTAAAATTATAGTTTGCAAATAGAATAAATAATTATAAGCTTATATAATTACATTTGCGTATATATAATTATGCTATGCACTCAATAGAATCGAATACAGCAGGATGAAATATCAAA
>OX457043.1:6290996-6295996 GCA_949752735.1 Lumbricus terrestris | reverse complement strand
CATTTGCAATTGCAGCTACAGCAGTACAGCTACTGTTAGTCACAGTTGCAATTACATTATGCAACAACGACTACAACTATGACTACAATTACAGTTACATATCACAGTTACAAATGCAGTTACAGTTAGAGTTACAGCTGCAATATTGCAATCACAGTTAAAGTTACATACGCAGTTACACTTACAATTGCAATAACACAATAATTAGTGTTACAGTTGCAATACTGCAATCACAGTTAGAGTTACAGAGGCAATCTCAGTTACAATTACAATAACAATTATAGTTAACGTTGCAATATTGCAGTCACAGTAAAAATTACAGATGCAATTACGCTTACATTTACAAATATATATTTGGAAGGCTTGAAGCGATTTCAAGAGTTGGTGGCCATGCGTGAGTCTGACGGTCTGAACATAAGCATGACTGTCTACCATTTCCTTCAACCGTCAAATGCCTATGCTAGACTTCGGCAACTCGACAGCCAACAACAGGAGCAACCACCTCACGCGGCTCAAAGCAATAACTACATACTCGATTTCTCGTCCGATCAACGATTACAGACGGTTCTTAAACAGGTTAGAGAACAGGTCAGCGCTCGTGAATAGGCTGATGCCCTTAGCTTGGCTTTCGAGTGACCTTGGGAAATTTGGAGATCACCATTACGATTTGAAGAACTATAACCCGGTATAGGCCTGCTGTTGAAACAGGAAACATCGTTGCTTGTTATATTTGAAGTTTCAGTGTTAATGGTTTAAAGGCTTTGACTGGTCTGATAGGTAAAACACATTTTCAAAGTTAATATTAAGATTGATCGAAAACCGTAGCCTAATGTTCAATTTGGTAATAAACAAAATTGCCAATAAAGCAGTGAACGTGAGACATGATTCTGAATTAGTTTTGAAAAGATGTCTGATAAACACGAGCTTTACATGTAGAGAGACTGGTAGAACTGGTTAAAATTCGTAATCGTCTGTTAGGTTATCATAATTGGAAGTTGAATTCTTGCGAAGTAGAAGTTGGATTGTTAAAGGTTAATAGTACTAAAGATATGTCGCTCATGCTCAAATATGGAAACCGGATTGATGACACGAATACTTGCCTAAATGGAAGCTGGATTCTTGCCAAACAATAACAGTTGGATTGATGAAAGTTATTAATGCTACAACTGCTACATCGTGCGAATAATTTAGAGCACCCAACCGATAGACTAACATGGCCACCTTATGTGGGTCGTGGTCTCAACTGAGTGGAAACCTTTTAAGGAGGTGAGCGTATTTATAAGGGGTGTTGTAATAATGCTGTGTTTCTTATTCATTAGTGATTATCGTGGATCTCCTATAATTATTATTATGAGTCCACTCACCGCAGCCTGTGTATACGATGTTGTAGATAATCAGCCTGGGTATGCACAGAACCGGCTACAACTACATTGTCCATAGTCTCGTAAGTACATCCATACATCACTCGATGCGCTCTCGTTGCTTTACTTCTTTTTGTGGTCCTCAGGTCAATTGATCTTGCCGAAACGACTGTTGTTACCGCAGTTTATGCTGATGACGATGGTGCCCGGGTAATGATGATGTCACTGGTGCTGATGATATATTGTGATGTAGACAAACATTTATAGAGCGCTTCTAATAGGGTGAACCGCTCAGAGGCGCTCCCAGCGTGAAAGGCTGTGAGAAGAAAATTGTTTAGATTTTGAGAAAAGAAAACGAGGAGGCGGGATTACGAATTAGAATTTCTGGTCGAGTAGATCAGTAAATGGAGATAGAGTATTTCAAAAGAGGCAAAGGACGGGACTGAGCCATTGCTGTTCTAGTACGAGAAACATCTGTCTGATGAGCGAAGTGAAAAGGCTGAAAGAGGCCCCGGCGTTAATAATAGCTTATATCGCTGATGCTGCTGAACTTGTTGTTGATGCGTACGATGGTGATTATAGCTTTTACCACAATCTTTTTCTTGTTCGTGATGATGAGTTTTCTTCAACTTCGCACCTATTAATTCTCAGGCCAATTTACTTTTCTCGTCTAATTTTATCATTTGGGCCACTTGATCTAAGTAATCCTTACATTGCTTTCTTCTATTGGTGAAAATCCCAAACCATGCGTTATGACTGTAGAATTTACATATAAACTAATAAATTTATCGGTTATATTAATGTTCTATCATTAATTGGTGATACTTAAAATGCTCTTTATAATTTTTATTCTTCTCTTTGTGTGCTTGTGGTTACAAATGGACCAATAAAGAAAAATTGATTTGATTGATTTGATTTGTAATGATGACAATGAGTATAATGTGTGTGACTATTACCGGTGATGACGATGATGACGACGACGACGACGACGATGATGATAATGATGATGATGATGATTTTGATGATGATTGGTGACGATGACGATAACGATAACGATGACGATGATGATGATGACGACGACGACTACGTACGCTAATGGTAAAGGCAAAAATAACGATGACGACGTTGACCATAACGACGGTAATGACAAAGACACAGGCAACGATGGCGATAACGGCGATGACGATAACGGCGGTAATGGCGGTCTACTTGACCGGCGGCTGACCGTCTTGTCTGCAGAATCTGGACGAGATGCATATCGATCGTTTTCCTTACGGAGGAGGAACTCTGACCGGATTTCGTCTGGCCAGTTCGCAGCCACTTCCGGCTGGTCAGTCAGACACCGATGTCCGGGAGGATGGGAGGAGGAGGAGGATGGGAGGAAGCAGCCAAGCAGCAGCAGCAGCAACGGGAAGAAAGGAGGAATTAAGGGTACCAAAGGAATATTATCCTCATTATCTCCAGTTGGTCTAAGCAGGCCGCCGTGCTGAGATTCACATTAACAATAGATGTAATCTATACGTCTGTTTACGCATTGTTTGAGTCTGGATTTTATGCCTCATTGTTTTTCATGTATGTCCATCTCGTTGTAATCATCGTCGTCGTTATTGTCGTTGTTATCGTTGTCGTCACCGACATCATTGTCATGTTTATCTTCATAATCATCATCGTCGTCGGCGTCGTCGTCGTCGTCGTCATCATCATCATCATCGTCGTCATCATCGTTATCATTGTTTTCTTCGTTATCATTGTTTTCTTCGTTCTCGCGATGCCTCTTTTTAGGAATCCTCCTTTCCGTTATTATCGAAAGGTTAAAGAGAGAACAGCTCGGATATAATATTATAAGGAGAATGAAAATTCTTTGATGAAGCATAATACTACAGAATCTATAGGAATCTCGATTGTTTGCTAGGCCGAAACAGGGCTGTTTTTAAGGAATTTTTAGAACTGCACATCCTCTTCTCTCCTTTCTCATCATCCATGGTAAATCACTCCCAATCTAAGAAAATGACCTATTTTTACTAGTTTTAATTGCACGGAACGTGATCGAAGTGCTTCTACAACTGCACGAATCTATTTAGAACTGCACATTTTGTGTAGAACTGCACGTTAAAAAAGCCCTGGGCCGAAATGGAATTATAGAACATAAAAGGCTGACATGTAGTAGAATTAAGAAGATAATAATATGCACGCTGATGCGACGGCTTACACCATAAGAAGTAGACAGAAAAAGGACTAATTATTCCGAACTCTATATTTTCAGAGCGCCTCTCGTAGGATAGATTACTGAGAGGCGCTTTCAGCAACGAAGCCTCGGCAGAAAAGAAACGTCTTGAAAGAGCGAGAGTATGCAAGGAAGATCCAGACATGATGTGCTTAGCGCGCAGCATAGATTATTTTCATGCGATTATTTTCATGCGACTATTTTCATGCGATTATTTTCATGCGATTATTTTCATGCGATTATTTTCATGCGATTATTTTCATGCGATTATTTTCATGCGATTATTTTCATGCGATTATTTTCATGCGATTATTTTCATGCGACTATTTTCATGCGATTATTTTCATGCGATTATTTTCATGCGATTATTTTCATGCGATTATTTTCATGCGATTATTTTCATGCGATTATTTTCATGCGATTATTTTCATGCGACTTGCTTTAGACGAACATTGAAAAGGCTTCTTATTTTTGGATGCTGTGCAGCTGGATTCGGCGTTGGTCATGGACAGCATATCGGTCCTTCTGAATGGCTTCCGGTCCCTGCTGAGAGATGAACCAATCGCTCATCGTCAGATCCAGAAACGATTGGAGGTCCATCGAGGATCGTCGATGGACAAACGAATCTCCGGCTGTGGCCACTCCTTTGCCAACTCATGGTCTCACGGGCCAACGATCCTTAAGCACCTAAAACAGGTTGGGTTTGACAATAAAAAATTATAGTTATGCTGATAAATCTGTCTAATGAATAATAGGCATTTGTATGAACACGTGGTGGATTTGCAGTTACTGTCCTGCAGGATTTCTTTCTAGGATTTTTTTATTACCGCTTAACAGAGGATGGGAATGGAAACAAAGGGGCTAAGCCTTGACCCCTTTCTTTCCATTCCCATCCTCTGTGTCAAATTTCTCTCAAGCAGATGAAAGGTCCAATGGCCTTTTTAAAACCAGTGTTGATTGCAGAGAACTAATTCTAAGCAACTACACAAATTCATTTAGGATTGCACATTTTGTGCAGAACTGCACGCTAAAAAAGAGTCCTGCTGCAGTGGGTCTATAAGCTTAATAGATACGTTAATGTAATGTATTCTATTGATGTTTATTGAACCGCTTTTACAGTGCCCAAGCCATCTATCAATAATCATTATTCAATTGAAGAAGAAGTTGTGAAGAATAATTCCTTAGTCGATTTCGTTTGCTTAACCTCGGCATGTAATAGTGGGTTACCAATCCTCTCCCTCGCCGTCTTGTCCTGCCACAGCCAATGCACAATCAATGTACTCATTGCAGCTGCGTTGACCAGTGGTCGTACATGGAGCAGACGTCACAAACTCTGATTGGAAACTGAACACCCCACTCTCAGATAATCTTTGATTGAAAATCTAGCCATCTGCTAACACTGCACAATAGAAACT
>OX457043.1:6255996-6285996 GCA_949752735.1 Lumbricus terrestris | reverse complement strand
AGATAGATAGATAGATAGATAGATAGATAGATAGATAGATAGATAGATAGATAGATAGATAGATAGATAGATAGATAGATAGATAGATAGATAGATAGACAGACAGACAGACAGACAGACAGACAGACTCATAGACACTAACAGACAAGTATCTTATTAAGCAGAGTCGAGACGAGCAACCAGAGCAGAGCAACCATAGCAGCCACTTAAAAGCACAGCAGACATTAATTATAGATGCACAGATATACATACAAGCAGACGGACAAGCAACCTGAGACAGGCAGCCATGAAAGCGGCCAGGGACAGGTGCAGGGAAGCAGACAAGGAGGCATACATCCCGAGGGTGCTAGGCAGTGAAGCGTACTAGCAGTGACGACACATTTTGCTGAACAGATTTCAAACGACGGACTAATTTCATTTGACGCTGTCCTCAATAATGTAATGATGAAGACTGCATGGCATAGCGAAAGCATCAGACCATTAATGACTTTGACATTGTCATCGTCAGAATACGATCTGCAGAGAACCGATGAATGATTGAAGACCACCTGCTGGTACCACTCTCTGTCTGTCTGTCTGTCTGTCTGTCTCTGTCTCTGTATCTGTATCTGTCTTTGTCTCTGTCTCTCTCTGTCTCTGTCTCTGCCTCTCTCTCTCTGTCTCTCTCTTTCTCTCTCTTTCTCTCTCTTTCTCTCTCTCTCTCTCTCTCTCTCTCTCTCTCTCTCTCTCTCTCTCTCACGCACGCACACACACACACACACACACACACACACACACACACACACACACACACGATCAGACGAGCATAATCATGCTGTCTTCACGAGCTTTGGATCCATCTTACTGGCACTGAGCAGAAGTATGGGTTCTTCTCCCAGCATCACCCGCCCTTCTCCCTGTAGCGGTTCATCCCTCTGCCTGCATAGTGCATAATTATGTCTATTGCAACCAACATGTCCTACTCTAGATTTAAGGACCATGGTTCTGTTTTGCCGAGGTTGGGTTGGAAGTGTTTCTAGATAGAGTGTCTTGAACGGGCGCTAAATCAGTTCTTCTAATAAATAAAGAAAACAAACTATGCTGTTTAATTGAGTACGTTATTCGAAGTACTTGTCCATGAAGGCCACCTTCTCTCTCTAACAGGCTGATTATTATTATTAATGCTTGGTTTTGGTTCGTAACGTTGTACGATGTTTTGTGTAAGGAGTTGCTAGTTAAGATTGGCTTCATTAAGCGACCATTATCATGAGTAACCCATGTATCTAGGATCATGTTACTGCGTCTATAATATACGGCGGCTACAGTCAGCCATTATGCATTAGGTCGGGTTAAATCCATCACTCAAGCTATTACTTGATTTGGCTAAGTAACGTCCATGTCGCAGGAACTCCATGTAGCCTACATGTACTTCCGTTACACTGCATTTATCATAGGATCACCCACAGCCCACCAGGATGTCTCTCTCTCTCTGTCTCTCTGTCTGTCTGCCTTTCTCTTTGTGTCTCTGTCTGTATTGCTCTTCATATCTCTCTGCGTGTGCCTGGATCACGCGCAGACAGTGAATACTGATTAGGAATGTCTCCATGTACATGGATTGTGTGTAAGGAAATCTCCATATACTAAGGGAGTCGTTTAATGAATAACAAGGGGCGCAAATAAGTGTTTATATTATGTTCATGTATATGTGTGCATTTACGTGTGTGTGTGCGTGTGTGCATTTATTTAATTATGTATGCCATGGTGTTTCTGGATTATAAGGTGTTTTTAGGTTATATTATGCTGCTATCGAGTCTAATAATAAGTGAGGGGTATTTACCGTGGAAAGGCATCAGGAAAAAGTACACGATATATAGACAAGAATGGTGTCGTTGGAATCTTGGATCTGCCTGAGGGCAGAACACTAAAGTGGAAGTTTGACCATGGGGCGGTGGTATAGGGTATTTTCGGTTCCTTGGAACTGGAAGGTTGCGGGTTCGAATCAACCTCAAGCCGCCGCATAGGAACCTTGAACAAGTCCTTCATATGCAATAATTGCTCGTGCGCTTCGGCGTGAAACCCAGATTCAGTGTCCGCGCTGTAGTCGGCAGCCCCTCTTGGTAGAAATCTAGAAGAGGCGCTATGACAAGAGCGCATAATTATATACATAATACATACGTATACATGTACAATCATGGGTGTCTTTTGTCTGTAGATAGGCGAGTGGCATTCGTCTGGGGGACCAATCGTTCCTGGGATCAGTGTACCTCCTCCGAAGAAAATCATTAAGCGGATTGAATCAAACAAAACCAGAGTTGTCGTCTCAGTAATAGTAAGTGCTGGTGAATATCATGGTGATAGCATTTGTTACAGGTGATTAGCAGTTAAAGAAGCGCTAGAGAAGTCAACAGATCAGCGATTCTTGAAGTCTATTCGCTTTGGTAACTACTTGGCATGAGTAAAGCTTATGACAAGCCGCCTTCGTCCTGTGGTCAATGCTTTTTATTGGAAAATGACCATGGAATCCAAATGTTTCATTATGGCACGAACAATAAACCAGGAAATAAAATATTATCACTAATATTTGTATTTGTGACAAAGTGCTAAAGGTCATTTTCCGAAAACGTTTTTCTGTTCGGTGCATTCATATTTACATGGATATATACATGTACCTAATACATGCTTACCTACACAGATACAAAATACATACATGTACATAAAAAATACATACATAATACATACAATGTCATACATACATATATACATACATACATGCATACGTACATACATACATACATACATACATACATACATACATACATACATACATACATGCATAAATACATAAATACATACATACACACATACACACATACATACTTACATACATACATAGATACATACATACATACATACATGCATACATACATACATACATACATACATATATACATACATACATACATACATACATACATACATACATACATAAATACATACATACATACATACATACGTAGTATTACGTACATACATACATACATTCATACATACATACATACATACATACATACATACATACATACATACATACATACATACATACATACATACATACATACATACATGCATGCATACATACATACATACATACATACATACATACATGCAAACATACATGCATACATACATACATAAATGCATATACATCGTTTGCTTTCTCCATAGTCTCGTCCGTACTTGATGTTAAAGCGACGTCGGGATTCCGATGGTCGAAGTAAGTTCGAAGGGTTCTGCGATGATTTGGCTGAATTGGTGGCTGAGATAGTTGGCTTCAACTACACGATTCGTCTGAGTTTCGATGGAAAATACGGCATCGCGAAGAATGGGTCTTGGAATGGAATGATCGGAGAACTAGTTGGACAGGCAAGAATACTACTACTACTACTACTACTACTACTACTACTACTACTACTACTACTACTACTACTACTACTACTACTACTACTACTACTACTACTACTACTACTACTACTACTACTACTACTACTACTACTACTACTACTACTACTACTACTACTACTACTACTACTACTACTACTACTACTACTACTACTACTACTACTACTACTACTACTACTACTACTACTACTACTACTACTACTACTACTACTACTACTACTACTACTACTACTACTACTACTACTACTACTACTACTACTACTACTACTACTACTACTACTACTACTACTACTACTACTACTACTACTACTACTACTACTACTACTACTACTACTACTACTACTACTACTACTACTACTACTACTACTACTACTACTACTACTACTACTACTACTACTACTACTACTACTACTACTACTACTACTACTACTACTACTACTACTACTACTACTACTACTACTACTACTACTGCTGCTGCTGCTGCTGCAGTATTATTATTATTATTATTGTGACCGCCTGTGGCTTGGACCTAAGCAATGAGGCAATGCGGGTGGCCGTTGGACTGCGTCTGGGCTTGGATTTATGTACACCTCACCAGTGTCAGTGCGGAGATACCGCCGACTCAAGAGGACACCATGGGTTGGTCTGCAGACGATCGTCCGGAAGAACAGCGCGGCACTTCGCAATCAACGACTTGGTGTGGAGGGCGCTCACGAAGGCGGATATCCCCAGTTCGAAGGAGCCGCCAGGCCTGATCAGAACTGATGGCAAAAGACCTGATGGGGCCACCCTCGTTCCATGGGCCAGAGGAAAATATATCGCCTGGGACTTTACAGCCATCCACACTTGTGCAGTGTCCTACATACATCTTTCATCAACGGTATCTGGAGGAGCTGCGGAACATGCGGCGGACCGGAAATGCAACAAATACTCCACTCTTCCTGTCTCCCATGAGTTTGTGCCCATTGCTATTGAAACGCTGGGCCCCATCAATCGCGCTGGTCGAGAGTTTTTGCTAGAGTTAGGCCGCCGTAGTGCCACTGTTTCCGGCGATCCAAGGGAGATTGTCTACCTCTTCCAGAGGATATCAATTTGCACACAGCGGTTCAACGCCGTTGCTTTCAGAGGAACATTTGCACCACACCCCGGGGACGAGAACAATGCACTCTATGCTTGAACACATTTCTGTTTTTGAGTTTTGTTTTAATCTTGAGTGGTGTTTTAATAAAGGATGAAATAATAATAATAATAAATATAATAATAATAATAATAATAATAATAATAATAATAATAATAATAATAATAATAATAGTAGTAATAATAATAATAATAATAATAATAATAATAATAATAGTAATAATAATAATAATAATAGTGCAATGGCAGTTGTAGTTGTATTAGTAGTGGTAGTAGGCTTAGTAATGACAGAGATAATAATAATAGCAAAATTATTGATGATGTTAATTGCGATCAGAGGCACATTTCCGGATGTTTAAAAACATGAGCCGAGGTCCGATTTATGACTTTATGTTCCTAACACACGTTCCGTGTTCCTGAGGACAAAATATACAAAACACAATCTAACTCTTTGTAGTTTATGGAAACGCGGCAAAGTAAACTCGAAAATTAAACATGTGCGATATAAATTTTATTTCAATCGAATGTCGATATTTCACAGCATTGATTACATGTATTACATTACATTCATCAGCATATTAGCGTGAAGGGGCACTATAACAAGTGCACATACAAACAAACAATATATTTTATACCTAAGTATGTTTTACCGCAGAACGTTCTATAAGTGGAAATTAACATAATTAACGGCATAACAATTCTTCTCAGGCTTTCCTCTCTCATCTTAAGACAGTTTTATCTGGACGCGCTGAGGTTGGGAGCGAGTCTGAGTAGCCCCTTGACGAGGCGCTATATAAATGCATCTAATGAATGAATGAATAAAGAGAACTTTATAGCAGTTGTAGTGGATCAATTCGTCTTGTCGTAATTGATATATTCAGTGGTCATAGAACTAGATTCCATGGCGTGACCGTGACCTCGACCCGGTTTCACAACCATGGCTTATAAAAAGAAGGTTGACCATAATATTCCCAGAAGATGCGTCTTTTATACGTCGTGAAGCCAATGCAACAATAGCCATGTCTGTCTCTCTGTATGTCTCTCTCTGTCTGTCTCTCTGCCTGTCTCTCTGCCTGTCTCTCTGCCTGTCTCTGCCTGTCTCTCTGTTTGTCTCTCTGTCTGTCTCTCTGTCTGTTCGTCTCTGTATACTCCTGTCCAGTCCAAAATGCTTCACCTGTCATTCCTCTGTCCGACTGTTTAAAAGCCTTCTCTAATTCTCTGTTCTTTCCCTGTCTCCATTTCTTTTGTTCTCCATATCTGTGACGTTGCCACGTTGTCTCCGTCCGTCAGTCCCCAATGCCTGCGGCTCTTTTACTCGCGTCCGTGCGTTCCGCCAAAGCTCCCCTGCCATTGTGGAATGATTAATAATCGCAGAGGTCACGCGAGTCCCTGTAGTACTTCCTGCCCTACACAGAATCGATCACACTCAATGAATGCCGACCATGGCAAGCTTGGTCAATTTCTAGTACAGAAAATTAATGGTCTGCCATAGAATGCAGCTCGATTCAGGAAATGCTGAATATAGAGCAACTCGTGTAGCCTAATCTATATGCAGTGCAACAAGTGCATTTCACTGAAAGAAATTTTATTACTGTACATAATTATGTGTTTCTTGATCCTTCTTTTCCTCTTTTCCATACAATATATACTGGTCGATTGTAACATGATTTGGATCGTTGCAGCCTATGGAGTATCTACGCTCCTTTTCTCTATTGCAAGCCCGCTGAGAGGGGAGGACAAGGGGGAAAGCAGAGGCCCGGATATGTTTAGGGACATGGGCTAGTTAGTTGTAGATAGAAAAGTTTATGATTTATGCTTTTAAGATTCTATAATTGCAGAGAAAATTAAATGCAATCAGTTTAAACTTCAAGTTCAAAAAATCAGATCATAGGTTATGTATAAAATAATATTGTAGGTCGTACAAAAAATGAACTTTTATCAATCCAATTTGTTTCTGAGACGTTGTTTCTCGTTGAGAACTACCTGAAGGTAGTTTTTTGGTCCAGTGTCTGTTCAGACTGCCCTATAGTTCTTTTGTCATTATTCATGTTAGTCACTTTGATTTTGCTAATATCCTACGTAGTGCACTATTGCTCTTTCTTGGTTTCCTTTTTGTTGCAAACATGAAAATTCTAATGTTACTTCTGCTCTGCTTATCAATTGCCTCAACAAATATGATTGATTCCTCTGTCGGAGGCTGACCCGCCTGTTCGCCTGTCTGTACTACTGTCCCGACTGATCGATTGATCGATTGATTGATTGATTGATTGATTGCATTTTCTATGCAGGAGGCTGACCTGGCTATAGCCCCGCTGACAATAACGGCTCTCAGAGAAAGGTTTGTCGACTTCAGCATTCCCTTCATGAGTCTGGGAGTAAGCATCATGATCAAACGCCCTGATAAACTGAAGCCGGGCGTCTTCTCCTTCCTCGATCCCCTCTCGCTCAGCATCTGGGTTTGCATCGTCATCGCTTACCTGGTCGTCAGCTTCGTACTCTTTCTCGTAAGCAGGATGAACTCCGTCGAATGGGGTCAGGTCAACGATAGGTCAGAGGCGAAACCGTCGCTGGCCTTCGTCAACAACTTCACGTTCAAGAACAGTCTCTGGTTTGCACTCGGAGGATTCATGCGACAGGGATGCGACATCTCGCCAAGGTAGACATCGGAATGGTTGTTGCAAGCGTGAATTTATATAGCGCCAATTAAATAGAAATCCCTCAGATGCGCTCTCGACCTGACAGCACAAGAAAAACTACCAAAGAGAATGGTCTTCGAAAGCTTGTGGAAAAGCGGCAAAGAAAGACCAAGTAGCTCTTCACATTTGACTAAGAAACCTTCATTTGCTTCCGATGGCATCAGCGCACTAAAAGTTATTTTATTATTTTTACATCGCTTTTCAAAAATTACAAAACTACACTACTCTCAGATGGGTCTCCTGCGTACACCAACATAATTGACCTATTAAAAAAATATGATGTTATTAAGACCTGTTATAATTTGGTTAATGAATAAAATTTTATGTATTTAACTGCCTTTGAGCAATTTTTAAATTACAACTGACGGCTATTTATATGAATATGGTTTATCTAAATGAAAATCAGACTTATGGCATGAAAGTACATGTAGCCTACTAGCCTGTGAGATTTAATAGTAGGCCTATACATCAAGTTGGGAAACAATAAATAAAAAGCAATCTTTCAGTAGCAAACGTTTGGCCTCGACCCTGCTCATTCTTCAGTAGATTGATCAACTGCAACTAATAATTGCTGTAACTTATGTAGCTCATGATTGTATCCATTCTGGAATGAGTCACCTATTATAGGCTAGCAGTCTCCGTATTGAACACCTTTGTCTTTCTTTGCCCTAATTCCGTGAGCGTTTGATAGCCATTCTCTTGATTGTGGTCTGTTGCTGTCAGATAGGAAGGGCCTCTGAGGACTTTCTCTTGAAGTGACGTTATATACATCCACGATTACGATCCTATTAAGTGTAAACGTAACTTCATTGTTCTCGCATCGACAGCACAAATGAATCTAAACTCACTTGAGCTTGCGTGTGAGTGCGACTGTACTTCCGGTTCTTCCGGTTCTAGGTCTTTCGGAGGACGAGTGGCCGGAAGTTCGTGGTGGTTCTTCACACTGATCATCATCTCGTCCTACACAGCCAACCTCGCTGCCTTCCTCACCGTCGAGCGAATGGTCACGCCCATCGAGTCCGCGGACGACCTCGCAAAGCAAACCGATATCCTCTACGGAACACTCGACTCCGGGTCCACCAAGGAATTCTTCCAGGTCTGTCTAGCGTCTGGCTTTAGCTATAGGTGGCGCTTTGTGAGGTTCCTGAAAGCTACAGCTGCAAGTGATATATCTATTTTGTTATTGTGTTGCGTATGTTTTCGGATCGTCAAAAAACAGAGAGAGGGCATGGACTCACTAAAAGTGATATAACTGTCTTGTGTTCTGCCTGAATTTCCCTGACGATCTATAATATACATGTATATATATAATATAATTATATATAATTATATATAATTATATATAATGTATATTATATATGACTATGTAGTATGTAGTAAAATATAGGAAGTACCATTTTAAGCCTGTAATATTGTATTTAAAGCTTCAGACTTTTGACCAAGTCATTAGCAAATGCGGTGGTGTAGTGGGTATGTTCGCCGCCTTGCAACCGAAGGGTTGCAGGTTCGAAATATCGATTCCACCTCAAGTCACCTTGTAGGGACCTTGGGCATGGGCAAGTCCTTCACTCGCAATTGCTCAGCGCTTCGGCGTGAAACTCCGATGCAGTGTCCGCTCTGGAGTCAGGAGCGCCTCTGAGCAGCGAGCTTGAAGGGGCGCTATAACAAGTGCACATACAAACAAGCAAGCTTCTTGGCCATCACTGTACATTGTTGGCTGGTGTATTTTATGCTGTCCAACAGACGTCTCGAGTGGACACTTACAAGCGGATGTGGTCGTTCATGCGGTTGATGGAGACGAACGGTGTCTTCGTGAACAGCGTCGAGGCAGGCGTCGAGAAGGTTCGCAACTCGAAGGGAAAGTACGCCTTCCTACTCGAGTCGACGATGAACGAGTACTACAACCAGCGAAAGCCTTGCAACACGATCCGCGTTGGACAGCTACTCGATTACAAGGGATACGGAATAGCCACTCCCATCGGATCGGATCTCAGGTAAGCTACACGCTAATCAAGTCAATTATTTTTTATATGACTATTGTTTATAAAGTGTTTCTCTCAGCAGGAGCCATTCAGAGTCGCTCCCAGTGCAATCGACACCCGAGAGAAAAGGTGGAATTTGAGGCGAGAGAAAGATGAGGAAAGACTATTATACTGGAGTGAAAGACGGAGCGAAGTGATGGACAGTTACAGTGGAAGTCCATTCCAGAGAGAGGGAGAGAAAGATAGCGAGAGACAGACAGACAGACAGACATAGAGATAGAGAGAGAGGAAGAGGAGGGCAGGGGGAGGGGAAATAGAGAGAGAGAGATTACGCGAGAAACCCACCCCGTTAACTACGTCTCTGATTAGCGTGCACTTTAAGAAGCGCAATATAAATGCAAAGATGCAACACTATAAAACACAACTACAGATATCAGGTTGAATGGGTGCTATGCTATTTATGGTTACAGTGCTATATGGCCAGAGATTCAAATCTCTGAAATTACCCATAATGGGTATCGGCATCGGTAAGCCGTCTATGCTTATACGTGAATTCCGGCATTCTCATGCATGATAGCGTTGCACTGCGTGTGCTCTCTAAACAACGTCTCTAGCTTGGGTCATCACCTCTGGTAAACTAAGCCCTCAGTTGTGCTAGGATCATGCCTTGAATTTCAAAGCTGTACACATTTGTGACCGTGCATGAGAAAACCCGGCCAAAGGTGAAAATATTGAAACCGAGTAAATCGAGCGGAAAGGTCTACACCCAGTTCTCAACGAAATGCACGCTACTGTGCGGAGACTCCTATTTAAATCTGTGCCATTCCTTCAATTTATTTTTCCAAGAAAAGCCGTTGACACCATTGGAAAGAGCAGAAAATTTTACGTTTAGAACATATTACTAAATTCTGATGAAAAATCTATTGACTTTTGTGTGGTTCATGTAATGGATGTAATTTTCAACTGGCGATTTCTCCCTAAAAGATTTCTCAAGATGCTAAAAAATCAGAAAAATTTCATTTCAAAAGATGCAAGTATACGGTTTTCACCAAATTGATCAACTATATCTGTACTATTTAAAACAAACTTAAACTCATTTTATGGAATTTCCGACTTTGGGAGGGTTTTCTCATGCACGGTCACATTTATTAAGCTGCATATACCAGGCATGTTAGAGCGCAGGGTGCAAGTTAGCAACGGTATCTTATGCGCAACAAAAGTTACTAAAAGTTGAGTTACTATATGGTGTGTGATCAAATAAATATGGGTGCATGCAGTTGTTATAACAAAGAATTTATCCCATCTCAGCCCAAATCCCCTCAGCTGATCTCTCCTCGAATCATTCCACCCAACCTAATCACTGTCTGGTCTCGCATCACCTCACCTCAAATCTCACTTTACTGCATACCTCAAATCTCACTTTACTGCATACCTCAAATCTCACTTAACTGCATACATGTACCTCAAACCTCACTTTACTGCATACCTCAAATCTCACTTTACTGCATACCTCAAATCTCACTTCACTGCCTACAACATCACCATTTCAACTCAGCCCATGCGCTGGCCATTAGCGTTGTGTTGTGGCTGTTGGTGTTCTTTGCTCTAGAGATTCCGTCAGCCTTGCTGTGTTGAAGCTGATGGAAGATGGAGATTTGAAGAAGCTGCAGAAGAAATGGTGGTACGACAAGGGAGAATGTCCCGCCGAGAGTGATGCAAAAGTAGGCCATGTAACAATCAATCGTAATTTATATAGCGCCCCTTCAAGGTGCCTACTTAATACTCATATAGATCTACATAATTATATTTCATGCCACAAATAATCATTATTTCAACACTACTTTTCCAGTTTACCGTGCACTGTTTTGCTAACAGCCAACTAAATGCATCCCAGTTTCGTATGATTTTTACGGACACAAAGGCTAACGTATACTGGTTGGCCTAGGTTTTGATACATGTATATGAATTTTGAATTTTGAAAGGCCTCTTATAAATTTCAAATCTCTTCATCATTGCCCTGCCGCACATCTTTCATTTAAATAATCCTTTCCTTTTATTACAAGTGCATTAGTACAATCATCTTGTGAACATGATAATTATTAATATGTTATCCGTGGGTGCGTTTTCTGTATGTATTCAATCACAGGCCAGTTCTTCGTCATCACAAAGTGCTCTTACCCTTAGCAATGTCGCCGGCATCTTCTACATCCTCATCGTCGGTCTCAGTCTTTCCGTTGTCGTCTCCATTCTCCAGTTCCTATGCATATCGAACATCGAAGCGAGAAGAAACAGAAAGGTCGCCCTATTATTACACTCCATTCCGTGTCTCTTTACATTACTGTTAGGCTATATCAATTTATATTGCACATTTTGATAGCGTACGTACCCGAAGTGGCGCTATACAAGCGGTTATTTGCAGATGAAGCAACGAGATTTTCGGCCTTTTCTGTCTTTTGTTTGTTATAATATTTACTCACTTTGCCGTTACCAACATGGCGTGCCCATGCTTTGCCACAGTCAACTGGTCTAATAGATTGACTACTCATGGAATGATTTCAACTAATTAATTAACTAATTAATCACTTTATAATTAATTAATTAATTAGTACTGTCAAATTAATTTATTTTCAGGTGACTATCGCCGCCTACCGAAGGTTGAGATTTCAGACGTGTGGCCCTCTAGCGAATGACGAGGCACTGTTTAACTATACGAACGATAGGTGGCGTAGTACGAACTGTTCGAGCGGCCAATCAGAGAATCGACTTCAGGCTCCAGCAACGATTCCTGCGTTTCGATCCAGTGTCATTAGTCTCGTCTGATATAATTTGTTTCTACGTGCACTTGTTAGAGATAGGTGACCCTCTCAAGCACTCTACTCAGAGGCGCTCCCGACTACAGCGTGGACACTGCATCGGAATTTCACGCCGAAGCGCTGAGCAATTGCGAGTGAAGGACTTGCGCAAGGACACTACGCGACGACTTGAGGTGGATACGAACCTGCAACCCTCAGGCTGCAAGGCAACGAACATACCCACTATACCACCGCGCCCCGCAACCAGTGCTAAGCAGTTAGCGCCTTCTACCCTCATGAGATTCATTATCGTATTATGACTGGTTCGGGCAATGACTTGGTTTATCCGACATAATACCCAATGAAAAGTATGAAGTCAGTGTAAGTAAGTAGCTTTAAATTTTAAAAAATTAGCTTATTCAGTTTTAGCCAATAATATTATTGTGGTTATCGAACTTAACGTAGTCAAGTATGATAGCATAACACGTGTTTTAATTTAGTGTTGTGCAATTTAAATTATTTGATCTAGTTCAGACCAGTCTGTTAATCCCAGTCTAGTCTAGTCTAGTCTGATGAAGGGCATAGGCTATAATAGACATAGACATAGGTATTAGTCTACAACGTTAGATTAGTCTTTAGTCTGCAGCTCCCCTAACATGTAGGTTTAATTTAATAATTATTATTATTTAGTCTGGCCTTAATAAACAGTCTCATGCGTCGTCAGTGCCTCTGTACTAAAGAAAAAATGCTTTGTTCAGAATCTCTAATGTCCAATGAACGTCTATGCTTGTTGCTGCTTACCGTACCGAGACTGTGTCATAGATCAAAGATGATTAGTGTCGCCCTCCGCTTTTCCCCAGAATTTTGACAGACATTACATGAATGCGAACCCCAATTTGCTATCCAATATTATTAGCCAGTCACTCTATGACAACGCTGTAGGAATATTGCTTGATTATGGCTTGATTGTGATTATGATTATGCCTTGATTATGCTTGATTATGGCTGGGTTAATCTTAATCAAATGGACTTGAATGGAGACACGGTGACCGATTGCATTACATGCAGAACGCTCGGCATGGTTGGAACCGAGAACAACGCCCCGAGCGTCTCCAGAGCAGTAATTGAGTAGGTTCTTGACCATACAATTACTCGGCCTCATCTATACTGTGATGTGTGTTCATATACACTTCTGTACCTTGGAGGGAAGACAATGCAGAATACAATTGAGTATTTTAACATATAATGCTTCATGCTTTAGGGCCTTCAAATCTATCAATGAGCTCGAGGAGTAGGCTACGCGAAAAGCGAATTTCTATAGAGACAATAATTATTATTTCGTTGATTTCTATTATTTTTTTCAATTTTTATCTAAATCTGAGACCGACTTGCAGTCGTGTACATATTTGAAACCAGAAGATGTAGATATAATGCGACATGCAAATTTCGTATTACGGCATAGTTGCTTTGTGGGTTTTTGCGAGTGTAAATAATATTATGTTTGGAAGTTGGCTGCTTCTGATCATTCACTTTCCGTAAGTTAATTCAGAAAAAATTCTACCAAAATAACTTTGTAGTCTGTGTGATCTGTTTACATTATTTTTGTAGACCTATACGTAATAGTCCCAAAGAATTGGCTTTATTTTATAGACATGTGTTTATTTCAATAGACAGGCCCTTATTCATATTCATTTTCATATCTCTTTAATATAATAGGCCTAAAGAGCTAAAGAAGTCTCATCACGTGAATGTCTAACGAAACGCAGAAGCTACATGATAAATTCAAGTAAACCTAACAGAATGTGGAGCTCTCTATGTAAATTTTAGCGACAGCAGTGATGTGCCCATATAGAAATAATATTATTATAGGTTCGACAAGATGTACACTTAGTCTACTCTATTGTGTCAGCTTCTAATTCAGTTTAAGTTCAGTCAAAATCTGTATACACGGAGATTTGTTGCAAGTCGGACCTTTCATAGGTAAAATGTAATGCTGACGTTTAAGACATAAATTCAATTAACTATAATAAGCTGGAATAGGCATATATGAGGAGGAGGGAAAGGAAGAGAGCGAAGAAGGATGACAACGAAGAAGACGAAAGAAGTCGCGTTCAATTAAGTCACGATAATTTAGTTACATTGCTTCCATTAAACGATAATAGTTGTTGAGTCTGAATTTAACTGTACAACCGAAATGGAGTTTAGTTGATTTCTCGTCGATCTATAGAAGAGTCCAGGCATCTTTCACTCTTGCTCATCCTGTGTACACTTGCACAGATTATGGCTCACCGGTCGAGTTCCTATAGCGTTCTCAGGCCACAGTCGGAAGTGCCCCCCCCCCCCTAAGTACCCATCGTCTAAAAATATATGAGAGGAATTTACTACATCCCACTATGAATTGATTCGTGTTTGATTGAGAAACGTTGTAAATTAATTAATAAAGTCTAATTATTGTCACTGAGTAGAATCGTAATAGTCTATCTCGAGTTGTCTCAGACTTCCGTAAAAGCGAAGTCGCGAGAATATCAACTCAAGTGCAAACAATCAATCGGTGGATAAGACTAAAATTGGTGAAACCTAACGAGTATAGGTCCACAGACGACTTCGGTGGTGAGCGAAGCTCTATAGGCAATAATACCGGGAATATAATTGGGAAACCTTAATTTCCCTACACATCTAATGGATAGACCTCCGCGTTCTTGACTGTCCTGGAAATAGTCTTGCCGTCGGTGCCTCCTACGACAGCCATTCGATTGACAATTCCCTGCCCTGGTTTCTCTCTCTTCTGCCCCTCAATGTCTCTTAGGTGAACGTCATTCATACGAGGTGAAGGCGTCGGAGGAGCGTGCTCCGTCGCCTGACGGGTGCACCTCATCTTCGGACGTCTGATGATAACCGCGAAGGCGTTGCGGTATTTCTCGTTCATCCAACCGTACAGAAACGGATTTACGCAAGACGAACTGAGCGCGAAGACTCTCAGTAGAAGATCGGTCATCTTGAAGTACCTTCCTGTCACGTGGTCCGGCCAGAACTCCGAGGCGACCGAGAAGATGTTGTAGGGCGTCCAGGTGAGAGCGAATACGACAACGACGCTTAGCAGCATCTTGTTCGTGCGATGCTTTTGAGCCGGGGTCGTCTTGGTCCGGTCTTGAAGCCTGCTGAAGATCAGGTAGTAGAGAAAAGCGATAACGATGAGTGGAATGACGAACTGAAGAAGCAGGGATACGACCGTAAAGACCTTCCGACTCGCATCGTTCGGCCAGTTCTCGGTGCAAAATCGACGGTGGATCGCGAGGTCCTGGTAGTGCACCTCCACGTACTCGGCGTAGATCGCAAGCGGAAGTGGAGCCCCGACCGACGTGATGGCGATGACGACCACCAACACCAGCGCGATCTTCACGGAGATCTTCGGCTGGAGCGGACAGACGATCAGAAGATAGCGGTCGACGGCGATCAAGGTCAAGGTGAGGGTGCTGGAGTAGACGACCGTGGCGAAGGCGGTGGGGATGACGTAGCAGAGTGTCCTCCCGAACAGCCAGTCGTCCGTCAGTTGGTAGTAGAGGGTGAGAGGGAGATCGAAGGCGCAGACGAAGAAGTCAGCAAGGGCGAGATTGGCGATGAAGATGTTGGTTGCGTCCCACATGAGTCGCGTCTTCAGCACGGTGACGAGGACGAGTAGACTTCCGCAGGTGCCGAGAACGATGACGAACGAGTGGATGATGATGATCGCGGTTGAGACGACGGGGTTCTTGATGATGTCGAACTCGTCCGAGTGAGTACACTTCAGCATGTCCTCCACCGGATCGTAGAACAACGTCGTCGAGTTGTAGAGGGTGAGGCATGGGTCAAGACGGGACGAGTTCCCGCTGGATGGGACGACGCTTTCGGAAGGCCACTGATGCTCCTCCATCTTATTGGAAAACTCAGTCTCTTCAAGTCATCCGTTACTGACCTAGAATTCCCTGAAATAATTAATAGTTAATTGTATACCGTTTAATAAAGCGAAAAATACACTTTAAAAAAATCTTTAATTAATCTTCATGTCAAACTAACAACACAGAATGATCAAACTTCATTGTGTGACGGATGATCAAAAGTTATTACAGGATTTCAATTAAACTGGACACCCATCATGTTCTGCTACTCATTTTACGGACGCTCTCTCCCGATTTGACGATTTAGTGGACTTTTAGGATTGCAGTGGGAAGAGATCCCGCGTCATTGCGCTCGTATATAGTGTCAGAGTGTCAACCATTAACCTAATCCCTTCTCTACTGTAATTATAGATTTCTGTCTTATAAAATGATATAACAGCAATAACGACGATGATGATGAAAATAGTAATAATAATAATAATAATAATAATAATAATAATAATAATAATAATAATAATAATAATAAATATTATAATAATAATTATGGCCATTCTGGTCTGGTTTTTAAGCACGTAATTACATGTAGTATTGAAGTCCCTTAGGGATCCTAAATAGCTCGGGGCAAAATAATAATAATAATAATAATAATAATAATAATAATAATAATAATAATAATAATAACAACAACAGTAATAAAAATGACAATTTCTCTATCGCCGTAAGACAGCATCATACCGTTACAAAGCCCTTCGACAATCAGTCAGAGAGAGAGAAGCGCCTTCGAAAAGAAATAATAAATAATTGTGTCTTGAGGGTTGACTTGAAAGACTCAAATGAGTCGGCTGTACGAGCAATTGTAAGTCTATAACTACTTTGTCTCCCTTTATAGTCTTGTCTTGAACTGCACGAATATTGAATAGTGCCCCTAAGCGCCAAGGACCCATTATATAGGATATATATAATTAGGCTATATCAATTAACTTGACCTGGATAATAATTCCAGTGCATTTCTTCAAAGTGTCCATCCGTCATTAATTATTTAGTAATTACTAATTAGCTCCTTCAACCAGAGAAAAGATGACCAAACGAGATCATCATAACGAGACTGTTGTCTGTTTTTCGCCCGTGGCATTTTCATCAAGGACGCTAATGAATATTCTTCACAATGCCAGCGTTGTTAAATGGCCGCCCTTCGTCCATTTTTCAGCTGTGGCTGGGTTGTGGAGTGATTCTGAGTGGATCTCTAGAGCCTCAGGCGCTATATGAATTCTAGAAATTAATGAATGAATGTAATGGCTGCCACTGAAAATCGGTGCTTTTACTCATGCAGGTGCGCTAAGTGCATCATACGCGTGTTTGTGTGTAGGTACATGCATCTGCGACTCTAGACAGTCATGTAGGCCTAATGTATGTGCACATGTATAATAGACCTACATACGCAAATGCAATGCCATGCATTCATGTGAATGTGCGCCGTTGTTCCTTCGCCACTTTTCTTTCGAGGGCGATTGACAATTGCAAGATTCGCTAGGATATTGTCTGTTCTTGACTGAACCGGGTAAAGACTATAACTTTTCCTTGCGTGACCTTCGGGTGCTCCTGCAGACTCTGAACTCACCCATGCATCTCATATAGATCAGGTGTGCCCCATCTGCTATTATGTCAACTGAGGCAGCTCAGGGTCATTGCTCGCTCTCTGACTTCTAAAGCTGCAGCTTCTTTTGTCCATGCATTTGTGATGAGCTGCCTCGACTACAGTAACTGCGTCTCCATCTTTGCTGGTCTCCCTCGGGTTCGGATTGAGAGGTTGGAGAGGGACCACCGGGCTGCCGCGAGTAAAGGTGCATGCGATTGTTTCAACTCCAAGGGATGTTTTAGCCGTCGGATAAAATCAGCATGACAATTAAAATCATCATGACAATTTAGATCTAATTCTAGATTAGAAATTATATCTTGAACATTTATGACTTGCGAAAGGCGACCGAAATTATTGGAGCCCGATTGCATACAGGTTATATATCTAGGCTGCTTCTTCGCTGTCGGTGTTCCTTTTTTGACCACAACTCAAGGGAAGCATTGGATCACCTGTATGTACTTCAGTCTAGGAAGCCCCAAGGAATTTTCCTGAATTTTTGAAGGCAGTCCATACTTAGGCTACCAAGACAAGGAAGTCTTAGAGGTCGTTCCTATCTAGGCCTGCTGCATTTTCCTAACAACTTTGGCATTTGTCGGAGACCACATTGTAGAGAAAAAGTGCCTGACCTGGCCGCTCGTTAACTTTCCAGGCTGTGCTGACGAAATAAGTGTCAGTACGGCGTTCATATTTGAAAAGAAGTGTATGGACGCCGACCATGACCGTCCAACCGCACTCTAAGCCCTGGGAGACGCTTGATATTATAATTGCTGTCGTCAGCCTTTATAACGGTTCCGTTGCCGTCGACTGCAAAATGCATCGCATGGTCGACGGCACGCTCAGCAATTAATCGGGAATCCTAAGAACCACCGATGGGGCTTCCTGCGAAACATAATCCTCTGCAAAAAAGCAACCCGATGTCTGCACCGCTTCTACCGCAAAAATACAGAACCTTGGACCGGATGACTCGTGTCTGGTTTGCAACGATGATTTAAGCTTAGAACTGGTAGATCTATACTCAGACACGATCGAGCGTGCTGCAGTGATCGGTGGCTAAGATGGCTTAATGCTACTGGAGCACAAAGTTACTGGATATGCATGTCGTGTCTACCAATTACCAATGTTGACAGTTTCTACCATCGCGAGTGGTGCCAAAAAGAAGATCTTGAATCACATCCGAAATCAATAATGCAGCATAGAGCAAGTGTGTGTGTGCGTGTGTGTGTGTGTGTGTGTGTGTGTGTGTGTGTGTGTGTGTGGGTGTGCGTGTGCTTACGAATTCTTCCAGCGAAGAGCGATTGAGTCTACAAATAAATTGAATTTTGGTGCATGATGTTGCTATCTGCTAGAAAACGGAGGAGAAATGCAGAATGAGAATTCTTCTCGTATTAGATAAAAAAAAAAGAACCATGGCAATGACCAAGTTCTTTCAATCAAATGGAGGTTGTCAGAAAGAGAGAGAGAGAGACAGCTAAAGACAGCGAAAAAAGGCTGAAGAGTCAAAGGGACAGCTTAATGAATCTCTGACTCAAAACGAAAACTTAACTCTGTTTGTCGAGTCCATGCAGCTTACAATAAAAAAATTTACTGGTAGTCTATAGCATTAACTAACCTACAGTGCGGTAATATTGTTGTCCAAGTATTTATCCAATAATCCAGTCATCGAGTGTCCATCCATTAAGAACGCATTAATTGGTGTCGTCCACCATCTTAATGAAGCCACTTGTTAAAACTCCACTCTGTAATCAAGTCTACTGAGACAGCCTTTTGAACTTACCCGAAGTCTTTCCATCATTATCGCTGCTCTTGACAATGTTGACATGAAAATTGCAGAATTTATCAAATTAAAATTTTGACATTTATGTTTGGAATGGTACTATGAGCTGACAGGAATTTCTGGAAGGCCAGAGCGGATTCATTATTTTAATCTGTCGGCGTCTTGCCATCAAGGCGTTTTACTGAGAGTGATTTTCAGGATAATAATGTGAGGTCCAAGTTTAGCTTTTGTATGATTACGGCGGTGTAAGGTATCCTTGCAAACACCTTAAAAAGTTATTGCGACGGTACCGTTGTCACCGATGCTGGCCTTTTGATGAAATATTATTTGCGATATGACATCGACTTTTTGGTTTGAAACGACTTCAAGACCGCATACATGTACTGCGAGCAAAGTGACGATGCGGGCGAGGAGCCAAAGATTATTCATTCTAAAGCCATATCCTTCCTTTGAATTGAATATCCTGGATTAAGAGGGACATAATAACAAAGCAGTTCGTCCGGCGTAGAACAACCGCTTTGATTCACTCGTCGCCATTTCGTGTGACCACTTTCCTGCCTATAGCTAGGTCCTACATGTGTGAAGACGACGATGTTTGTCATCAGCGTTTGCGTGTGTTACTCTTAATGAAGCCACCGTAATATTATGGAGCGAGTCGATGCGTGACAACGGTTGGCTGGCTGTGTGTCAGATCTACGACGCCTATCCATTGAACGAAGACAAGACGAAGGCGAAAGATGAATTGAGGCACACACAGAGGGAGAGACAGAGAGAGAGAGAGAGAGAGAGAAAGGGAGAGGCACGCATATTGAACTGTGTCTGCAGGTGCTGTTGACACTGCTCAATGCGGGGGCATCAAAGAGGGTTGGGTAGATTCTTCCTCAACCCTAAACCATGAACTACAGTCCAATCAACGCGTGTGTCAATACCAGTGTGCCAGGATTTACGTTTTCTAGGCACGCTTTGATTTCGTTGACAAGGACTTCGCTCACTTGCAATTGCCAATTAGGCCTGCTATCATCTAGGAAGCCTCAAAGAAACTAAAAGAGAGAGGAATACAGAGAGAGAGAGACAGAAACAGAGAGAGAGAGAGAGTCAGACAGACAGACAGACAGACATACAGAGACAGACAGACAGAGTGTGATAAACATAAAGGTACAAGAACAAATAGAACTATAATACAATTAGATCTATGCATGCATGCAGGCCTGCATATTTTATGATAGCCTATATTTTATCGCCATGTGTGAATATACACCTACATTAATTCAACATTTTATGAGAGCGTATAATTTATGTATCTAAGCTGGTTGCCAGAATTCGGAATTTCTGTTGTGCTCTACAGATACAATAGAATAACCTTGTTTAATTGAAAACTACTGCAGACCGCATTTGGCCTATTTTAAAGAAAAAAATAGACTGCTTCTTGCGCCAGAAATGCACAAGTACAGAAATGCACAAGTACTGAAATGCGCAAGTACAGAAATGCACAAGTACAGAAATGCACAAATACTGAAATGCACAAGTATAGAAATGCAAAAGTACATAAAAGCACAAGTACTGAAATGCACAAGTACTGAAATGCACAAATACAGAAATGCACAAATACAGAAACGCACAAATAGGCCCTACAGAAATGCACAAGTACAGAAATGCACAAATACAGAAATGCGCAAGTACGGACAATCGTCGGACATGCGCAAGTAATGAAGTGCACAAGTACTGAAATGCACAAGTAGACCAAAGCGTGCAGTAACAACTAAGCGAATCACGATTCTCGTCTATTCGTTTGCAGTCGTCTTTATTTTATGACCATGAGTGTGTACGACGCGATCTAACGACGACAATCCATGGAAACGATTGCAATTTGGCCCAACGACGCTGATCCGCAGAATGTAATTGCAGAATTAATCATGCGACGGATCCAATATCACTGCACAATATAAGTTTAGTGCTAAAGTAAGCCTGTAGGTTCTGTAGTGTTAATGTCTATTTAAGACATCTGTAATACTACATTGTAGCTGTGGTACAAGACGCTGCCCGAAAATTACGGTTTTTCGCCCTCGTCTCGCTTTCGCGGGGCAAATGGGGGCTCGAGTGAGCAGCTGCGGGTGACCTGGTGGCACTTGTCTAGCTGGAAGGTTTGGGTAACCAGCGTTGGCCGGGAAATTTTTGGTTTTTGTGTGTGTGTGGCCAACATGTGGAAATGGGGTGTTTTTTGGTCGGTTTGGGTGAGGGGATTGGCCAACCCTCCACTGGGTGGTTCTATAGCGGTCCTCTAGCTGTCAAAATGCAAGGTTTCAGATCTATTATAGCTGCGAAACTGTAGGCGTGCATTTTTGACAAACATACTTACGTTGCCTGCTCACAATCCTCCTCCTTAGTAGCTAAAGACAATTCGGAAATGAATGTAGCCTAAGTCTTACTATAATTGTAGGAGATGACTTTGTGTATTCGACCAAAATGCACGCCTACAGTTTCTCAGCTATAGGCCTAATAGATCTGAAACTTTGCATCTAGGTATCTAGGCATCTAGACAGTTCATATATTGTGTATGTAGTTACTGTAGGCCTACATATTATATTGTTCCTTTTCTTGGCTCCACATTGTCTACACAGTCCAACAAGTGGGCGTCCTTTTTTAAGTCACCGAAAAAATCGAAGCGGTTTCAATCTCCTTTTGCAATTTCCGTTTTACAGCTGAGAGGAAAAGAAATTCTGAGTATTAGGATTTAAATGAAACCTAGCATGAGCCTTTACCAATTATCTGTTTCCAAGACAAACTCTTCACTCCTGGATATCATATAGACTTACCGCTGTTTTTGCAAAGGTTTCTCGCCTTGGAAACTCTTTCCTAGAATCATGTTTATTATATTAGAGCGCAGGCGTCCTGTGATTCCGCGATCATGAAAGCTGCAGAAATAGATTACTAAGCACAGTATTAGCTAACATAGACTAAAAATGCTATTTACATAGACGCGACAACCCAATGTCATGTCATAAGTCCAATCTATAATAATAATTATTTGGTCGCGAAATCCAGAGATACCATTAGGCCTAATAAGCAAGATTGAGTCATGCTGTAAACCCTTCGGTCTCAGTAATTTGAATTTCGGCCTACTAAATATTATCCTATGTACAGTGATCTGTAGTAGTTTACTCGAATCAGACGGTATCTCCATACTGTATCTAGGAAGAATCACAGGTATTGATGCAGCGCCAGTGTTAAGCTGAGGCCCTAGGCCTATACGCTGGGTTACAAACAGCGACGTGTATTTTATCATTCAATTTATAATTATGTCGCTTGAGTTTGGTTCGATTCTGGCGCAGCCAGCAAGAGACAAACACCGCTAGAAACGCTTTCGATAGACACTGCCGAATTATTTTTAATGGCTTCTTGTGACACTCTCACTAATCACAGTTGATTTATTGTATTATCTACATGTAGTAACTGAACGCACCACATGAAAATTTATCGACGTTTTGTGAATAATTTCTAGTTACTGAAACTGACATATTTTCAACGCGTTAAAAAACTAAATGCCGCCTTGTAAATGGTATCTTGTAGACTCTAACTCAAGCCAAACTGTCATAGGTTCAGTTTCAACATGTCATAAAAATGATTAATATTATTGCTTTATAGTAAATAGTTTCAGGTTAGGCTACTGAAACAAAACAAAAATTATAGCCGCTTGTAGTGAGGGAGTAGTCGGCGATGATGCTTATAACTATGTATTGTTTTTATGTTTTATGACTCTTATTTGATTAATTGTTGGCCTAATGATCATAATTATAGGCCTAGATCATTTTCTGTGAACACTTAGCCTATTAGTCATTACCAATATATAAAGAGACAGAGAGAGACAGAGAGACGCAGACAGAGAGGGATAGAGAGAGACAGAGAGATGCAATGGGCGGGCAATTGGTGCACGCAAGGTCCGAACGAAGGGATGATTGACAGATGGAAGAAATGGGTAAGAAGGGACGCGACAGGAAAGGAGGCATCATTCGCCCAGGGATCGTTGACGGGAGAGCATTGGCCGCAGCGAGGCGAAGGGATCGGTTGCGAACGACAGGCCAAAAAAGATAAGGGCCTGGAGAGAACAAGAAACGAAGAATAGATTATGACAAGCGAATCGTTATAAATACAATGTAAATATTATAAACCGATGATCAATTAACCAGCAAGAAAAGATTGAAAACTGTTTCGGGTTAATTCTCTGTGCGATTGAAGTTGAACGATAACCCACGTGCTACGCTGTAACTAAAGCTAAAGTCCCCCGAAGATTTAGCCTGCCGCTCACGTAGCACCGCTCGCCACCAAACTGGAAGAGTACGAACAATCGTCTCTTCCAGTACATTGTGCCAGCTGGGATTTTGTTCGAGAAAGCAGAACTTCAACGCTGCTGATCTCAGACAATTTTTAACGGAGCAGAGACTTTGTGCGACGACAGCAACGATTGACAAAGAGACGAAGCGGAACAACGATTCCAGACAAACGGAGAAGCAGACGAGAAAGCGACATTTGACGGCGGACGATTCAGTCGGACTCCACGAGGACTGATCTCATTTGACGCGGCGGATTCTTTGGAACTACACGTCCGGAGAGATTGGTGACAGGAGGACGACAACAGACAGGACGTCTGATCACCGGAGCAAAGGACTCGGACGATCGCTGATTCGCTGGAACAAGGATTCGATCGCTGGAACAAAGGAGGCGGACGATCAACGGACAAAGGATTCGGACGATCACCGGAACGAAGGATTCGGACTGGACATCAATTGACGCGGGACAACTTGGAGCTCTGGGAGATCTTTCCATGCTGTAGTCGTGCGGAGAAGTCGGAGAGAGCGACACATCCAAGACACCTGGAGAGACACCTGGTGAGCACGAGCCATTTTGTTTGACTGCTCATAGTCGCTTGGTGCTGTTAATGTTTGTAGTCTGAATGGTGTTTGCGGGAGAATTGTTTGTACTGCAGAGTCAGTAATTGATTTATTGGAGAACGTGGTTGTAAAGCACGAAAGGTGCGAACTACTGATTGCTGTGAAGCGCTCCGGAGCTCATTTTATTGCGAGCGGAGTCTGCATGCTAACTGATGAACTTGTGTTGGTTATTGATGAATGAAAAGGGTGATTGAAATAACCCGTTCTGCGAGAAGGACTGCTTTTGAGTTTATTGTTTTGTGTAGTAGCGTTTTGAAGGTTAATCGAACCTCGTGTGTTTTTGAACTAGTTTTATTGTTGTGCTTTGGTTCTTCTGCTTAAAATGTTTGAGAGAATGAAGAAAGCAGAGTTGCAAGAGGAATGTAGACAGAGAGGCATAGATTGTGAAGGCCTAGATAAAAAGGCCATGATCGAAAGGTTGAAGGCAAATGACGATGCGTCAGGCGGTGACGATGGATTGGAAGAATATGAGGATGCAGACCAGGCTAGCGTTAGCGAAAGCCAGACGAGGCTTGAACTACTTCAGGCAGAAGAAAAACGCTCGCTTGCAGAAGAGAGGCGGTTGATGGCGGAAAGGGAAAAGATGGCGGCGGAATTGGCCCTCTTGCGAGAGAAAGCGAATTTGGGTTTACTACAGCCAAACCCTTCATTTTCTGTTGGTGACCCCGTTGGTCCGTCGGTTTATTCTAAGCTACCAACCATGCACGAAGGCGAAGATATAGCGTCTTTTTTCCATGTTTTCGAGAAAATTGCCATTCTGCAAGCAATTGAGGAGAGCAAGTGGGCTAAGCTACTTCCGGCTTTGCTTAACTCGACAATGAGAGTGCATTATAACAGACTTTCTTTCGATACCTGTTCCAACTACAGGGACACCAAACGCTCACTGCTCCAAGCATGTAGGCACAATGCCAAATTTTATTTGGACAAATTTAAATGCATGCATAGAGCAGGGAAACAGTCTTATATGCAATTTTTAGGCGAGTTGAATGATGTGTTCGATAATTATCTTGAATGCAAAGAGATAAATGATTTTGAATCCTTAAGGGACGACATTATCATGGAGAGATTAAGAGACTCTCTTGCGAATGATTGTCGCTATTTTATTGAAGCAAGAAAGCCTAAAAGGGCTGCAGAAGTCGCTGAATTTGCAGATTTACACTTCGAATGCACAATGGAAGGGCGCAAATCGAGCCAGGGTGATCAGGGACAGAATCACAACTTCAGAACGCCAAATTCTGAACACAAGGTAAACCCTTGGGAAAGAAGGTCCACGGGCAGAGACACAGAGTCATTTGCAGATAGCACCAATGATAGGCGGTGGGATGCAAGACAAATGCATTCAGGGCAAGGGGGCAGGACAAGCTACCAACACCAGACGTTCAATCGTCATGATAATAGATCCCAAGCCCAAGGTCAAGCGCATGCGCAAGTGCAGTTTGTGAAACCTAAGTCAACTCTCGATAAGGTCGTTGAGTATCAAAAGCGTTTTCTTATACCAATATGTGTAAATGGTTGCGACGTGCAAGGGTTTAGAGACACATGTGCCCAGGTCACTCTTGTGAATTCTGAAATAGCGTCACATAAGACATCTGCCATAGAAGATCCAGCAATGATAAGCTTACAATGTGCATTTGGCACGATAAGGTGTTTTTCGGTTTGTGAAATTGAGATGTCGTCCCATGAATTTGGAACGGACAGGAAGATAAAGGTGAGGGCATGTGTTGTCCCGCACCTCCCAGTGTCTGTGATAATTGGCAATGATGTATTCGCAGATAACGCAGACCTGACGGACACGGTTAACATGCCTAGCGTCGGGCGGCCAGAAGACGTTGGCCAGACAATTCCGACCGCTAGACGGCGTGACTATGACGGTAAGACAGACAGTGACAGTCAGAAGGACAAGCAGACAGCCGACAAGACCAAAGCGCTCGGTGAACCGAAAACACCTGGGGGCGGTATAGAGACGACCGACGGACGACAGGCGGAGAACGAGACTGTAGCGACGCCTTGCGAGCGACCGGCTTTGAAAGGAGGAATAGAATCGGACTTAAAAGACACTAATGATATCAACAAAGTTGACGACCGAGATGGACAGAGTCATTTAATCGCACCTGACGAAAGGCGACTACCAGAAAATGACCCACCGCCTAATCGACAAAGCACCGGGGTCATAAAACCCTCTCAAACGCTCCAGCTGATCAACGGGAGGTCTTCGGTGACCGATGGAACGGGAGACGGTGGCCCGACCACCGACTTCAGACCAATTAACGACTCCTCGGGAGAATTGATAAGCACCCCTGGTCAGTCACTTCAAACGCCTTCAACAAGCAACAGATGCCCCGTAGCCGGATATACCGTCAAAGATTATCCAGATGATCGACCAGAGGATTTCAGTAACCGATGCTACGATGAAAAGGCAGGTGATGAGTTGGGAGGCGCCATCTCTAATGAAGGGGCTAGGCCGGCAAACCATAAAGACACGGCCCACGAAGAGGAGGAAGAGGAGAAAGAGGAGGAGGTAATCACCGCAGCAAATGGGGCGCACACGACGCCTGGTCATAAATCTCCGACGGAGACGGCAGCCGATGAATGGGTCTCTGATCGGGAGCAGACCGAAGACAGAAGCACTGTGACGACAGACGAATCAGATAACTTCAAGAAAGCACAGCATGATGACCCTACCTTATACGAATCGTGGAAACTAGCGAGGGAGGGAGACAGCCGATATTTAATCGAGAACGACTTCTTGTTTCGGAGAGGAAAACCGAGCCAAGCAGATGATGAAGGAGGAGGTGGACGAAAGCAATTAATTCTACCGACAGGGTACCGATCAAAGATGTTAGAGATGGCCCATGATGACACTTGGGCGGGGAATCGAGGCATTGGTGAAGGGAAATGGCGAAGACCACCTGAAAAGGTCTATTATGGCAATGAATCAACCAACAGATCACTACAGCCAGGTCAACAGGTACTTCTGCGACAAAGCACAGACAAAGGACCAAGATCCTACCATATAAATCCATTGAGACAATGGCACGCCAAAGAATCAAATACACAGACTTTCAAAGCGCATGTGATCCAGACAGCCCAACCGCACAAAGTTCATTATAAGGCGCCAGACATTAGAGACGACGAAGGACAAGAAAACGACGAGTTACAATTGTACGACATAGGCTACGTGTAAGCGAACCCTGCCAAGCAATTAACGAAACGCTAAGCTACATAGACAAAAGGGGAGGGGATGCACGACTCTATGGCAGATGGACTATTGCGCTAATTCACTAACAACCAGTGTTGTAAAACGCTCATATTGTTTGTGTTACGTCGTACTTACTTTACTTACGGTGTCTGCATAAAGCCTTTGGGTTTTTGGGAAAACGAGCGAATGATTGATATATAGGGATGTTTATCTCACAGATATTACTCGTTTTTTGTGTTTCTGCTTTATGTTATAGATTAAATCACTTAGGGATTCATGTGATAGCCAGCCTGGCGACGTCACGGAAAAGACATTAAGATAATTGCCGTGCGACGATTGCCTGTGCTCTTGTAAAAACCTCGTCGACCCGTGACGAACTCTCCTTCAAGAGTCACCTACACGACGTGCTGTTGACACAATTCTTGTGCCATCAGCTAAAGAAAGTGTGATGATGTAGTGAGGGAGTAGTCGGCGATGATGCTTATAACTATGTATTGTTTTTATGTTTTATGACTCTTATTTGATTAATTGTTGGCCTAATGATCATAATTATAGGCCTAGATCATTTTCTGTGAACACTTAGCCTATTAGTCATTACCAATATATAAAGAGACAGAGAGAGACAGAGAGACGCAGACAGAGAGGGATAGAGAGAGACAGAGAGATGCAATGGGCGGGCAATTGGTGCACGCAAGGTCCGAACGAAGGGATGATTGACAGATGGAAGAAATGGGTAAGAAGGGACGCGACAGGAAAGGAGGCATCATTCGCCCAGGGATCGTTGACGGGAGAGCATTGGCCGCAGCGAGGCGAAGGGATCGGTTGCGAACGACAGGCCAAAAAAGATAAGGGCCTGGAGAGAACAAGAAACGAAGAATAGATTATGACAAGCGAATCGTTATAAATACAATGTAAATATTATAAACCGATGATCAATTAACCAGCAAGAAAAGATTGAAAACTGTTTCGGGTTAATTCTCTGTGCGATTGAAGTTGAACGATAACCCACGTGCTACGCTGTAACTAAAGCTAAAGTCCCCCGAAGATTTAGCCTGCCGCTCACGTAGCACCGCTCGCCACCAAACTGGAAGACTACGGTCAACAATCGTCTCTTCCAGTACACCGCTTTATAAATTGATTGATGTAACTGAAACTGAAACTGACATACTTTCAACGTAGTATGAAAAATTAATTGCTGTCTCATGTTGCTCAGAAGTGCTGCCGTGTGAGTCGGAATTAATCAAACAACCGTTCGTGGTCGGACGGGAAGCTTCCTAGAAAATTGCTTCCAACATTTCAATCGGTCATGACTAGAACCCGTGTCGAAGGCACGGTCAACGACTGCGCATGTGCGGGCAGCTGCGACTTCCGGTCATTTATGAAGGACGTTTTGGTCTCGAGACAGTTGTTGCTAATGGCTGCAAATGAATGGTCGGCAAGGACCAATATAATTGATTGCTGTCTGCTTTGCTAACTGCAGTCTGTCTGTGCAGCTGTTTTATTTTATTGTTATGTCATCGTCTGTTTTACAAAATTAATAGCCTACGTTATTTTTCCTTCTCAATGGTTTCTGCTTTTCTGTCATTTTTTTAAAATTCTTGTGGTCTTGTCTCGCTGAATTCTTCTATTCATTACTTTCAATTCTCTTCCATTTCTTTTCTATCCTATTCGCCCATTTTTTTATATCCATTTCATCAATTTCTCTTTTATCCATTTCTTGTCTCGCTGACCTCTTTTATTCATTTATGTGTGTCTATAGTGTGTTCCCGCTATATCGTCACGGTCACTAGGCCTATGTATTCTGCATATTCCATTCCTGTCCCCATATAATCTTCATTTCTTAAGAATATTATTTATCGCGCTTCCCTGCTTTGTACCGAACAACACCCTCGCAAGCTTCTGTGTGTCAATCGCTACTAAGTCTTCGTGGTATAAGCATTCACAGATAAATTCTCACCTCCTTCAGAGCATGTCAGAGGCATCCAGCCAGACAGCCGTCATGCAATTCTTCTCAACTTGTGAACATTTTATAATTTATTATAACAGCTCCTGGCACCTAGGCGTCGTCTTCTTAGACTCAACTTTTCTCCTGATCTGACGCCTCGTTAAAAAACCAAGCATCTGAACTAAGCTTTGATGCGTGCGTTAGAAAATTAATGTTCGATGTAAGAATTACAATACCTACAGCTGTAGGCTATACCATGGTATTGAATGCGCCGCCGTAAATGCAATTTCCTGTTGACGCCCAAACTCTTCCGGAAATGCTGCTATGCATCATTTCCTGTGGACACATCTAATCGATTATTGCCATAGCGACAATAGCCTTGCAATGATATTTGTGAATTATTGGCCCAACATAATGCGAAGTATAATTATTTAGTAATTTCGGTGACATGACAACAGTGCGCTGGAATGCTAGTGACGTTTAATTTATTTTACGGCCTGTTCTTCTTTTCTTTTCTCTTGTGTTTTTTGTATTCGTTCTCTATTGCTGTTTCTGACCTCTCTCTCACAATACATCCACG